>CM031967.1:7929111-8511611 GCA_018749465.1 Paracanthobrama guichenoti
CAATGCTGACAATTTGGCCATTTCCAATTATTGGGGGACTTGTCCCTCAATGCCTATGGTGGTTACGGCCCTGCTTCATAGGCCCGTTCTTCCAAATTATATGGATAACTTTTCATGATCAATCACTTTCAAATGGATAAAATTAAATCCTTATATTACAATTAAGAGAGGTGAAACTGGGTTTGAATTGCATTTCACTGACTTGCATGACAAAAAATTCTAAGTAAATAATCAGTGAGGCTAAGATCTTCTTTTGGTAATCAAACTTTTACAAAATAAGTGCTAGCAATGCCATTGTGTTTAATTTTACATATATTTCTGAGATTCAGAGCAGTCAAGTAGAAATATCTCAGATCTGACTTTAAATGAAATGCAGCAAATTGCTAACTAGGTGCTTTGCAGAAATTAGCTATTTAATTAAACTGAGTGATTGCAGGGCTGAGACAGAGATGCCACGGTGAAATGTATCCTCATGTTGTATATTCATAGTATTGTTAGCATCATTCTAGTTCTATAAACGCTTGTCCACAAAGAAAATATACTAATGTTCTGCTTGGGAACCAATCCTCACTCAATAATTGGTTGGAGGCGGCCATTTTAATGGCTTCTCATCAGTGCCAGTGGGATTGATTGGCAGGTAGGCCACGCCCACTTGCTCAGCATGTGTTGCTACGTGAGGCCTCAGCCCTGGCGACACTCTTCATATCAATTAAAGCCCAATTAGGGAGCCATGTTCAGCTAATTATGCTACGCTTCACATTCCCAGAATAAAGTGAGCGTGTGTTTACTGAGATAAATAAATAAAGACACAGGCTGCCAAGGCGAGCCGACCTTAATCAGATTTTCAGTGCTTTCTCTCTCTCTCTCTCGCTCTCTCTCTCTGTATGCATATATGTGTGTGTGTGTGTGTGTGTGTGTGTGTGTGTGTGTTTTTTCTACTCTGTGATCAAAACCGGTGTAATTATATGACTTCGCCATTTGGTGACAGTGTTGTAACGTGTCTCATGAAAAAAGGTGCCAATTCCTCGTCTCATTTCTTCCTATTTGACGAATAATGAAATCAGGGAAGGTTATTTCATGCAGGGAGGTTGTTTGCTTGTGCGTGTGTGTATGTGTGAGTAGTGAGAGAAAAAAAAAAGTGTGCCTACACATGTGGACTGCTTCATCTGTTCAGACGTGCAAGCACATTTGGACGAAATGTCCCCTAAAAACCAGACAGTATTCAGTATTCTGGAATATAATGAATAATAAGATTAATTTGCTGTGTTTTTTTAATACAATATTTTCAGCCTGGTGAAATTACTTTTTTTTTTTTCCTTTTCTACAACAGTTTACCAGGCATCAGCTTTAGCCACAGAGTCAAACAACAAGAAAGAGACAGAAGATTTCAAATAAATTGGTAGGAAAATGGTATGATTGAGAGATGGAAGGAGGGAAAACCCGATATGACAGAGGAGATGAGTGTGAAATAGGATAAAATCCATTGAGTGTCACCTTAAATTTGGATTACATTTGACTACCTGTCTCTCCAGCAGGTCCTTGTTCCCCCGCTAAGATGGACTTTGAAGTACAATTCACTTATAATTTGCAAAAATCCTTTTAACCTCCTCTCTTGTCTTTCTTAACAGATTGTGTGTAAGATGAGGCTAGTTTTTCCACTCCGTGTCCTTGCTAATGGTTAATCTTGTCTAGCCTTAGACTTGAAATCAATCTATGCCCGTGAGACTGGCCCCTATTGGTCATTTTTATGACTAGTCTTATGTAATGTGTCAGGATGATCATCTACACCTCTAGCAGCTGTTATTGATCATACTCGTTTCTTTTTAGCACGCCAGAGCTTTATTATCTGGAAGTGGGGAACCAGGGGAAGAGCTTTGGGGTGGAGGTTTATTCCACCAACAAAGCCAAATCTCAATACGTTACGATACGATCCTCAATCTGTCACCTGGATTTTGTATCATCCGTTATATAGTGTGAAGGAGAGTAGAGTAGCTCACATGCTAATCTGCTTTTAGCTAATAGTTAGCCTATTTACAATAATTAGAACAATAGTTATGCTGGCAATTTGTTTACAGTCATGAACTTGATGAGAAAATGTGAGTAGCAAAACTGTCGTGATGCTAGGTTGTTGTTAATGTGTGTTTTGTTTTTAGAATGTTACTAGCATGTAGCATGTCTGATCAGTAAAGTATTACAACACCTCTTTTCGAAAAGCTGCATGATTTGAAGTATCATTCATGTCTGTATAGTTGCACAAGTAAACGGTTACTGTTGAAGTTAGCAATGATAGCTATGCTTGTTCTAGCAAACACTACTAGCTAACAGTAATCGTGAGAGTTGATGAAATATGACTTTTTGTTTTGTTTTTGACTTTGTTTTGATGCAGGTGCGACGGTTGCTACAAAGACATTTCTACTTCAAAATGCTGATTAAGGATTTGTTTAAAACTTCACTGCAAGTCCACTGACAACTGCTTGTATTAAAAGGATCTAAATCAGCTTCCTGCTACATATTTTCAGTGCTGGCAGTATCTTCTTTTATAGGCTTTTTGATGGGACCGCAGCATCCTTACACAGCAGAAAAGCTTTCTGAAATGTGTAATTTTGCCACTAAATTGAAGTTCAGGCCTATCATTGTCACATGGTCTCAGGAAAAAAAAAAAGACTTGGTCAGAACTAGCTCTTATGCTATCCTCTTATGGCTTTAAGCTATCTTTTCACTAGCTTCTGCAAATGATGGCCTGATGTAGAGTAGCATGGGAACTGCATGGAGTTCTGAACATATGAATACGCAGAATTTTCAAACTTAATTTGATCCTTGGTTGCGTTAAAATAACCTTTGCGCCAAGACCGTATGCGAACCCCCCCTTCCCCGATCGGATGTGATATATTCTAATCTGAACACAAGGTGAGAATTGCCAGTATTTCCCCCTGAGTTTTTATAAAATGGAAGGTTATGAATAAATATGTCCGAGATGTGTATAATTTGTGCGAGATACAATCATATGCGAATTTCAAGTACGTATTTCAATATTACAGTAATGATTCTTGATGAACTCAATACAGAGTTTGGCCATTCTTTTACAAACATAAACATGATTAGAACTTTTCAGAAAAAATATGTGAGTAATGCTAATGTAGCTGTTAATATGCTATGAGTGATTTTTAACGTGTTGTTATGGGTGTGCTGCTTACTGGTAAAGACGTAAATATAGACACAATTCCTTGCTCAATGTAGTGCAAAGGTTTCAGCCCTGTTGTATATACTTGATGCATTTTTGTACTGTTGTTGCATTAACAAACCTCAGCGCACAAAAGGCTAATTGAGTTAAATTAAACCCTGATCTTATTCAGGTTGCTAGTTATAAACATTTCAACAGTTTAGCTTACATTGACAATCTCTTGAAACTATTGTAGAGAAAAACACCATACAATTGGAACGTTTATGCTAATGCTATACTATACCACTAAAAAATACAACTTTGTTGTGTTATGAATTGCTATGATACATTTTTAGGGATGACTACATTTTTAGGCCTGAAAGCTAATAATTTAAAGCCCACTGATAAAAATGCAACTTTGTGGTGTTATGAATTGCTATAATGTAACCAAATGGTGCTGTGCGTTGCTATATCAAACCTGCTTAGTGTAGAGGCAGATGCTAAACCCCAATTATACCGCTAAGAATACTTTGTGTTTTGATGTTATGTACTGAAGCTAAATCAAGCTTCCTTAGCATTTAATAATTGCAATGACGTACCTAAATGTGTCCTAAATCAAGCTGTATGCGTAGCTAGCTTGCTTACCGTAAAAGCAAACTGTTATGTTAAAGCCCATTATACAGCTTAAAATGCAACTTTGTTATGTTATGAATTGCAAGGATGTAGCTAAATCAAGCTTACCTGGTGTAGAAGCAGAGTTTATGCTAAAGTTCTGTTGTGTTTTAAATTGTTTTGACACATTTCAGAATAACACTGTGTGAAATCAAGCTTACATAATTAGCATTAGTGTTCACATCATTGCATAGTGTATATTTCAGGGCTGTATACCCTGTTGATGTTACATTTGTTTTGAAGCATGGCAGCTGGTTTAAGCTGGTCCTGAGCTGGAGCTAGTTTCTTAGGACCAGCACATTTTTCTTATAGAGTTGTAGTAGTTGCTATGATTAGCTAAGATTGTAAGCTTTTTGACTCATCAACAAGCATGTGGATACAGGATAAATCAGAGCTGTGTGCCATTTCCGACAAACTTGTGCTAACCTCAGCTACTCTCTCAGTTGTTTTGCGTGTTTCCATTCTGAGTCAGCTCACTTCAAGATTGTCTGTTGCTAATTATGACGGACAGCTTCACGACAGCGAGTGGGCGCTGTGCGTCGCATCTGCGGCGGATCAGTGTATGCGCATGTGGGCGTGTTTTTGAAATGTGCATTACTGATAATCAGCTCAATAGCAAAGAGAGAGTAAAGCTCTGTACTATGTGTCACTCATCTGTCTTACAGGTGTATATATGTGATCTCACATCTGTTTGACTGCAAGGTTTGACGTTTTTAGTCATTCCAAACACTATTTTGTCAACTTGCTTCATCTGAGAGGCCCGGAGACAGATGTGTTTTATCAAACTGGCAATGCTAATCAGACAGACAGGCAAGCGCCTGTGTCGTATCTCGTCTCTAGCAGAGCTAACAACTTTAGAGTTTAGCTTTGAATAAGAATTAGGGATGGGATGGGGCCCCCCGCATTCTGATCTTGATTCAATATCGATTAATTTGGCTAAATATCAGGTACAGTAGGGCCTGTCCTACATGCAAATTTTTCTCAAGAAAACAAATCTCTCTCAACTAATGCTGTAAACATACCTAACCTGTTACTTTAATAAATTACTTTAAAGGGGTCATGACCTGCATTGTTTTAGTGTTTTATAATGTTTCCTGGGGTGCACTTATAATGTTAGTATAATTTACAATAGTATAATAGTATAATGCTAAGCACATGAATGCAGTGTCCGGTTTGGGGACCACGCGATTTCGTCGCTGCTTTTTGCGGATGACGTTGCCGTGTTGGCCTCCTCAGACCAGGACCTTCAGCGTGCACTGGGACGGTTTGCAGCTGAGTGTGAAGTGGCTGGGATGAGAATCAGCACCTCCAAATCCGAGGCCATGGTTCTCAGTCGGAAAAGGCTGGCTTGCCCACTTCAGGTTGGTGGAGAGCTTCTGTCTCAGGTGGAGGAGTTCAGGTATCTTGGGGTCTTGTTCAGGAGTGAGGGAAGGATGGAACGGGAGATTGACAGACGGATCGGTGCAGCTTCTGCAGTAATGCGGTCGATGTACCAGTCTGTCGTGGTGAAGAAGGAGCTGAGCTATAAGGTGAAGCTCTCGATTTACCGGTCAATTTACGTCCCTACTCTCACCTATGGTCATGAGCTGTGGCTCTCAATTGCAATTGCAGTTTCATTCTCCACCACAGATTTTCATAGGAAATTTGTGGGGTGCTGTAGAGCTGGGGAGGGCTCAGAGACCGGCTACCCCACTTGGTATCATAATACATGCCTGCAGAATCCATGCACTTCATTCTAATGTATTTTGCTCACTTTACGACTTAAAATTAAGTTAGAAAATCCGAAAAAAATAAAACATTTGTTGCAGAATGCTGAACACATTTATAATATGTTATTAATTCAGTGTACACTCACCTAAAGGATTATTAGGAACACCTGTTCAATTTCACATTAATGCAATTATCTAATCAACCAATCACATGGCAGTTGCTTCAATGCATTTAGGGGTGTGGTCCTGGTCAAGACAATCTCCTGAACTCCAAACTGAATGTCAGAATGGGAAAGAAAGGTGATTTAAGCAATTTTGAGCGTAGCATGTTTGTTGATGCCAGACAGGCCGGTCTGAGTATTTCACAATCTGCTCAGTTACTGGGATTTTCACGCACAACCATTTCTAGGGTTTACAAAGAATGGTGTGAAAAGGGAAAAACAACCAGTATGTGGCAGTCCTGCGGGCGAAAATGCCTTGTTGATGCTAGAGGTCAGAGGAGAATTTGTGAAGCCACAACACGCACAACCTTGAGCGGATGAACAGCAGAAGACCCCACCGGGTACCACTCATCTCCACTACAAATAGGAAAAAGAGGCTACAATTTGCACAAGCTCACCAAAATTGGAAGTTGAAGACTGGAAAAATGTTGCCTGGTCTGATGAGTCTCAATTTCTGTTGAGACATTCAAGTGGTAGAGTCAGAATTTGGCGTAAACAGAATGAGAACATGGATCCATCATGCCTTGTTACCACTATGCAGGCTGGTGGTGGTGGTGTAATGGTGTGGGGGATGTTTTCTTGGCACACTTTAGGCCCCTTAGTGCCAATTGGGCATCGTTTAAATGCCACGGCCTACCTGAGCATTGTTTCTGACCATGTCCATCCCTTTATGACCACCATGTACCCATTCTCTGATGGCTACTTCCAGCAGGATAATGCACCATGTCACAAAGCTCAAATCATTTCAAATTGGTTTCTTGAACATGACAATGAGTTCACTGTACTAAAATGGCCCCCACAGTCACCAGATCTCAACCCAATAGAGCATCTTTGGGATGTGGTGGAATAGGAGCTTCGTGCCCTGGATGTGCATCCCACAAATCTCCATCAACTGCAAGATACTATCCTATCAATATGGGCCAACATTTCTAAAGAATGCTTTCAGCACCTTGTTGAATCAATGCCACGTAGAATTAAGGCAGTTCTGAAGGTGAAACACAGGGGTCAAACACAGTATTAGTATGGTGTTCCTAATAATCCTTCAGGTCAGTGTATGTAGAGGTCTATGTCTGGATGAATATTTTGGTCTGGCCTTTTTTTAATATCAAAAGTAACCTACTCTGTCTTGTCTATCTGCATGTTGTCGTGTGTCCTCTCTGTTCCGCCTTGTTTTTTCACTGTGTGGGAAAATGGATGTGTGGCGTGAGAGCATGTAAAAATAGTGGCTGAATCCGAAATCGTCCCTAAACCCTCAATCATTGTTCCCTATGTTAGTCCACTAATACAGTTCACTTGAAGGAGTGGATGAAAACGAATGAGCAAATTTGGACAGCCGTTGAGTGTACATCGGCTGTACACTCGTTATTGAGGTGCAATGTGGGATAGAATGAGTGCACTCGATAACGTCCACTATGGTTTTGGACACCACTACAAATGGCTGTCCCCTTAAATAATGCCCTATTTGAGAGTATAGGGGTCGATTTCAGAATTTGCCAGTGTCAATTGCGTGAGTCTCATGCTAAAAGCATGAGAGTTGGAGGCCATGTAGGTATACCGTGATAGTGAATAAAAGCATTTGATTTGTAGTTGTGTTAGGAGACTCTGAAAGTGGCTGCAACTTGGCCAGTACACGCTCCTGGTATTACATACCCATGCTTACAACCACGCAAACATGTATACTGTTGATTATCGTCCGGGTGTTGTGTCAGCTGTGTCACTGTGGCCTGATCTCGGAAGCTGCTTACCACAAATCAAATCTATTTCAGCCATCTATTTCAGAATAAACAACTCACCCTTTCCTCCTTCATCTGTCCATTTAGTGGAAGAGAATGAAAAGCCATTTCTATTAGAGCGATGTTCTCCCCAGGGGGCCTAGAGAGGAAACGGGAAATGCAGAGAAGAAAGTGGGAGACAGAAAGGGGAAGAATGTTTCCTTTCATCATTACAATAAGTGGTTCATTTTGCAGTGTGGTTGTAACAGGAAGCATCGCTTCAATGACTCTACCACTGTCAGCAATGTGGAGTCATGATAAACTCGCCATGAATCATCAGTCCTCTGAACTCATGCAATACCATTCCCAAGATAGCATCCCGAGGAAAAAAAAAAAAAAAAATTCTTGATTTGTTTATCATAGACTGAAATGTGACTCTGTCATGCTTGCAACATTATTTTCTCTAGTTGTGACTAATTACCTTTTTTTATTTTTTACTTTATTTCTTATTACTGTGACTTTTTCCGACAATGTGACTTTCTCACAACTGCAGATTTTATCCTTAACATTTATTTACAACCCGATTCCAAAAATGTTGGGACACTGTACAAATTGTGAATAAAAAAGGAATGCAATAATTTACAAATCTCATAAACTTATATTTTATTCACAATAGAATATAGATAACATATCAAATGTTGAAAGTGAGACATTTTGAAATGTCATGCCAAATATTGGCTCATTTTGGATTTCATGAGAGCTACGCATTCCAAAAAAGTTGAGACAGGTAGCAATAAGAGGCCGGAAAGGTTAAATGTACATATAAGGAACAGCTGGAGGACCAATTTGCAACTTATTAGGTCAATTGGCAACATGATTGGGTATAAAAAGAGCCTCTCAGAGTGGCAGTGTCTCTCAGAAGTCAAGATGGGCAGAGGATCACCAATTCCTCCAATGCTGCAGCCAAAAATACTGGAGCAATATCAGAAAGGAGTTTCTCAGAGAAAAACTGCAAAGAGTTTGAAGTTATCATTATCTACAGTGCATAATATCATCCAAAGATTCAGAGAATCTGGAACAATCTCTGTGCGTAAGGGTCAAGGCCGGAAAACCATACTGGATGCCCGTGATCTTCGGGCCCTTAGACGGCACTGCATCACATACAGGAATGCTACTGTAATGGAAATCACAATATGGGCTCAGGAATACTTCCAGAAAACATTGTCAGTGAACACAATCCACCGTGCCATTCACCGTTGCCGGCTAAAACTCTATAGGTCAAAAAAGAAGCCATATCTAAACATGATCCAGAAGCGCAGGCGTTTTCTCTGGGCCAAGGCTCATTTAAAATGGACTGTGGCAAAGTGGAAAACTGTTCTGTGGTCAGACCAATCAAAATTTGAAGTTCTTTTTGGAAAACTGGGACGCCATGTCATCCGGACTAAAGAGGACAAGGACAACCCAAGTTGTTCTCAGCGCTCAGTTCAGAAGCCTGCATCTCTGATGGTATGGGGTTGCATGAGTGCGTGTGGCATGGGCAGCTTACACATCTGGAAAGGCACCATCAATGCTGAAAGGTATATCCAAGTTCTAGAACAACATATGCTCCCATCCAGACGTCGTCTCTTTCAGGGAAGACCTTGCATTTTCCAACATGACAGTGCCAGACCACACACTGCATCAATTACAACATCATGGCTGCGTAGAAGAAGGATCCGGGGTACTGAAATGGCCAGCCTGCAGTCCAGATCTTTCACCCATAGAAAACATTTGGCACATCATAAAGAGGAAGATGCGACAAAGAAGACCTGAGACAGTTGAGCAACTAGAATCCTGTATTAGACAAGAATGGGACAACATTCCTATTCCTAAACTTGAGCAACTTGTCTCCTCAGTCCCCAGACGTTTGCAGACTGTTATAAAAAGAAGAGGGGATGCCACACAGTGGGAAACATGGCCTTGTCCCAACTTTTTTGAGATGTGTTGATGTGTTTGAGATGTGTAAGTGCTTATTTTTCCCTTAAAATTATACATTTTCTCAGTTTAAACATTTGATATGTCATCTATGTAGTATTCTGAATAAAATATTGAAATTTGAAATTTTTTTTATTCACAATTTGTACAGTGTCCCAACTTTTTTGGAATCCGGTTTGTATTTTATTATTATTTAACTTTTTGACAATTACCTATTTATTTATATTTTGCATGTTTAATTTTTATACTTTAAACTTTATATCACAATTAGCTTTTATTTTATTTTTATTCTTTTATACATTTATTTACGTTATACATTTTTATATATTTAAACTTACATTTTTTATACTCCTTTTTAATTCTCTGAGGTAGAAACAGACATTTTGGTCTGGAAATAATTTGTCTAAAATACTACTTTTGTGTCTTTTTTTATCATTACAGAAGAGATACTAAAACTTTTTTTCCTCTTCAAGATCAAATTACCCAAGCTGCTATATCAAAGTCCCTTTAAGACAAGTCATTTATTTCAGCGGCCATCTTTGATACGCCTCTGGGCATGCAAGTGCTGCTCCTATCTCTTTGAATGGGGAAACATAAAATTCTCCAAAACTGTTCGCCAAAGCTTACGATTAAATTTCATATTTGAATTCGCCAGTGAAATCTGACAACAACTGTCTCATAAAACTTGTTTCTAAACACTCGAATCATGCCAAAAACTGACGTTTTCAGCCTGGGACAAAGCTAAAGCGCATGTGCATCTCTAAATGCAGGTCTCAGAACACTGCCTGTTTCTATAGAAACTGGAGCTTCTAATGGCAGCTGCAGTGACGCGATGACTTTACTAATCAACGACTGGCTCCTCATTTAGAAGGCGGGGATTATTCGCCATATTGGGAATTACACTTTCTCCCATTCATAAGTAATCGGAGTGCACCATCTTCCTTATATATAAAGGGTTTATATAAGTGACACTTACCGCTATTTTTATTTATCACCTCTTTTCATATCACATATTTTAGTAATCATCATAAATTAGGTATCATTCGAAAGCTTACGAAATGAATCCTGTGAAAACCATTTGAAATTGGACGGTGCGTTACTATGGAAAATTCGTAAAAATTATTTTAGCAGGCTCCTCCCCTAGTGGGCAGTGTCAGGTTTCATATTACAAAATGTATTTTATATAACTACTATCAAAACCTTGAGAAGTCAAAGTCACCGGAAAGTCGTAAGGTTCCATATTTTATGATAGAAGTGATATTTGGACAGAAATTTATTCATTTGTTACAGGAGAATGCATATTTTGGGTGAAACCCAATGGCTAGGAACACAACTTGGTTAGACATATGGCTTTGATTTTATAGTAATTTTATTGTAAAAATTATTTTTTGAAATATATATTTTATAAAATAAAAATATTTAGTATAGTACATCTGATTTACAGTAAATGTAAACTTCCATAACTTTTTCATACTTTCATTTTTTTAAGTGCTTTTGAAGCAATAATGTCTTCTTTAAACAAGACCAAACTTAGGTCTATATTCAAAAGCATTCTTGAATTACAACCATTTACGTTTGAATTTTCACGTCTATTCTCAAACAGGGGGTTGACTTTATAGTGCTCTACTCTTACTACATGTCTCATTTGTGTCTATTTTTATTTCCCTTTTTTTAGGTTGATGCATAAATAGGAACTCTGAGTAATGTTTCAGCAATGAAATCTTCCTCAGAGGTGCCACAAAGCGGCCTTCGCCCAGCATCTGCTTCTCCGTCTCTGATCGACTGCCACGCTGTACCCATCAGCGGCCGCCATATGCTATCCCAGCGGCCATCTCTTGCTGTAAACAAACAATATATTTTGACAGATGCTCACTGGCCACGATCTCAGGCCCTGCCTGACCGTATCGCGGTGCTCTGGACACAGTTCTGTGTTCTGACAGGTGGACCCTCACCCCTCCTTCCTCCAGTATAATTACAGAGCGAATAGATTTAAAGATCAGACTGTTTAAGGTGGCCCTGAATTAACAGCTGTCAGGGGCTCTATTGTCTTCAGGGCTGCGGTGTGACACCAGCGGTGCTGAAAAGGCCACAGCCACCCTGCCATTTCTCATAATGGACTTTTAGTTAAAGGACAGGAAAATAATAAGCAGACTTATCGTGGAAAGCGGACGCCATTTGTCTTTCCTGCCGAAATCAACTTCGGAGGGACAAAAGGGGCTTAGTTGTGATGAAGAGACAGGGCTGCTCTTTTCATCTTTTCATTCTCACACACAGACAACCGAAACACAAAGATAGCTTGCAATCTGTTTAGTACTGTTAGATAAAAAGATCTAAATTTTGTTCTATCTGTCCGTCTATCTCTATCTGTCTATCTGTCTGATCTATCTGTCTCTCTCTCTCTGTCTGTCTGTCTGTCTATCTGTCTGTCTCTTATCTATCTATCTATCTATCTATCTATCTATCTATCTATCTATCTATCTATCTATCTATCTATCTATCTATCTATCTGTCTGTCTGTCTGTCTTTCTCTGTCTATCTATCTATCTATCTATCTATCTCTATCTATCTATCTATCTATCTATCTATCTATCTATCTATCTATCTATCTATCTATCTATCTATCTATCTATCTATCTATCTATCTATCTCTCTCTCTGTCTGTCTGTCTGTCTGTCTGTCTGTCTGTCTATCTATCTATCTATCTATCTATCTATCTATCTATCTATCTATCTATCTATCTATCTATCTATCTATCTATCTATCTATCTATCTGTCTATCTATCTATCTGTCTGTCTATCTATCTATCTATCTATCTATCTATCTATCTATCTATCTATCTATCTATCTATCTATCTATCTATCTATCTATCTATCTATCTATCTATCTATCTATCTGTCTGTCTGTCTGTCTGTCTGTCTATCTGTCTGTCTTTCTCTGTCTCTCTGTCTGTCTATCTATCTATCTATCTATCTATCTATCTATCTATCTATCTATCTATCTATCTATCTATCTATCTATCTATCTATCTATCTATCTATCTATCTATCTGTCTATCTATCTATCTGTCTATCTATCTATCTATCTATCTATCTATCTATCTATCTATCTATCTATCTATCTATCTATCTATCTATCTATCTGTCTGTCTGTCTGTCTGTCTGTCTGTCTGTCTGTCTGTCTGTCTGTCTGTCTGTCTGTCTGTCTATCTATCTATCTGTCTGTCTGTCTGTCTGTCTATCTATCTATCTATCTATCTATCTATCTATCTATCTATCTATCTGTCTGTCTGTCTGCCTATCTATCTATCTGTCTATCTATCTATCTATCTATCTATCTATCTATCTATCTATCTATCTATCTATCTATCTATCTATCTATCTATCTATCTATCTATCTATCTATCTATCTATCTATCTATCTATCTATCTATCTGTCGCTCTATCTGTCTATCTATCTATCTATCTATCTATCTATCTATCTATCTATCTATCTATCTATCTATCTATCTATCTATCTATCTATCTATCTATCTGTCTATCTCTATCTATCTATCTATCTATCTATCTATCTATCTATCTATCTATCTATCTATCTATCTATCTATCTATCTATCTATCTATCTATCTATCTATCTATCTATCTATCTATCTATCTATCTATCTATCTATCTATCTATCTATCTGTCTGTCTGTCTGTCTGTTCTACCGGTCTGTCTGTCAAATTTCACTGTGTGCTGACTTAGTCAAAATCCAGTAGTTTCAATGTACACGTTTCTAAGCTTTTCTATTTCAGAAGGCCGGCTGTGTAAACCAGCATTAGTTTGAAATTGAAAGCTCTCTGACAGAGTGTAAAGAAGCAATGATTAAACACAAACCCAGTCGGAGGATAGACTTTTGCAGGGCTGCGGGTCTCCAGCGGCTGTCTGATCCTGCGCCTCGCTTGGGGAAAAAGCAGATTTAATTAAAGCAGAATTAAAGAGCATTGTTATTTTGATTGAAGACACCCGGCTGCTTTCCCTCCACTCTCTCTCACCCGACTGTCCCGGATTCAAGCTGACAGAGTTTGCCATTGAAGATTTACTTGAGTACATAGCGTGCATCTGGTGATCTCTTCTCCTGAGCACACACGCAAACACATGCAGGTCTTACTACATGTTTGAGGAATGCAAACGGCATCTTCTCTGCTGTAGATTGAGTCTAATTCTGTATTATTGGATAATGAGAAAAGCCCATACGACACACAGACTGGCACAAGTTAATTAAATTTCAGTAGAGTGACAGAAAAGAGCCTGACAGAACCTGAAGGCAGCATAAGCAACATTGGCCAGACAGAAACAACGGCATGTCTATTTCACGGCCCTGTCTACATGGCGTGAGAGAGGTCCTTCAGACCAGCAGACATAGACAGACAGAGAAAAAGAGGGATGGAAGGACAGTAATGAATAGTGTGTGTCCTGATAATTGCATTAATGATTATTATGCAGAGCTCAGGGGAAGGTGATGAGAGAGAGGGAGAGAGAGGGAGAGTGTCTGTCAGCTAACTTTGACAAATGGCTGTTCAGTTGGGGACACTGCTTGGAATATTAATTTTCAAAATAAACTTTAAGGAAGCAGAGAGGCATGAAAGAGGAAGGTCTGCGACAAATATTAAATTGTTTAACCCCCCTGGAACAGGGCCTTGTCCGCTTTGGAGAAACATCACAGATGTATATTTACATATTTTAATTGAATTGCATGACATCATGTTTGTGAAGCTACTTTAAAATGATAGCTTTTCATGTTATAAGCTTCTTATAGTATAAAGATGTTTTTTTTTATAATAAGGAGTGTTATATAGGGTGACCATATTTTGATTACCGAAAACCAGGACACTCGGCCCGGCAATGAGATTGCCCTAGTGCCGGTCAATTTAATGGCCCAATGAAAAATAATGAAAACCAGGACATTTTCATCACTTTATAAAAAACAGCCAGGACAGGACTTGAAAATAGGGAAAATGTCCTGGGAAAATGGGATGTTTGGTCACCCTAGTGTTATAGAACCACTAACATCAATTGTCAATTAAAAATCTATACAAATAATTACTATTTTCAAAATCAGGAAGTCAGATATACTTGGAGAAAGCTGTAGCATTCCCAATGACAGATGGCTGTGTTTTGCAATTTTGGATGCTCAGTTTTGGACTTAATTTTTTCCATTTACTGGATCAGCAAATGCCATTTTACTAAGTGCTAATCAGCTAATATCCCCACAAGAATGCATACAGCTAAGCTCTTCATTAGCGACTATTGTGAGCTTTGATATGAAATTATAAGTGTCAGAATACTCTTTAATGGCCAAAGTATGTTTTTATTTTTTGCCAACAGTGCAATCAAGGACTAACTGGGCTAGGCTAACTAGCTAAACATTTCCCCCCAAACTAGGGTTATCATGAACTAACTGACTAGTCACTGACTAAATATGTTTGAGGCTACAATGTTCAACTCTTGCAAAAACACCTTTCACACTCATAGTGCACTCAAACAAACATGTCTAGCAACGTCTATCAGCAGGTAGCCTACCGAACATTCCCGGCACTCGGTACTACCGGTAGCTTTCTGTAGAAATGCTGGTACTGTCAACTTTTTAAATTTTTTTATTAAGGTACAACGGAGCTAAAGGCTCCTTTGATCGTATTTTCCTCTAAACCACTAGATGGCACAAAAACTTGCCACAGCACTTTCCAAAACATCCGCTTTTCAAGATGCACGTGGAAATCTGTCTGATACTTGTTGCTATCATGGGTAGCAGCGCAAAGTTATTTCTGCGCTAATTTTATCTAATATTTTTTTTTTTTTTTAATGTTGTAGATTTAAGTAAATGAGAATCGCTTTTCAATGATTTATTCATGTTCAAAGTAATTAAAGCAACAGTTTTTCAATAACGGAAGAATATGTAAAATATGGTATATGGGGTAAAAGACGCCCGTGCTATTGGGGCGAAAGACAATAATTAACATGAAAATAAATAGCTGGCTGATTTTTCCATTTGTTGACATGGTTAGATTCAGAGGGTACATATCATATCAAAATGGGTGTCCAGCTTAGAGATAATCCCCATATTTATAATGAAACCATCATATTTAGTCATATAATAAAATATATTTATTTGTTACTACTGTAAATCTATAATAAATTATTATGGGATCTCATTCGGTGCTTTGAGAATCTTTACTTTTTAAAATAATTTTGTTTCTGTGTTTTTAAAATATATATTTATATTAACATATTTTAATGACAGTATATTTATTGAACAAAAGGAATTCTTTCATTTATCAAAATAAACTGAAAATAGTTTAAACTTAAAAATATTAAATATTAGCAAAAATATTTGTATCAGTACTGCAAAATCTGTTGCTCCATACATATTCAATACAACTTTTTTGTTGTTGTTGTGCAGTCATACACTATACACACTATTTTTTTTCCTAAGGTGTGCCTTTCTGTACCCTATTGTCCAATACTGGTAGTACCGCTACGTTTGACAACCCTATCCCAGACAAGCAGCTTGTTACTGAAAAGATATGCTATTTTATAGTAGCAATATGCTTTGTTAGCAGTGGAGCTATGTACTTCCTAGCGCTGCATGGCATTATGGGATAGAATGCAGTGCGTTATCTGATAAAGACAAAAATGGCTGCTTGACGTCATAAAAACATCACATAAATGTCAGAGGATGATAAGCTGTTTAAACAAGTATTAGTGCCCTTTAAAAGATGTGTGTCAATGATCCACGTTCACACTCAAATAAAGTGTTTTGACTGGTGTGCAGTTCGATTTTGCCCTCTGCGTTGACACCAACATCTCTGACCCCACATACCAGGTGTCCCCTCAGATGGTGATAACAGCACCTCAACAACTCTTCCCCCAAAACTCACACATGCAGGGGAGAATAACACCCCGCTTAATGCCAGGTGGCTGTCGACTAAAGACATTTTTCACATAAATCAAACTGCCATTGGGCTTATCAATAACAAGTCAATTAGCAGGCAGAGAGAGGCGCGGATCTCTAGGGGTCACCGCTTGTTTGTTAGATGGACATCTGCAGTTCTGTTTGCTTCGCCATGGCAACAGACCTACAGTTTCTCTGTTTTTCTGTCTATTTCTCAGTTTCTCTCATTCTTTTGCAAAGACAGAAGGCTCTGGCAGGCCTAACTACTGCTTTAAACGTGCAAATTTCACCCAGAAATTAAAGTTCTGTCATTTACCCATTTGACTTTTCCTTTATTAAAACATATTTCTCACTTTTTTTGTTTAAAGGGGTAGTTCACCCTGAAATGAAAATAAAGCCATCTTTTACTCACCCTGCTGTTGTTCCAATGCCCTATGTCCTTCTATCTTTTTCGGACCTCAAAAGCAGAAATGTAAAAAAATAGTCCTGCACGCGCTCCTTCCTATAATGGCAGTGAATGGCGACCAGGCTAAAACATTACAAAAATTCAAGCAATGATACAGGGAGATGCGCGCCATATATGGAAAGTGTTCAGGAAAACCTTAAGATTCAAGAAACCTTATTATTCAGTCAAAATACTGAGCTCGGCCCACACTCTGTGCGCGTTCCTGCACTCTAAAAAATGCTGGGTTAAAAACAACCCAAGTTGGGTTGAAAATAGACTAACCCAGCGATTGGGTTGTTTTAAGCAAACATTTAACCGCTGGGTTAAAACAACCCATTTACTGGGTTAAAACAACCCAGTCGCTGGGTTAGTCCATTTTCAAACCAACTTGGGTTGTTTTTAACCCAGCATTTTTTAGAGTGTGTGAGTGCGTGCGAGCCGTCAGCAGCCCCTCATGACAACCAGTACACAACATTCACTTCAGGAGGTTTTATTATTAGTATTATTGTATTATTTCTTATCATATACCTTATAGAACAGACGAGAGTCACGTTTGTTTCTGTTGAGCCTGATTTCTCAAAACGGTGTGTGTGTGTGCTTGTCCTGGTTATAGCTATAATAAGCATGAGCGGCTGCTGACGGCTTGCATGCGCACAGGTACGCGCACAGAGTAACGGCCGAGCTAATAATAAGGGTTTCTTTTCTCACAAAACCTTATAGTATGCCGCCTGAAAGCTTTCCATATATGGCACGCGTCTCACTGTATCATTGCGTGATACTTTTGTATCATTTTTGTAATGTTTTAGCCTGGTTGCTATTCACTGCCATTACAGGAAGGAGCGCGTGCAGGACTATTTTTTTTTAAATTTCTGCTTTTGAGGTCCGAAAAAGATAGAAGGACATGGTGCATTGGAACAACAGCAGGGTGAGTAAAAGATGGCTTTATTTTCATTTCAGGGTGAACTATCCCTTTATAATGTGAATCACAGTCCAATTTCATTGTATAGAAAAAAAGCAGCTTGGACTTTTAGCAAAATACCTCTTTTGTAGGCTATTCTTCAAAAGAAAGAAAGAAAGTCATACGAGTAAATTATGACAGAATATGTCAATAAACATGCACACGTGACCTCTTTCATGATCAATCAAATGCAATATGTCCCCTTTGTTTTCCAAGCCCTCAAGGACTCTTTGTAAAGGATGAAGGGGCACTTGTAAAAACTGGTATTTTCAATGACCTTTCTCATTTTGCTCAGTTTATAGACATGGCTATTATAATATAGCCGAAAGCAAACTGTCTTTTACATAAAAATGACTTTCCGTCCCTTTATTACTCACAATAACGAGGCTTTATTTATTTCCTCTGTCTCTTTCTCTCTGTCTGTTCGTCTATTTAAATAATGTGAATTTAAATAGTTTATTTTTCATGTTTCATATGTGACCATGGACCACAAAACCAGTCATATGGGTCAATTTTATGAAATTGAGATTTATACATCATATGAATGCTGAATGCTGAAATAAGCTATCCATTGATGTATGGTGTGTTAGGATATGACAACATTTGGCCGAGATACAACAATTGAAAAGCTGGTGCAAAAAAAAAAAAAATCTAAATATTGAGAAAATCGCCTTTAAAGTTGTCCAAATTAAGTCCTTAGCAACACATATTACTAATAATAATATATTTTTATATACACTCACCTAAAGGATTATTAGGAACACCATATTAATACTGTGTTTGACCCCCTTTCGCCTTCAGAACTGCCTTAATTCTATGTGGCATTGATTCAACAAGGTGCTGAAAGCATTCTTTAGAAATGTTGGCCCATATTGATAGGATAGCATCTTGCAGTTGATGGAGATTTGTGGGATACACATCCTGGGCACGAAGCTCCCGTTCCACCACATCCCAAAGATGCTCTATTGGGTTGAGATCTGGTGAGTGTGGGGGCCATTTTAGTACAGTGAACTCATTGTCATGTTCAAGAAACCAATTTGAAATGATTCAAGCTTTGTGACATGGTGCATTATCCTGCTGGAAGTAGCCATCAGAGAATGGGTACATGGTGGTCATAAAGGGATGGACATGGTCAGAAACAATGCTCAGGTAGGCTGTGGCAGTTAAACAATGCCCAATTTGCACTAAGTGGCCTAAAGTGTGCCAAGAAAACATCCCCCACACCATTACACCACCACCAGCCTGCACAGTGGAAACAAGGCATGATGGATCCATGTTCTCATTCTGTTTACGCCAAATTCTGACTCTACCATCTGAATGTCTCAACAGAAATCGAGACTCATCAGACCAGGCAACATTTTTCCAGTCTTCAACTGTCCAATTTTGGTGAGCTTGTGTAAATTGTAGCCTCTTTTTTCTATTTGTAGTGGAGATGAGTGGTACCCGGTGGGGTCTTCTGCTGTTGTAGCCCATCCGCCTCAAGGTTGTGCGTGTTGTGGCTTCACAAATGCTTTGCTGCATACCTCGGTTGTAACGAGTGGTTATTTCAGTCAAAGTTGCTCTTCTATCAGCTTGAATCAGTCGGCCCATTCTCCTCTGACCTCTAGCATCAACAAGGCAGTTTCGCCCACAGGACTGCCGCATACTGGATGTTTTTCCCTTTTCACACCATTCTTTGTAAACCCTAGAAATGGTTGTGTGTGAAAATCCCAGTAACTGAGCAGATTGTGAAATACTCAGACCGGCCCGTCTGGCACCAACAACCATGCCACGCTCAAAATTGCTTAAATCACCTTTCTTTCCCATTCTGACATTCAGTTTGGAGTTCAGGAGATTGTCTTGACCAGGACCACACCCCTAAATGCATTGAAGCAACTGCCATGTGATTGGTTGATTAGATAATTGCATTAATGAGAAATTGAACAGGTGTTCCTAATAATCCTTTAGGTGAGTGTATATATTTACGGTAGGAAATTTACAAAATATCTTCATGGAACATGATCTTTACTTAATGAATTTTGGTATAAAAGAAAAATCGATAATAATTTTGACCCATACAATGTATTGTTGGCTATTGCCACAAATATACCCGTGCGATTTATGACTGGTTTTGTGCTCCAGGGTCACATATGGGCCGTTCTACAGAATGGTTGTTGTAAATATTAACACAGAGTCAGTCATTTTTTATACATTTATATAGGGAATAAATAGCAGCCATGTTGTAGAATGACCTATTATTTATGATGTTTTCTCTTGTTTGGTTTGCAGAAGTTGCGACTCTGATGAGACAGGCCAGACAATGCTTGCAGGCACTTGGTGACTATTTAATGACTAATCTGTCAGAAGTCCAGAAAGAATAGCATTGCAAAAATGCACAGGACCAATTACAGCACAGTAACTCTTCTGCACATACACCCTTGATTTATTTATCAACAAATAAATCCCTTTAATTCATACTTGCTGATGACACCAACACAGTTCATAGTGGGACTGCAACAGAGCCCACTTGTAGAGTTAATGCTCATTATAGTGACATCCTAGTTTCCCATATTATGGGTAATTTGTTCAAAAAGTCAACAAAAAATAACCATGTCTCAGCAGGATACTGAAATTGTGAAATGCATTTGGACTACACCCTATGTTTTTCCAACTTTTGAATACACCATAAAGGACATTTAGTCAGTCAGCCTTGAGTAGATGGTTGTCAGCTCTCTTTTAAATGTATTCCTTTGATCTGATGTGTTTTAATAGCGCCTGTTTTTCTATATAGATGGGGATCAAATAGCAGAGATGCAGCATGTTGGCTTGGACCACCTGCTGAAGATGAGAGTACCGGGGGAAAACAGCAGGGGGATGCGTTAGTTTGTATCCATGTGCCTTGTACTGAAATGTGTTTACGATGCAGAATGTGCATGTGTGTTTGTGTGTAACATAAAATACATGATTTATGTTGTGTATTGGAGTGTCTGTGTACGGTTGTGCCGATGATGTCTCATATTGGTGTTTATGTGTTTACTTTGAAATAGTTTGTGGACAAAATGTCCTAGAAGTTTGCTAAATATGACAAAATTTGTCCTTGATTTGAAAAAAAAAGCATGCCAATTATAATTAGCATAATGTATAAACAAACAAGAAGTCTATGGCATGCCCTCATTATGTAGCTTAAATGTGTGTGTGTGTGTGTGTGTGTGTGTTTGTGTGTGAATGTGGTTAGCATCACCCCCACCCCTTCCCGAGACCTCCAGTGTTTCTCAGGTGCAAAAATGTGTCTGTTAAGGACCCCAAACTGAGGTATAAATAGGACTCTCTTCCTATGGAGAGACACAGTCTTTTATTGGAGCACCAAGCAACTGAGATCCATCCAGGCACTCTTAGATAGACAGCCTGGAAGACATCCGCACTCAGAAGCGCACTAGGCCTCCCCTGTGCCCCCATGCGGAAAGGCCCCAGGGGAGAATTCGCCAGCTGAGCCTCAAAAACAAGGTAGGACAACCCAGCTGACTGACAGACTGAATGCTCTCAGCTGTTTTTGTGTATGCGTGTCTCAATAGTTAATTTCAGAGCTGATAGCTGGAGAGACCCAGGGTGCAAACACAAGCTGAGAGGGAGAAAAAGAAAAAGAGAGAGAGACAGAGAGAAAATGCCAGCATGTACTCGGCATGGGAGTGTTATGGTAAGCGCTTGTTGATTTATTGATCAGGAAAGAGGGCCGCTTTACCTTCTTATGGATGGGATGAGAGAGGAGCATCACATCATGACACAGTTGTTTTGACAATCTGCAAGGGTTTGTCAGGTGCTAGTCCGAGTGATGTGACTTTTGATCTAGTCCTTGTTTTTATTTGCGTGTTTATGCGTATCCGGTTGACATGGTTGAAACACAGGATAGTCATTCATAGGGAATGGCTGGCATTACAATTTCCCTTCATCCGACTTCAGTCAATGGATGTGCATCATAAGACTTGACTCGCTCTCTTTCTCTCAAACAATCAGTTAAATGCCAGCAAGCTCCTCTACGGACTTAAACTCCTGTTTCAGCACAGTAAATTACTATTATAACTGATTGACAGCCCTAGAGGTGTCCATTTAGCAAACCTTTGGTACCTGAGAAAGATGAGGGGGGGGACAAAAAATGAAACAAAAGATGAGGGATAGATGAAAGGACATGGTGGGTCCCTGAGCGAGAGTGTTAGGAAGGAGAGAAATGAAGTTTTCAGCAGTGGATCGATTTCTGAATGCTTGTCTCATGCATTTTACAGAGGCGCTAAATGCCACTTATGGTATAATGCTGTACTGTGGGTCAGAGCAAAGCTCTCACGCTTGCTTGGGCTGGGATTTCAGGGCTGCTTTTAACAAACTCTGCCAGTAGACTTAAGTAAATCTGTCTGATTGTGTCACAGCCTTGGAAATAATGTTGTTTTGCTCTTCTTTTGTGGATTTGTAAGCATGAAACCCCCCTTTTCTATTACACCTAAGAATATTCCTTGGCAGCCAAACTAATCTCATAGTCTCATAAACTCTTGATTCATAAAGAATTAATCTTATTCCTTCTCACTTTCTTTTCTCTCTCTTCAAAGCAGCAGAGTCTAAGCTGACGCCATGGAGAAAGGGAGGTGGAGTTCTGAAGATGCTCCCAGAGCCTCCATGCCTGACGAACTGTCTCATCCTAAGTTTTCGGAATGGAAGTTTAAGCTCTTTCGGGTCAAGTCCATGGAGAAGGCCCCTCTGTCTAATGAAACACCGGTGGAGAAGGAAAACCAGCCTGAGGTGGAGATGGAGATGGCAGGCTCGCCAGGCAGTGTTATGAAGCTCTGTTTTGGAGGGAAGAGTAAGGAAAACGTGGAGAGCACTCGAGGGAGAGTGGACCTTAAGCTTCAGGAGATTGATACACATATGAATATTCTCAAGTGAGTCTAATGACAATATTGAGTCATTTATGAATTCTGAATGTTCATTTGTCTTGTGCATATTTAGAAGCCTATCATTGTTAATCAGAGTCAAACTTAGTTTTTACTTGCGTCTTTTGCAGAAGCCTGTGTCGTCTTTGTGGCCTCACAATACGGAAGGCTAAAGGTCCATCGCATGAAGTCCAGGGAGACTTGGAAGAGTCCAGCCGGTGTGCCTTGCGCAAGATGGGCTGCAAGTTGGTGACCTGGCCAGAGGTGATCTTGAAGGTCTTCAAGGTGGACGTGACAATCGACATGGAGACAGTACATCCGTCGTTGTTTTGTCACAGATGCTGGACTGCTGCCATGAGGGGAGGGGGTTTTTGTTCTTTCACTAGGACCCGGATCCCAGACTGGAAGCCCCACACTTCCCACTGCAACCTCTGCTTCCCTAAGAAGAGTTCTTTTCAGCGAATGGGAAGGAAGCGGGCCAAACCACTTAAAGGTGCACACAGCCTTCCAAAGAGAATTAAGAGGGATTCCCCAGAAACTTCAGGGGCCAATAGATTGTGGAGACAGAACACAGAGAGTCCCGTGGGATCAGGTGGGAAAGAATGGTTAAAACTATCAGTTCAGAGAGGACAATGGGTAAAGAATATCACACAATGCCAGAGGGACCATCTGAGCACTAAGCTCATCCCTCCTGAAGTCCCAGCGGACTTGCTACGTGCTGTTACTTGCCAAGTGTGTGATCACCTGCTTTCTGACCCTGTCCAGTCACCATGTCGGCACTTGTTCTGTCGGGTCTGCATAGTAAGGTACAGTCAAGCTTTGGGCCCAAACTGTCCCACCTGTAACCAACACCTGAACCCATCCCACCTGACCAAGCCAGCCAAGTTCTTCCTTGCCACTCTCAGCTCTCTCCCTCTGCTCTGCCCCAGCGAAGGATGCAGTGACTGGGTCCGACTGGACTCATTTAGGGAACACTGCCTCAACCACTATCATGAAAAAGAGTCCCAGGAAGAACAAACCCCTTCAGAGAAGAATCTCAATCGTTACTTGCCAATCAACAAAGGTGGGCGCCCTCGACAGCACCTGTTGTCGCTGACCCGTCGGGCTCAAAAGCATAGGCTGAGAGATTTGAAAAACCAGGTGAAGGTGTTTGCTGAAAAGGAAGAAGGAGGGGATGTGAAGTCTGTCTGTTTGACGCTCTTCCTTCTGGCACTGAGAGCCGGGAATGAACACAAACAAGCAGATGAACTGGAAGCTATGATGCAAGGTACTGCCAAGAAACATGTCACCCACAATATGTGACTGTCAAAGCAGTCGTTGTCAGATAAATACAGCTAGAATAAACAGATAATGCATTATTGACTTAATCACATAAGCTTGAGAGCAACCAAGAATAAGAATATATAAGTATTTACAACCTAATATATGGCATCGTTTGTTTTGCAGAATGAACTAGCCTAATTTTCAATGGCTGACTGCATTTAATTGTATTCATTTTTCATAGAACAACATGTAATTTTACATAATTATGTTCACATTTACCTGCAAATAGATATTAAAAATGAATTAAACATATCCATGAGGTTGTCTAAACACAAAGAAAAAATTTATGAATCTTTTCTTACGTGCCTCACTGTCAATTTAAATAGAATAAGCGCCACTTTACTGAACGTGTAATAATACACATTCACAATAACAATTCTTGTAAAGAGCCTGTTAGGATGAAAACAACATCAGTACCCCTTGTATCTGCAAATGACATAGATACTGTCTTCACCCCCCAAGGGAACAGGGCCCAGCTGGTGCCTGTTTTCATCAGCAGCCAATATCAGTATTACCAGCCCAGCTGAGTCACCTCTCTTCTAACTTAAGCATTAATAATCTCTCTGATCTAGATCAATTAGGACATATTCCATGCTGCAATTATAATTAAAATTACAGATATTGTAGCATTCAATTGCTGGTGCTCTGAAATTGGTCCATAATCACACAATTTAGGCTCGCGGTCTCACTTTTTTTGAGTTCAATGAAACTTTTGACTCTTTCTAACACAGTTTTGTTTTCTCTCTGTATTTTCTTTCAGGCAGGGGATTTGGTCTGCATCCTGCAGTGTGTTTGGCTATACGGGTCAACACCTTCCTTAGCTGCAGCCAGTACCACAAGATGTACCGCACGGTGAAGGCCACTAGTGGCCGCCAGATATTCCAGCCCCTGCACACTCTACGTAATGCTGAGAAAGAGCTTCTCCCCGGGTTCCACCAATTTGAATGGCAGCCAGCTTTAAAAAACGTTTGCAGCTCCTGGGATGTGGGCATCATTGATGGCCTTTCCGGTTGGACAACCTCTGTTGATGATGTTCCTGCGGACACCATCGCCAGACGATTCCGATACGACGTGGCACTGGTTTCTGCATTAAAAGACTTGGAGGAGGACATAATGGAAGGACTAAGAGAGAGGGGGCTAGATGACATCATGTGCACCTCTGGCTTTACTGTGGTGGTGAAAGAATCCTGTGATGGAATGGGAGATGTCAGTGAGAAGCATGGAACTGGCCCAGCGGTTCCTGAGAAGGCAGTGCGGTTTTCCTTCACAATCATGTCCATCTCCATCCGAGTTGAGGGTGAGGATGATGGCATCACCATCTTCCAGGAACAAAAGCCAAACTCTGAGCTCTCTTGCAGACCTTTGTGCCTCATGTTTGTGGATGAGTCCGACCACGAGACCCTGACAGCAATCTTGGGACCTGTAGTAGCAGAACGGAAAGCCATGACGGAAAGCCGACTTATCATATCTGTTGGTGGTCTGCTACGCTCATTTAGGTTCTTCTTCCGGGGCACAGGCTATGATGAGAAGATGGTTCGTGAAATGGAAGGGCTCGAAGCATCAGGCTCCACTTATATATGCACACTCTGCGACTCAACCCGAGCTGAAGCCTCGCAAAACATGGTGCTACATTCCATCACACGTAGCCACGATGAAAATCTTGAGCGCTACGAGATCTGGAGGAAAAATCCTTTCTCAGAGTCCGCCGATGAACTCCGTGACCGGGTCAAAGGTGTTTCTGCCAAGCCTTTCATGGAGACCCAGCCTACTCTGGATGCCCTGCACTGTGAC
Organism: Paracanthobrama guichenoti; assembly: GCA_018749465.1. Classification (NCBI taxonomy): domain Eukaryota; kingdom Metazoa; phylum Chordata; class Actinopteri; order Cypriniformes; family Gobionidae; genus Paracanthobrama; species Paracanthobrama guichenoti. Next base: position 7,954,903 of record CM031967.1, read on the forward strand.
ATTGGCAATGCGACTGAATTCTACAAGATCTTTCAGGATGAGATTGGTGAAGTCTACCAGAGGAGCAATCCGAGTCGAGAGGAACGCCGTCGTTGGCGGTCAACCCTGGACAAACAGCTAAGAAAGAAACTGAAACTCAAGCCTGTGATGAGGATGAATGGAAACTATGCCCGTCGGCTGATGACACGTGAGGCTGTGGATGCGGTTTGTGAGCTGGTTTCTTCCGAGGAACGACGTGAGGCACTACAGAGACTGATGGAACTCTACCTCCAGATGAAACCTGTGTGGCGTTCAACTTGTCCCTCCCGAGACTGCCCTGACCAACTCTGCCAATATAGCTACAACTCTCAACAATTTGCTGACCTCCTTTCCACCACGTTTAAATATCGCTATGATGGAAAAATTACCAACTATCTCCACAAGACTCTGGCCCATGTTCCTGAGATTGTTGAGAGAGACGGGTCTATTGGAGCATGGGCCAGTGAAGGCAATGAGTCTGGGAACAAGCTGTTCAGACGTTTTCGGAAGATGAATGCAAGGCAGTCCAAAATGTATGAACTTGAAGATGTACTGAAACACCACTGGCTGTACACCTCCAAGTATCTTCAGAAGTTTATGGAGGCTCACAAGAATTCAGCAAAAGCAATGCAAGCCACATTCAACCCAGAAGAGACCCCAGACGAAGTTGATGTGGCTCTTGAAATTCCAGATTTTTGAGTTTTTCTCTGATCGACTTTCTTTAATGGACCGTTTTTCTTGCTAATGAAAATATTGTTCAGTAATTGATTTTATTTCTTGAGATGAGATGTAATATCATGTGTAATGGCTTTATTATTCATTTCATTATTTTTTTGAAACTAGTGCATAAACGTAAGCTAAATTGTTTTATGGCAGAGATAAAAATTATATGGGCAGAGCTTTTTTTCTCCCTGGATTTTACAGGCAAATTGTCTGTGTTTTATCTCTTGCTGCTTGTGAAATATGAGGGATTTTATTGTATTGCCAGGATGTGACAACTTCACGAATTCATACAGAAGGGTTGTTTATGAAAACGTATGAGGGAGTTGTAAGTCACTGAAATTGTGTTAAAGGAGCCCCACATTTATGATGGCTGTACTAATATATCACACAGGACAAAGACAAAATGAAATTAGAAAACACAAATTGTTTCCTTTGCAGGAGTCTAGAGAAAAAGGGGTTATTTTAGCAATGCAGTATTTTGATGGTGCTCGACTGGTTCACAAATGACTCTGAACACACATAGACACTATGCTACAGCATTTGCACATTTATTTAGACCCTAGCCTATATTTCTACCTCAGTCTTCAATCTTACAGGTCCCTCAGGACATTTGCACCATGCCATTCACACAAACACATTTTCAAATATTCTTGAAGAAATGGCAGTGTATTTTACACAATAAAAGCTATTGACTAGATTTCTTTATCTGTAGCATTTCAGAGATATGTGCTCTGTTCACCTCAAACTTCAATTTATTAATCAAACTTGTCTTATTTTGTTTAGTAGTGTTAGGTTTAATTCATTGTGTCTATTGTATTCTCTTAAACCGAGAGGATTTCAGCGATCCACTTTTTACTTTATAAATACATTTGACTAGTTTTTAGACTTGAATTGATTGATTTCTTTGTGAAGTGATTTAACTGATTTCTTTGTGTCTTTACTTGATTGCTTTTTTGTGTCATGATTTAAATAGTTTCTTTGCATATTATACATTATACAACATTTCCAAATGCTGGATTTTTTTCTTTTTCAATTAATAAACTACTTTGAGTACGTTTTAAAAAATCTATATATAAAACAAAGGTACTCGCATCATTTTAAAATCATATGATTTAAATACTGTGGGTAAAACCCACATTGCAAATTGCATTATGTTTTTTTATTTGAAATAAAACTGCATTGCACTGTTCATAATTGTAAAGATTTTGTAGACTTGCACAAAGGCACTGGTGATGTTCTTGTAACGAACTATCGCTATTTATTTCATTGTGCAAGAACATTACAGTGATTGTTGCAATTCATGAACTTATGGATTTAATTATTGAATTCTTTCTTAATATACTGTAAGTGATTTGTAATAAATGACATTTAACTCCAGTTCCATCTGGGAAATAAAAAGAAATAAGGCAAAAATCTGATTGAGTTTGTCATTTTTTTGTGTCCTCTTGTATGTGGTTGGAGATAAACACATAAATAACACAGGCATGGATGTTCCATTCTCTCGCTCTCTCTCTCTCTCTATATATATATGTTAACATTAGTTAATGCACTGTGAAGTAACGAACAATTGAACAAATACGAGCTGTATTTTTATTAACTAACATTAACAAAAAGAGTAACAAATGTAATGCTCATGGTTAGCTTATGTTAGTTAATTCATTAACACAAATGAAACCTTATTGGTTTTGACATGCACACTAAATCATGGATTTCATACACACACACACACACACACACACACACACACACACACACACACACACACACACACACACACACACACACACACACACACACACGTTCTTGACTCAATGTGTTTGCATAATATGTGCATATTATAATTATAAACATAACATGAGGTTAAAATATAATCTCTATAATTTTCTTTATTTAAGCAGAAAATCATACTCTACAAGATTTCCCCCTCATTTCAGAAAAGCAATAAATCATCACCTTAGTGATAATAAACACGGCTTTTAAAAAATGCATTTAATACGGTCATAAGCATTTTAATTTCATTCATTCATTTCTGTTGTTTCTATCAGTATGAAAAATACTTCTCCAATTATTTTCTATATAAAACAATTAATTTGCTTAAAATTAACAACAATATAAACTTCAACAACAATGTTAAAGGATATTAATATCATGATATAACAGAACAGAACAACAATTCAGTCAAAAAGTCTTCGCAGAAAGCTCTTCTTAGCTGGGGTCATTTTCAGTGAGACCGGAGCCTTGCGATGGGTCATCTTCATTGGGACTCTCTTCAATGGCAACATCTGGCGGGGTGGAGTCATCTCCTGCTTGGGCAGGCCTCCATGATCCAGGCAGAAATACTTGCTATTGCCTTGAGAGAGGCGAAGCAAAAGGCTTTCAGGGAGCTCCATGCACTGAGCATGGACCCAATGTCCACCTTCCCCCCTGGAGCAGAAGATCATGGCAGGTCGGGTGAGCTCAGTAGAGTAGAAGGGCTCCCATGTGTTGGGGTCCACCTGACAGGAGAGGCAGCACTTGACCCAATAGCCTGTCTGAGATTCATCCTCCTCATCTTCTTCGTTGTAGGTGTCACCCTCTCCATCGCTGCTATACTCCAGCTCATGAGGTTCTCGGCCAAAGTAGAGCTCCTCAGAGTCTTCCAAAGGTGCAGAGTCCTCAAAGTCAGTGGACTCCTGGCTGCATACCTGAGTTGACGCTTCTCCATCTTGTTCCTTCTGGAAGCTCAACTGGTAGAAATGGTAGGCATCTGGTGGGGTTGGGTTTCCTTCTGAGGGGACTGCAACCAAAGCACTTCCTTTGCCCAGGCTGCCACCAAACCAAGTTCGGCTGTGGCTAATTTCACTGGTCCACTGCGGAGGTTCGCGTGGCTCCATGTGGACTCCAACATCATCCAGGCCAACATAGGTGCACTCCATGCGCTTTTGAGTCTCAGACTGGTACCCGCCGAAAACGATGTACTCATGATAGCCAACAGGAGTGGTTATGGCACTGGTAATGGAGAGACCCTCATGAAGAACATTACAGGTGATGACAGGGCTTCCCAGGAGAAGCTCCACACGTAGGCGGATCAAACGAGGTGGTCTGCAATCGGAGCTGAGGATGTGACCGCCCAGGAAGTAGACACAGTCCTCTCTCGCTAGAGCTACGTGAAACGACTGGCCATCCGTGAGCTCAGGGAGGGTATGGGCCGAACTGCAACCAAACTCTAGGTCAATAAGAAAGACTTGAGGTGGACAGTCTACCACACTGTTCCAGTTCTCCGTGGTCCTTTCGGTGGGGGGCATATAGGACCTGCCACCAAAAAGAACGCAGGCACTCTTCCCTCGGCTATGGATCACGCTGAGGGTGTGGCCATATCGAGCGCTAGGGACGTCCCCAACAAGCTCTTTCTCTTGACATCGCAACGTGACTTTACGATCACATCCTCTACTATCCACACTCAACATGTAGAGACTTGAAGACAGTTCATTGTTGGGTGTTCGGCCACCATGTATGAGGTAACATTCAGGGCTGCCATCATGAGGCTCAAAATGAGCTACCGCAGGACATCGAAGAGGAGGGAGATAACAGGAGTTGTTTGAAAATGAAATGGCTCGCAGCTTAAGTTCTCCATTTTTTATACGTACACCAAATACACCAGTTGGACATGAGCGTCTCGGCCAGCCCTTTTGACCAAAGAGGTAAACATCACCCTCCAGCTCTAGTAAGGAGAGGCCTGGTTGCACAAGGCCAGCACAGTTCACAGCAGTTAGAGGCTGTAAGGACATCTTTTTGCAGGGAGCTGTGTAAAATATAATTGAAAAAAAATTAAAAACAACGTTATTTTTATTTCTGAAATAAAATATTACATATAAAATTCAGGTCAGTTGCACAGAGAATGAATTCTGGATAGCATACCATGCAATGAACTATGCGGAACCATATAAACCTTTCCCTGTTTCCATAACAACACAGGAACATTCCCACAGGAAACAAGTTGTAGTTTTCCTCATTACCGTTTCTCTTAGAGAATCGCGTTAAGCTTGCAATCAAACGACTACATTACCCAGCATTCAGTGCGAAACCGGCGTTTCTCGTTCTACATTTAAACGGTACGTCTGAGATATTTTTATAAGAGTTGAACTCTGCTGTTCTCTTACTGTCTTCTAACAACTAGCAGCGTTTCACCTTTTTAGTTTCGGTTTAATGTCTTTAGGTAACGTTAATCAAATTAGATTTTTTTATCAAACAAGTAACGTTAAGCAAGCGCTGGCTGTCCACACTAGTGCTACACTACATCAAACAAATTGAAGATAAAAATCTTTTAAATCACTATATACTTTAATAATTGTATTATAAAATCCCGTGTTTACTTACGTGTTTATTTGAATTCTACTCTATATGGGACCATAATACCACAACCATCTCTAAATATTCCATATATAGGCTGTAGTGTTACAAAATTCGTCCTAATAATATGCATATTTCTTACCTCCTGGTAAATGCACTCCGAAATCTGGGAGCTGTTTGGTGCTGCTAATTTTTATTTGAGATATTACAGCAAATGGCTTAGTGACAGTGGCAGAGGTTCAGTGTTTGTGAAGGTTGACTGGCTCATCTTGAGGTTAACTGCCTGTAACAGCTGATAACAACAGGTGTTTGAACGCTACTCGCACAAGTTTGAATGAAAACAAGCACAAACTCAGTGCATCATTGGCATGTGTATTAATATGGACTTTATGTTTGTGTTTTACAGTTCAGTTGATGATTCATTCACTTAGCAATTTGCAAATCAGCTGGGTCTATGCAAGTATGGATCTCCCAGATGTAACTTTCATCTTCCAAAATGTACACTTACCATGGTGACACTATGTATAATGCAGTGTGATTGGAACATATATATAATTAATTTTTTTGCTAATATATTTTCCCATATAACTCAATTAAACTTTTCATTTGTTTAACAATAAAAAAAAAAAAAAAAACACACAAACATAACTTCCATATAACTCAAATAACTCAATTAAACATCAAATATCGGTAACACTTTACAATACAGATGCGCTAATATGCATTAATTCATGCTTAAAATGCACAGATAATCATGTGTTAATGTATGACTCATTAAGAACTAAACCATTTATTAATTATTACTGCATCAGCAACTAATAAACATTCTATATGATTAATAAATATGTGAACTGTTATTAATTAAATGTGTCATAATGTATTAACTTCTCAATAACATATAGCATTAAAAGTTGATCCTCTTCTGACTCAAGTAAACTATGGCAAGCTGTTTTAGCTTAAAATGTTACTTGTCATAATTGCATTTTTACTAGTAAGAATTCAATTAGAGAGCTCAACAATTCAATTATTACTAGTAACGATTCCAATTACAGAGCTCTACAAATACATTTTTATGTCACCATTGACTTCTATTCATTTTTATTTACAGAGCTCAATTGAATTGTTACTAAGAATTCCACTGAAAGAGCTCTCTAATTGAATTATTTGAAGTAAAAATGTATTTACGATGAGTAATGCTTGGAACAATTTAAGCTAAATGGCTTGCCTTAGTAAACTCTGCCTTTGTGAATGGCCACTCTTCAAGCCCCAGTTGGCCCGCTTTGGACCAAGGTATTTGGTGGGCCGATGGCCCTGAGGAAGCACCAATGAGGCCTGATCAAGATCTGGAAGTGACAGTGGTAACACGACTTGCCTTGGCACGCACTAGCACGCTTTTGGCCCGACAGTGGAAACGCGGCTAATGACATATGACTTAACAATTAGTTAATAGTCATGTGCCTCAACAAGTCATAACATAATGATACATTTGCAAATCATTAGCTAATGATTTATTAAAGTAGACAACTGAAAGTTGAAGTACATAGCTTTTACCAATTGTTGTAATTAACACATTAAAGCCACAATATGTAATTTTTTTGCCGCTAGAGGTCGCTTATGCAAAACAAAGGTGTAGCTTGATGGATTTCACAAAGCTTTTGTTATGCCACAGGCGACCGCTTCCACTTCTTCCGCTCATGTGTATGTGGGGAAACGCAGCGCTGTTTGATCATATTAGATACATTTGAGTGTGTTGAAAGTTATGTTATAATGCTATTCTGTGCGTTTGCCCGGCGACTACTGTGAGACACTTGTTACACACTGCAGTGAGCTAGATCGATATTAGGCATGGTAAAACATGGTACTCACGGTAAATCAAGAAAACAAGATTTAAACAATAAGACTAACTGTGCTTGAGCTATATAACAATGATTTGTTTTCTGTTGATGAATGTATCCAAACAGTTGATCACCTGTCTAATGAAACACATAATATATTAAAGCATCTGTGGTGTTTCCATGGTTTCTACAAAATAAAATCGAGGGTAACGCGGGGATGATGTCATTGATAGACAACGCACAGACACGATCCGAGTCCTAGTTAAAATTGCTTATTTCTCTGGATTTAAACATTCTTGGAAACATTTGGGATAATACAAGTACACAAATCAACAAAATATAAAATTTTTCTAGTGGTTTTTGGATATTTTAATCCAGCGTCACACCCGTCGGGGATTTTTCCCGGTGAGAGGGTTCAACACCTGCACTTTTTCTGCAGTTTTTACGCAGTTTTGCACAAACGCCTTACAGCAGTCGCTCCTTTGTTTCTCTGGCCGCTCTGCGGCTGCCTCCTCTCCCCTTCCTCTCAAACATGACACCGGCTTTGAGTGTGACCGGCTGATGATTGGCTATTCTGCCCTAAGTCCCGCCTCTCTTGGTGTGTTAGTTTTATCCACAAGTATAGGTCTTTGCAGGTTAGTAATAGGAGTTACCACATCAGTGGGCGTGGCCATATATAGAGGGACGTTTTCAACTGTGTTACCTGATTTGCCCGTGTCACAGTGTGGGTAGGGTTTTCGGGTGGGGTCGGGTGAAGGGGATCTTTTTCATTGCCTGATTTATAAACACCCATCAGTTTGAAAACGCCCTCAAATTTAGAAACGCCCACTCTTGTTCCGCAGAGACTCGTGCTGAGGAGGCGGATATGTTTGTATATCTGCAGTTTGTAACAAAAAATGTGTTTCTGATTCTGTATTCATCATTTTTATTAATAAACAAACCACATCCCCGCACTTTTGAAAAGCTTACTACGCCCCTGCCCAAAATTGTACATACTGTGCCTTTAATTTACACTATTAGTTAGTTATTAAGGAATTAATATGTGATATTTTATTAATAGCAATTCATATATTACTTAAATCTGTTAATCATATAGACCCTATTAGTTGCTGCTGATGCAGTAATCATTGGTTAATGGTTTAGTTCTTCATGAGTCATACATCAACACGTGATTATCTGTGAATTAGTTAAGCATGAATTAATGCATATTAGTGAATTAACCGTATTGTAAAGGGTTAATATCTTTTATTGGCTGAGACTGCATCACGTTGCACAGATCTGGATTCTTTTAAAACCTGCATTGGACACCAAAATCCCGCTCTTCATAATGCATCTGTGACAGTGTAGCCCGTCTCTATGTAATGTGCTGTTAAAATAGTCTCCTCTGTGTATCTGAGTGGTCTGTGTGCAATCAGGTTCAGTGAGGAGCAGAATGATTCACTCTCATTACACCAAATACAGAACGCGTGAGTCACACATCACATTTTGGCAGGAGGGGTAGCTCGGATTTGTAAAAATACTCCTTATTTCCCGCAGGCTTATATTTGCATGAACTGTTTCTGCTTGGCGGCTCTTTAAAGGAACGAGAGAAATTAGGCGACTGGTTTTGAAAGAAAAAGAGAGGGAGAAGAAGGGAACAGCTGTGCCGGTCTCATTAGCATAATGTTTTTGTGTTTCAGGGGGCTGTGCGCGTTTGCGCGAGCCCTCGTGCCGTTGCGTGTTTGTTTTGGAGGCCTAGAGATGTGTGTGTGTGTGTGCGTGCGTGCCCTAGCGCAAAACAAAGACCCGTAACCACTAGTGCCTGGAAGAACAATGAAAAACACAAACAGCGGAGCACCTGTGTCTGAAGAGCAGGGCCATGAAGAGGAGGCTGAGCGACTCCCCTGAGGTGCAACACACACAAAAAGAATTCCTCCGGCGTCTCCGAGCGCATAGGAGAGCTTTATTCTCCCGCTCAAGTGCACTTACATGCCGGTGTTCACACTAACAGACGCCGTAAAATAAACCTGTTGAATCCTGCAGCGGATTTGCATACGGCGTAGGCAAATAAATGCTGTTGTTTGCCAGCTCTGTCACAAAGAGACGGAAGGGAGACTGAAACGCAAACACAACAAAACTACAATGCTTCCATTATAATGAACGAAGATATCACTTTCAGACTACCTTATTGATTATGATAGGGTAGAGCTTTCTTGTGCCTGGTGTCCGATTAATTTTAAGGAATAAATTTTGTTAAAGTCAATTACAATTAAAACTGCCTGAATTTAGTACACGTTCCTGGCACGACTTTGTAAAGAAAACGTTGTTTGTCCTGACGAACTTCCATATTTGCTTGTGCAACATAGGCCATACTATTGGCTAAAGTTAAAGGGATAGTTCGGCCAGAAATGAAAGTTCTGTCATTTACTCACCCTCAAGTTGTTCCAGAACTGCATGACCCTCTTCTGCTGAACACAAAAGATATTTTGAAGAGTGTCGGTAGCCTAACAGTTATGGAACACCTTTTGGGGAAAAAAATGCTATGGAAGTCAATGGGCACCAGCAACTGTTTGGTTACAAGCATTCTTCAAAATATCTTCTTTTGTGTTCAGAACCATTTGAGTCATCTCTAAAAGTCTTCCCAGAAGCCAATGTGCAGTTTTTTTTGGTCAAGAATTTGTGTTAAATGTGGCATTTTGCTTCCAACTACCATTTTAATTCTCCCATACAGTTCTTATACAGTCTTGCAGTAAATACCAGTGTAATTTTGGTATTATTTATATACTATAATAATTTTTATTAATATTTTGAATTAGCTTTAATTTTTAAGTTTTGATAATTGTATTTGCTTTTGTTTATTCATTTTAGTTATAAAAATATATATTTCTATTTAGCATTAATTTATAATTATTTGTTTTAGTACTTAAATCTAAGAATTTCAACTTAAACTTGTTACAGTTAGTTGTAGAGGCAACCTTTATGATTTTTGTTTTTGTAAGTTTTTTTATTGATTATTTATATTTTATTTCAGCTTTATTTCATTTAACATACACTCACCTAAAGGATTATTAGGAACACCATACTAGTACTGTGTTTGACCCCCTTTTGCCTTCAGAACTGCCTTAATTCTACGTGGCATTGATTCAACAAGGTGCTGAAAGCATTCTTTAGAAATGTTGGCCCATATTGCTAGGATAGCATCTTGCAGTTGATGGCGATTTGTGGGATGCACATCCAGGGCACGAAGCTCCCGTTCCACCACATCCCAAAGATGCTCTATTGGGTTGAGATCTGGTGACTGTGGGGATCTGGTGACTGTGGGGGAGTTTTAGTACAGTGAACTCATTGTCATGTTCAAGAAACCAATTTGAAATGAGTCGAGCTTTGTGACATGGTGCATTATCCTGCTGGAAGTAGCCATCACAGAATGGGTACATGGTGGTCATAAAGGGATGGACATGGTCAGAAACAATGCTCAGGTAGGTCGTTAAGTAACGATGCCCAATTGGCACTAAGGGGCCTAAAGTGTGCCAAGAAAACATCCCCCACACCATTACACCACCACCAGCCTGCACAGTGGTAACAAGGCATGATGGATCCATGTTCTCATTCTGTTTACGCCAAATTCTGACTCCATCTGAATGGCTCAACAGAAATCGAGACTCATCAGACCAGGCAACATTTTTCCAGTCTTCAACTGTCCAATTTTGGTGAGCTTGTGCAAATTGTAGCCTCTTTTTCCTATTTGTAGTGGAGATGAGTGGTACCCGGTGGGATCTTCTGCTGTTGTAGCCCATCCGCCTCAAGGTTGTGCGTGTTGTGGCGTCACAAATGCTTTGCTGCATACCTCGGTTGTAACGAGTGGTTATTTCAGTCGTTATTTCAGTCGTCAGAAGTTGCTCTTCTATCAGCTTGAATCAGTCGGCCCATTCTCATCTGACCTCTAGCATCAACAAGGCATTTTCGCCCACAGGACTGCCGCATACTGGATGTTTTTACCTTTTCAAACCATTCTTTGTAAACCCTAGAAATGGTTGTGCGTGAAAATCCCAGTAACTGAGCAGATTGTGAAATACTCAGACCGGCCCGTCTGGCACCAACAACCATGCCACGCTCAAAATTGCTTAAATCACCTTTCTTTCCCATTCTGACATTCAGTTTGGAGTTCAGGAGATTGTCTTGACCAGGACCACACCCCTAAATGCATTGAAGCAACTGCCATGTGATTGGTTGATTAGATAATTGCATTAATGAGAAATTGAACAGGTGTTCCTAATAATCCTTTAGGTGAGTGTAATTTAGTTTTAGTTAACAAAAGCAACATTGTATTATTCTCAGAGGCAGGCAGTAGTGAAGTATTTTTACTCTGCTTAAGTACATTTGTTCTTCTTTGGAAAATTTTTACTTCACAACATTCCAAAACATAACATTGTACTTTTACTGCACTACATTTCATATTGAATATAATTGAATACTTAATTACAGTAAAAGTGTAGTACTTTTTACTTTTACTCAAGTAAAAGTAAGTCAGAGTTTACAAGTACAAGTAATTTTTATTTAGTTTTATTTATATTAAGTATTAAAGGTAAAAACATTTATTTATGAAATGTAGTGCAGTAAAAGTACTGCTTTGGAATGTAGTGAAGTAAAAGTTTTCCAAAAAAAAAAAAAAAACCAGATAAAGTTACTTGAAAAATGTACTTGAGTAGAAAGTAAAATGACTTCACTTCTGTACGTGAAACAGTATGCTTGCAGTTATACACATTTTAACCTGCAGTTATGTAAAATGGCAACTATAGAAATTGAAGTGGATCTAAAATTATGCTGATATTATTAAAAGGTCAAGTCAAATGCAGTACATTGTGGTTTACAGGACATCCTGCACTGCACTTTTTTGGCAAATTTGGGTATTCCATACATGCAGAAAATACTGTATACTGTAAACAGTCTATATACTGTACATTTCAGAAATAGTATGGACATATTCCAAGAGAGAAGGAAGAGGTGTGCCAGCAGTACAGCTGACGCCTAAAGCCCTGCAAGGATTTGCGCTGTATTATTGATAGAGAAGAGTAATTAGACTCTAGTGTAGCACCTGTTTCTGTCCCTGCTAATGTTGTGCCACCTGAAGAAGGTTCTCCCTGGGGCGAGTTCGTGATGAATGACATGGCGACAGCTCGGAGTTTCTGACGATCATCACGCCATTCTTCATTATATTTTAATGTCACAGCAATCACTGCCCGCCCCCCCTTCCCACCCGTCATTGATTGTAATTAAGCTGAACTTCAAAATGATAATTTCATTCCAATCAGGGCTAATGCAGCTATAATGCATATCGCCGATGATAAGTGACCTGTAAAGAAGTGCAGCCTAGCAGGATCCCTTCATCATTTTTATTTCCTCAGTTTTATACCAATACTTCCTTTTCATTTGGCCTGGTTCAGGCTCTCTGGTTATCCTCAAGGTTTGCATGGTGTACACAAATATCTCTTTTAACATCTCTTTCTCTGTTTCTTTCTCAATATGGATAGGTTTGACAGGATGCCAGGTTTAGTTAATGGTTCAGTTGTGGATAACCATGACCAAGCCATGACTGAAGCTCTGGAGCAGTTCTGCAACTCCCCGGAGCAAACGTACGAACAGTTCCTGTCCACCTTCACGTACCTGACCCCAGGTGAGCATACTGAGTGCCACATACATCTTCTTTCCTCTGATACGTAAATCCTTCGCCTGTGGTCTTCACTGTCATATCCCATTGCAGAGAACGTGAGGGATCCGCATTTGACTGCTCCTAGAGGACGTGGAGAGTCGTCCCACAGAGAGTTAGACAGCGGCCGAGAGCGACAAAGAGAGGATGGAGTGACAGAGATGGAGGAGAGTGTGGGACAGGCGAATCGCTGCTCAGCGACTGCTGATCAGGAAGAGGTCACTACCTTATAGATTCGAACTGCTCAAACCATCAGTCTTTACTGGGAGAGGGTCAGGCAGACCTCTCCTTCCCTTCAATCAAATATATTAAAAAAAAGTCTTCTGCATTAGCACCTGCTCTCATTAACAAACAAACACACACACACACACACACACACACACACACACACACACACACACACACACACACACACACACACACACACACACACACACACACACACACACACACACACACACACTATCTTTATCTATAGACATAATGGTTTTTATACTGTACAAACTGTATATTCTATCGCCTTACACTAACCCTACCCCTAAACCTACCCATCATACAAACTTTCTGCATTTTTACATTTTCAAAAAAACTAATTCTAAATTATTTTTAAGCTTGTTTCCTCATGGGGACCTCAATTTAGGTACCCACAGTGACAAAAGTCCCCATGAGTCTGTGTGCATTCATGCTGAAGTCCCCACTGGGATAAAAAAACATGTACTCTCACACACATTGTGTTTTCATGTTTTATGGGGACTTTCTATAGACATGATTTTTATGTACAAACGGTATATTCTATCCCCTAACCTTAAACCCACCCCTAAACCTACCCATCGCACAAAACTTTCTGCATTTTTACATTTTAAAAAAAACATAATTTAGTCAGATTTATAAGCTGTTTTCCTCATAGGGACCAAGAAATGTTCCCACACGGACAAGGATTTCGGATATTGGCATCTTTGTGGGGACAAAGTTTTTCAATTTTGTCCTCATAATGTAGGGTTTACCAGGACCACACATACATATACAGGTCCTTCACTATCCAGCACTGTTTCTGAACTCCTTGAAATGCTTCGATTGTAGTCTTGAGTTTTATTCTGGGAACGAACATGTCTCAATAATCCTCATTCCTCCTCATTCCTCAAAAAAATCCTGCCCAAGGCAAAAAAAAAGAGGCCTGGTTGAGTTGCGCTAGTAGTTTGTTGAAACTTGCGGTTATGGTAAGGGGGCGTGACTTTTTAGAAACACACTCAAATTGGTTGACCAATCACAGCACACTGGTCCAGTTGACCAATCAGAGCACATTTTTGGAAGGATGCCGAACAGTTTCTTTAGAATGCAACCACATATCAGCACATTAAAATTCATTCAGCAACCGCTTAGCATAATAGTTTTTATAGTTTAGTTTAATTATGGTTATAACGTATGTTGTCGTCTTGCTTTTATGACATGCTATTGCATGTGTGTTACGTACTATATTTCAATAAATGTGAAAAGACGGATGCGACAGCTTGAGCAGACAACCCAAATGTGCTCTACTACAATTCTTCCTCTTCTCAACTTGGTCTCACCTTCTTTGTTGCATGTTCCCAGGGGCAGGGTTTATGTTAATTTTAAGGTTAGTGATGTCACTAACCCGTGAATAAGAGCGTTGTAGTCCCTACCAGGTGTTTGTTGTAGTCCTTAAAAGCAATTTCTTTAAAAGAAAATATCTCCCTTTGCTTTGAACTTTGAGTGTTGTAACTTTGCAGATGTTGTTTATGCTCAAACAGCAACATTACACACTAACTAAAGTTAAAAAAGTGAAATAATAAATCAACCACCCCTTTAAGAGTTATGATGATTTTTGTACGGTTAAGCACCATTCATATTTTTATCAGAATGCAACGGCCTAGACATGTCAACCATAACAACCACATATAAATGTTTAAATCCACTCAGAACCTCTTAGCAATAGCAATGCTCTGGCTCTGCAACTACCTAGCAACCACATATCAACATTGAATTTCACTCAGAACTTATTATAGCAACGATCTGGCTTTCTTGAGAATGCAACCACCTAGCAATGCAACCACCTAGCAATGCATCTACTGTAACACACTGAAAAAGCTTAGAACCTCTTAGCAACCAATTTAGCATTCTGGCTGTGGGAAAGCACCACTCAAAGCACTAAAAAGATGGGCAATTTTTCTTTATTTTTCCCTCTTTTTGGTGTATTTCTTCCTCAAGACTTTTGGAATTCTCCTCTCAGCGTATTGAATGGCTTCATTGCGATGTGTATTTTGCTTATCTGTGTCTGTCTGTGTGTGTTTGGACTGTGCTTAAGACTCCCATCTGGCTTGCGTATTGATCTCAGTGGGGCTCTGGCGAGCCACAGCACCAGTTACTGTCAATAACGCAAAGCACATCAGCCAACATCCCAGGCCAGTCAATGCTAAAAAAAGCCTCTGCATTATTCAGCTCCCCGCCACCCGGAGAGAAAAACAGCTGTATTGATTATAATGTTGTTTTGATTGTAATCACACCGATTCACATAGCTGCTGTCATTTCAGAGCATCGTTAAATGAAATGAGATGGTGAGTTTATGAGTTTGTGTGTTTGTATAGGTGCTGTTGGATGGCGGTTGTGTTGGAGGAAGATTGGGTGGCCCATCAAGCTCTGCTCCTGACAGACCTGTAAAGGTAAACTGTCGCGACACTCAAAACCTAACAAGTTTCTTACTGAGACAGTATTTTAAGGCTGAAAACAACATAAAGTAACTTGTTTTGGATTCACCGATCAGGCATAACATTAAGACATAGTGATAGATGAAGTGAATAACGCGCTGATTATCTCTTCATCACGGCACCTGTTGGTGAGTGGGATATATTAGGCAGCAAGTGAACATTTTGTCCTCAAAGTTGATGTGTTAGAAGCAGGAAAAATGTGCAAGCGTAACGATTTGAGCGAGTTTGACAAGGACCAAATTGTGATGGCTAAATGACTGGGTCAGAGAATCTCCAAAACTGCAGCTCTTGTGGGGTGTTCCCGGTCTGCAGTGGTCAGTATCTATCAAAAGAGATCCAAGGAAAGAACAGTGGTGAATCGGAGACAGGGTCATGGACAGCCGAGGCTCATTGATGCACGTGGGCAGCGAAGGCTGGCCCGTGTGGTCCGATCAAACAGACGAGCTACTGTAGCTCAAATTGCTCAAGTAGTTAATGCTGGTTCTGATAGAAAGGTGTCAGAATACACAGTGCATCACAGTTTGTTGCGTATGGGGCTGCATAGCTGCAGACCAGTCAGGGTGCCCATGCTGACCCCTGTCCACCGCCGAAAGCGCCAAAGCTGAGCATCAGAACTGGACCACGGAGCAATGGAAGAAGGTGGCCTGGTCTGATGAATCATGTTTTCTTTTACATGGATGGCCAGGTACATGTGCATCGCTTACCTGGGGTACACATGGCACCAGGATGAACAATGAGAAGAAGGCAGAGGCAGTGTGATGCTTTGGGCAATGTTCTGCTGGGAAACCTGTACTTTGACACGTACCACCTACCTAAGCATTGTTGCAGACCATGTACACCCTTTCATGGAAACGGTATTCCCTGATGGCTGTGGCTCTTTCAGCTCTTTCATGCGCCCTGCCACAAAGCAAAAATGCTTCAGGAATGGTTTGAGGAGCACAAGGTGGTTGGAGGTGTTGACTTATTCTCCAAATTCCACAGATCTCAATCCAATCGAGCATCTGTGGGATGTGCTGAACAAACAAGTCTGATCCATGGAGGCCCCGCATTGCAACTTGCAGGACTTAAAGGATCTGCTGCTAACATCTTGGTGCCAGATACCACAGCACACCTTCAGGGGTGTAGTGGAGTCCATGCCTTGATGGGTCAGGGCTGTTTTGGCAGCAAAAGGGGGACCAACACAATATTATTCATAATGTTATGCCTGATCAGTGTATATTCTAAGGCAGCACTGCATATATCTTCCACAGAGAATGCAATCCTAGATTTCAATACGATGTGCTCAGAGAAAATGCATGCAAGATGCCTATAAACAGGCTATTTCATTCAGAACTGACCAAGGGCTATTTTACTTAATGTTTGTGTGTATAAGCTCTTTAGAGTATGATAAGTTAGCACTAACACTAACTTATTGTAATTGAGTCAAGACTTCAGTCTAATAAAAAAGACAAAATGTTTGTGTTATGCATATATGTTTAAGCTAATTAGAGTATGCAAAACTAACGATAACATTATACTCTGTTGGACTTATTTATTTGTGTGCTATGTATTTTCAAGCTAATTTGCGTATGCTAAGCTAATGCTAATGTTAAAGTGTTGGAAATAGTCAAGAATTCAATTTAATTAAAATGACTTTTACATAATATTTGCCTGTGCTATGCATTTTTAAGATGAATAGAGTATGCTAAGCTAATGTTAAACTTGTTGGAATCAGTTGAATCAAGACTTTATTCTAACATAAAAGGACTATTTTAGATAATACATTATAGTATTTTTAAAATCATTAACATATGCTAAGCTAACCTGTTAACACTGAACTGTTGTCATAACTTAGCAACATGCTAATATCAAACTTTATTGGAAATGATTGTGAGCCAAAACTTCAGTTTAATTAAAAATATATTATTTGACCAAATATGTGTGTGCTAGGTCTATATTTTTATGCTTATTAGAGTAATGTGTTGTTAGCTTAGCAAAATGCTAACATCAAACTATATTTAAATTAGCTGTGAATGATCTTTTGTGTGGAGCTAATTCTAATAAATTCTAAAATAACTGTTTGTAAAAATGTATATTTCATTGCTGTTTTGTCTTTTTTTCTTTCCTTGGCAGTTTGATAATTATCTGGGAGATACGGAGGACGAAGAGGAAAATGTTGATGCTACAGGTGTTTATTTCTTGAAAACATGCATTTAAATACATGTCACTTTACAGAGAGTCAGTTTAGTTTAGCTAGATTACAGTGGCCTAGATGCACAGTCTTTATTTACATTTTTACACATTTTCTTATGTAAAGCACATCGTTGAGAATTCCTGTCATCTTTTTCATATTTCACAACAGCTTCAAATGAAATTGGATCCATCACAAATTCACATAAATTCACATAATACACATTGACGTGTTGGCATCACCTGTATAGTTGTATTTTAAGCACATCATGCTCTCATAAATATTCTTTTCATGTCCATATGTAAGGATTGCATGTGCTCACCTTACCTTTAATAGGGTTTAGTGGATATCATGTGCACGCTGTTTTTTGTAATTAGAGCTGTCATACAGCTTGATTTAAATATATTACCATTTATTACACATATTCAATGCATGCAAATTCTAAACCGCTCCCTCATCATTAGAGCCGGGGGCAAGCGCTAGCTTGGCGAGGCTTAATGCTCGCTGTGCAGGCTTGTAATGAGTCGCTCTTTTCTGCAGTGCCAGAGAGGCTCATTTAAACTCCAATGACCAGTTTAATACGAAAATAAATAAAATAGTTGGAGGAAAGAAAGCCTCTTTTGATTGGAGATGTTTACATTTCAGAGCAGGGCTTCTGTGTTTTTTGTTGGTTATCTGTGATCAGAAGTGTTACCTGAGAGGAAAGGGTGTATGTAAAAGTCATTAGGTGTTGTGTTTATAATGAGTCATATCTACTGAATAACAAAAAGATGCATGTTGAACTTCACCCTAATTAGCATGAATAATCATGCCCCTGTTTGCTGGGCTTTGGATAAAAAAATACCCTTTGCTGGAAGTCGGCAGGTCGCTGTGCCATTGGTTGTAGTTGGCATTTAGTCTTCTGCATAACTGGTCATAGATTTGCAAAATTTGAATGTAAAATAAAAAATTTATTTTAATTTTAATTAAAAATACATATTAATTATGTCGCTGAAGAATACTTTCCAACTGTTTTATCACTGCAAGTTTGCTAACTGAACTAAAATGATGGAAAAACAAAAGATAATCTAATATATATTGTAAAAAAATTATTTTGGTAACCAAAATAAAAATGGGAATTGGCAAAAATATTAATGATTGAAACTATAAGTGAATCATTGAATCATCAGTCAATCAAATTGATTTGTTCAAAAATGCTGTTTCATTCAGGAACAAAACAAGTGACGTCTTTATGAGTGAGTCATTGAATCATTCAGTCAACCAAACTGATTTGTTTAAAAATGCTGTCACATTCAGGAACAAAACAAGTGAAATCTTCATGAATGAGTCATTGAACCATTCACTCAAACAAATTGATTCCGTCAAAAACACTACTGTACTGTACTTTAGGGTTTGGTTTATGGTTAGTTGCATGTAATTATGCATAATTTATAATATTTACTATAGTAACTACATACAATGAGTTTCGCTGAATGTAATAGCAAAAACGATTTATTCACCATTAAAAGTAACTAAAGCAAACTGCAAAATTTGAGTGGAAAAAAACAAGTGTGAATTTTTCACAACTTTAATAACCTTAATGTGAACTCTGAGACATACAGTACAGGTAAGCAATAATAATGGTCTTTACTTCAGGGTTCAGTGACACGCCGACCATCCAGATGAATCTTAAAATGGGTCGAGGGGAAGGCGGTTCTGTTCAAAGTGGATCAAGGCTTAAAAAGAGCTAAGGGTACCTACGGTTTTAATGAAACACGCCTCTGCATGCCGGTCAGGGAGGTTCACGGCGTGTTATAACAGCAACAGCCTTCAGATTCATTAGCTGCATGAAGCTTCTTTCTGTGTTTCCTTAGTGAGCTGGATAATAGCCTTGTTTTTGAGACCACCTTGTTCTCAAAGCCATGGGTGCGTGGGGTTTCTTCAGAGGTTTGCAGTCAACACACACACATAGTGTTGTATACACTCAAACAAACGCAGAAATGCACGCTGTACACCCCCAGACGCCTGGTCCTTACCCAGCAGCTGAAACTATGACTTTCACTGTGCCAGTAATTAGCTGTTTAATTAACATCAGCATCAGCTGAGCTCTTGCCAGGCCTTATGTCTTTCTCACTAAGCTACTGCTAAAATCCAGAGATGCAGGACATAAAAACAGATTGTTAGCACTTTAATCCTTCCTTTATGACATAAAGTGTAAGTTCACTCAAAATGTACTCGTCCTGATGTTGTTTTAGCACATTAATCCTTGCTTTTTGACATAAAGTGCAAGTTCACTCAAAATGTCCTTATCCTGATGTTCCAAACTCATAACACTTTATTTTTTCTGAAAGGATGTTTTGCTGAATGTCTGAGTTGATCTTCTGTAAATATAAGGTTCTAAATATAAATCTAATTTGTGTTTGCGTTCAAATCATCACATTCAAACTCCTTCTAATCATAAGATGAGTGTGAACCAATTATGTTTGACATCGGTTGTAACGTGTTTTGGTGTTTGAAGATTTGACAACTTATAAAGAGACATTTGCTGAGAAGAACAGACATTTATTTGTGCACAAGAAAATTTTTAAAATTTACACATGCACGAAAACTTCTAACATGAATGTTTTTTTATGTGTGCATGTAGAAGTTCATATTTGCAAAAACACTTCCCTAAAAAAATCTTCCCCAAAATACTTTTTTTTTTCAAAATTTAAATGTCAGACTTTCATGCACTATAAAATCTAATTAGTTAGACTTACTTAAAAAAGCATGCAAAATGATTGCCTTAAAAAAAAACAAGTAAAGTGAAATAGGAATAGTATGTTGTGCTAACAAATGCGTTCACTTACACAGGAGTTCTAGTAACTAAAAAGAACTGTAGAGAGTACTTGATCTTTTACTTTAGATTTACTCTTGACTTAGTATAGCTACCATTGTTGTTACCATTGTTATGTTTAACATGCTGAAGTCTGTGTGTGATTCAAGCATGATCAACTGCAAGATATTGTCACAAATATAGAGGATTATATCAACCCGATTAAGTTTCACGAGGTGTTTATGACGTAGCGTTAGCAATAAAATAAAACATGAAGGGGAAGTATGAATTGCTTTTAAAAGGTGACCTTAATTTCTGACTAAATCATTAACTATAGTTAATGATTCAGTCAGAAGCTAGGTCAGCTTTTTAAAAGCAACCTATTTGTTACTTCTCTTCCTTTGAAACCAAATAACTGTGATTTATTGTTGCATTGCTGCATCAATAGGAAGAGAGTTATAATAATATAAATGTTCCAAGTGCCCAACCAAAGTGAACACTGATCACCATAATGGTGAGTTTTTTTTTTTTTGATTGACAAAATGGCACTCAAACCAGTCAATTAATCTTAACTTGGGTTTTCTGAGTAAACAAGGAATAGTATGTTAATAGTACAGATTACTAGATTTTTTTTTTTTTACAATTAAGGACATTTTACAATTTAAAGACATTAAGTAAAGTTAACTAAAAGAGTGTTTAGTTAGAATCACTGTTGGATTTTACAGTGTCCGAGATACCTCCACATGTTTTTCTACATTCACATTTGCACAAGAAACCTGGATGTGTGTGATAAACATTTTTACAACATTTAATTTATTTACCAAAAATCTCATCAAAAAAAACAAAAAAAATTTCACCTGCACTCTTTTTTCAAAATTGTAATTATTTGTACAAAAGAATTGTGCGCAATAAACCGCTAACATGAAAGTTTCTCGGCTACACAAAAGTCTGTTTTTTTAATTTTTTTATATTTGTCTTGTAAATTTCACTGCAGAAAAGGGAGGGGACGATTTTTAGCAAGTAATGACTGAAATTTTCTTTTTCTCTCAAAAATGTACCAAATGGCTTTAGAATGTCATACATACAGTAAGTCATATTGTTTTTCATTACCGGAGCTTGACAATATCAGTCATCACCCACTTTCATTTTATGGTAATCTCCGGCAGCACAAACATTCTTCAGAATATCATCTTTTCTGTTCCATGTGAAAAAAGAAAGAATTTCAAACAACATGAGGGTGAGTAAATAATGACAGCATTTTCACTGTAAAAGAAGACACTGATTGTAAATGACTGCTGATGGACAGCTTTGCGTAAAAGATGCTGATGATTCATGAGTGTCTTGTTGTGTGTTGTCAGGTACATGTGCACTACCGGGTGAGATTGAAGAAGATCTGATAGCTGTCTCCTCTTCATCGCTCTGTCACCACACACTGCTGGAGATCTCCTCTACTTTCACAGACCAGAGGACACACACTCCCAGTGCTGCTGAGATTCAGGTACACACAACAACGTGTCTCTCTCTCTCTCTCTCTCTCTCTCTCTCTCTCTCTCTCTCTCTCTCTCTCTCTCTCTCTCTCTCTCTCTCTCTCTCTCTCTCTCTCTGTCAAGCTTTGGCAGATGCACTTTTCTGTTGCATTTCACAGAGACGCTGTAAAAATCTTAATTAACCTGTAAAAGTTTTTTTTTTTTTTGTCATTCTAGGATGAAAGTGAGGAGGTTGTTCCTTTCCATCTGGATGAGGGCTTTGATTACGATAACGTTGTGCTGTCTCACAAATACGTGATCCAGGAACAGAACGGAGCATCTTGAGCTGTAAATGAATGTAAAAGCTTCTAACAGCTCTGATTTTACAGAGTAAAGTCCTTATGACGGCCAGAAAT
Source organism: Paracanthobrama guichenoti (assembly GCA_018749465.1). NCBI lineage: Eukaryota > Metazoa > Chordata > Actinopteri > Cypriniformes > Gobionidae > Paracanthobrama > Paracanthobrama guichenoti. The sequence goes on from CM031967.1 coordinate 7,977,063, forward strand.
TTTTTTATTTCTGTGTTAATTCTGCCGTTTGTAGAATCTGTACTACTCAGTAAACTGATGTTAGCATCGCTATCCTCAAAAACACGATCAAATTTACTGTAATACACAGTCCAATTTTACATTTCATTTCAGCTGCAATTAGATGACCAATACCAAAGAAACTATAAAATCAGCATGGTGTCCACAACCCATTTTTCTTCCATAAAGTGACTGACTTCTGAGTGAAGACAAAATAGCTTTGATGAATCCTTCATAATATGACCAGGAGCATGTTTTTAAAGAGTATATAGAGTCAATTTAAATTCTATTTTGACTTTAAAAGCACTTTGCATAAACAAAACATATGATGGGTATTCATTTTGTAGTCTGAATCAAATGTCATTGATTATTATTATTGTTATTATTTTACAACTAGCTCGGCTCAGGCTCTTTCATTTTCTGACTCAACAGCTCAAATAGGCGACCTGTGGTGTAACAATTTTTCTGATGTACTTGGAAAAGTAATTAATTGCTCGTTCTGTCTAACTGCGTTTTATTCACTGGAACAAAGCGCTCAGGGACTTTCTTTTTGTTCTCCATACAAACCTCATAACTTGAATAAAAGCCCTCAACATGCTGGTCTATGAAAGGAATCTGCCCCCCCCCTTTTTTTTCTCTCGACTTGATCGTTTATTTTGACATTTCAGAAAATGTCCGTGCCTACCATGAAAGAATTTTCTTGCTGTTTCCCAGCATGTTTCCTCTCATTTTCACCACCCCATCATCATTTCTCCTACTTTCAAAGTTCCTTTTCTTTGTACCCTGTTACCCTGTGACCCAGTGTTTCTAAAGCAACCAAAAAAAACACTTTACTGTTCTTTTACCTGTACTAAAACATCAAGGGAGATAATGTTATTTAGGCAGTTCAAAACTGAACTGCCTACAGAGGGAGCATTTTAAAGCATGTGAATGATTTTACCTTCTAAGATAACACATTTCAGTTGTATGTACAGAAGGCAATCTCAGAATATATACTGTGTGTGTGTGTGTGTGTATATATATATATATAACTGACAGGTGAAGTGAATAACACTGATTATCTCTTCATCAAGGCTCCTGTTAGTGGGTGGGATATATTAGGCAGCAAGTGAACATTTTGTCCTCAAAGTTGATGTGTTAGAAGCAGGAAAAATGGGGAAGGCTAAGGATATGAACACACCCCCTCAGCTGGGACTGAGTGGCAGAAGAGCTGCTGCATGACTTCATGGGGAAACTGCAGAAAAGTGAGTAAAATTATTTTTTTTTTTCAGTTTAAACTAAAGGTTGGTGTTCCTTACAATTTACCAAAGATCCAGTGATCCATGGATATTGACATGCTGCCAGGAATCATCGTGTTTCCTGACATTTATATGAGCCTGATTTCAATAAAAATTTTATTGAGTGTCAATACAATACATAACAATACAAAATATAGGTATGATTTTAACCCAAAATTCATCATATTGAGAAAAAATTATGTTATAATTTCAGTGAGATTATAGTTGTTTCTGTGAATTGCAGCGATCCATTTGCTTCTCTTTTCTGTAGCTTCCGGCAGTCTGTAAAATATACCTCAGATTTCTTGTCAAATCTATTTGTACCGTCAATCTCAAAGCTCTTTCCCGTTTTAGATGTGTTCTGTGTGTTTTTCGCGGCATTCACACTGAAAACCAATGCTGCCGCTCAGTCTTTCTGCCACTCAGTGGGCGTAACCGGAACGACTCCGGCCAACAGTTAACTAGTTAATAGTGAGAATTGGACCCTAAACTAAAGTGTTTCCCATTTTTTAAATATTTTGATTAATGATTTTATTTATTTATTTATTTTTTTAATAGCAATGTACATTGACAAATAGTAAAACTTCACTGTTTTACCCCCAAATGTGTGTAATTATGCTTTTTAGAGTAGGCCTATCACACCGTTAGCTTAGCAGCATGTTAACATCAAAACAAAGACATGAGACATAAAGACGGTGCACTCGTATATTAGGCACCGATCAGTGCTAGGCACGTCTTATGTGCTGTTTATGCGCCCTGGGCACGTCATGTTTTATTCGGCTGCTGCGCCTCACATTTTTGTAGGAGCGCTCTGAGTGCCTGAAGTTGAGAAAAAATCAACTCAAAAGACTCGAAAAAATCACCTCAAAAGACTCAAAAAAATCAACTGAGCAGAAAAGCAGAAAAGATTCACATTTTTTTTCCATTGTCCAATCGAATTAATGGAGAGGCGGGCCTTCTGTTGTGACGGTTACCTTGATTAGACTGACAGCACAACTGATTTGGGGGTTGCCTAGCAACATAAAAAAAACACAGAGCACTGCACTTTTCTAAATTAAAAAAACGTCAACCAAATAAGGCAGTGCGGTGTGCCTCACATTTTCAAATCTGAAAAATGTGCATTCTGTCTGATCGGGGCCTTTCTAGGGCTGTGTCAGAAAACGTAGGCAGCTGACTTGTTGCCGCGCTGCTTTATCAGGCAGTGACTTTACTGGAAGCTTTTGCGCACAAATTTAACTCACGAAACGGTTTCGGACAGACTTCTGAGGCAGTGTAACAGTTTAATAATCTACAGGAAAATAGAACGAGTTTTGAACTGTTAATGTGTGTAGTATGAATGTAATATGGACGTACTACATCCATCATGTTGTCGTTATCATGTGACCTACCAGCATCAGTTGCATCGCTTCACCTCCATTCATAAATCCCCTCCCGTGGCCTCATGGCATAGTAAAATGTCCATTGAAATCGACTTCAGAATCTCGCCAGAAGTAGTAGTTCATCCAGGGACTTTTCGCCTACTGTTTTTCGCATGCTATAGTAGGGAACTATTTGTTTCCCCCATTCAAAGAGATAGGAGTTGTACTTGACTGCAATAGCTGCAAGAGAGGTGTTTCAAAGATGGCCGCCGAGTGAAATGACTTGCCTGAAAGGGACTTTGATCAAACTCCACTGAAATCAGTCAAGTCTGATGTCCAAAACACTATTTGTGCCTACTGTATGTAGAGTGTTGCAAATCATTGACTTAGGAGGATCTGTGGCCTAATTAAGATGTCACTTTAGAAGGCAGCTGTTTATGCAGTTAGTAGACTAGACTTGAGTTTTAGAACAGAGCTAAAGTGTTCATATTTAAAGTGTCCTCTGTCTCTGCAGCCATTCATTTTTAATGGCTGCTTCTGTCATGGTAAGTAATTGGTGGACATAAGGGTTGAATCAAGACCTTTTCAGTGCACTGTGAAGAGCTTATCTGATTTTAAAAGTTAACATGATTGTCAAAATATATAAGCTGACAGAGAAGCTGTTATGAATATTTATGGTTTCAGGGTTACAAAAATAACTACATTCAGGCTTTATTCTCAGCATGCGCTTCCAAATGAATCTTTTGATTCAACTTTACCTTATTTGTCAAAATAAATTATCATTTGCTCATCCTCATATCCTCACATCCTCATAAAACACATATGGATGGAAAAAATATGAAAATAATATAAATAAAAATGAAAAATTTATGAAAAAAGTAAAATAAAAACATAAAAAAAAAAGTAAAAGTTTTTTTTTATATATATATATATATATATATATATATATATATATATATATATATATATATATATATATATATATATATATATATTATTTTTATTTTTATTTTTTTATATATATAAAGTTGTCCATATGACTTGTGTGCTATATTCCAAGTGCTCTGAAGTCATACACTAGCTTAATGATTTATTTGCTCACTCAAAGGCGTTGTTAATTTACTGTAGAATATTTACTATAATGGTATCAAATATGCTGCAGGTTTTAAAGTGACAGTCACAGTAGTTAATAATCCTGCTGCTGTCTCTGTTTTATCTTTGTCTTTTGTTGTTTGATTGACATTAATGACACTCAGTGCTCTTGAATCACTGACTTTTGTCTGTTTTTATCTGTATTTAATTTATTCAGGAAAAAACATCTAATAGCTATTATTTTACATTTGTTTCCTTATTACATTTCTTTAGTATTTCTTACCTCAATACTACTGTACCTGAAAAAACTTTAAGCACTGTTTATTTTATTTGTATCTTTATTCTATTTTTGTGTTACTGCGTGTTAATTGTTTTTGTTCTTATTTTATTACTGACTGTTTACTGTCTTTTTTGTGAATTCGAGTTTGAAATCAGGCTTGAGCTGTGTGCAAGCTATTGTGCAACAATTGCCCCATTGTAAAAACAAAAATGCACTGCATGATCAAACATTTATGTGAGATAATTATATATGTTTTCTAAAAAATGGCCCCTCCACCTCAAATAAAAAAACCTCACCTAAGGGGGGAATTCAAAAAAGAAATTCAGGCCCTGAATGAATGTCTGTAAAAAATCCTGATGGGAGCATCCCTATAAATAATGCTACATGATAAAAAGAAAAGGCTTCAAATAGATTGGTATCAACAGATTAATTTACTATAGGCCTAATATACTGTAGTATTTTTTCATGCATCATTAAAGTAATGCGTAACTCCAGTGGTTTAGCCTCAATTTTATGAACCAACTAAGTGCTTTGTTTGCTCAAAAGCATAATTGACCACTTTATTTACAAAATATGATTCTCCAACACGCGTTCATGCAACAACGTCTGCTCTTGTGCCAACACACACAGCACGCATGCGTCGTGGTGCTCTCGTGAATGCGTGCGTTTGTAAATGAATTGGTAAATTATGTTTTTATGCGTAAACAAAGCAACTAACCTTTTAATGGACTGTTATGTTTTTAATGTTTTATGGAAGAAAACGTCTTTTGTGTTCCACAGGAAAAAGAACTGCATTGAACAAAATGAGGGTGAGTAAAATAATTTCCCTTTAAAAACTATAAATGCCCATGGATCTGCTTCGGTCTTGAACAATATGTAATCAAATGAATGTTTTATACACTGGCACTGGAAAATAAGTGTTTATTGCATACTTTGTCTTACTTTATGTTCCTTGATTTGCAAAATTAGTTTAAAGCAGTTTCTATGACTTGGCCTGGTTGCTAAGCAATAGTAGAGCAATGGAAACAAGCTTTTGGAAGATCTCAGACCACTGCGATGGCGGTGCTTTATCTCGGCTCAAACCATGCCTGCAGATCTGCATCTCTGCATCTGTTCATGATTCGTTTCAGTTGCGCTCAGACCTTGTCCAAAAGATTTTTTGGTGTGTGTGTGTGTGTGTGTGTGTGTGTGTGTGTGTGTGTGTGTGTGTCTGCGAGACCTTTTCCAAGCAGGGTTCGAGTGGCCTACAGTACCAGGTGGATGCTCCTGTTTGCCAGGTGGGGTTCCCGCTGTCACAACCTCAACTCTTTCAGTTAGAGAAACCAGAGAGATTGCAGGAGAGATAAAGAGGGCAACCCCGTTCACCCCCCCGCAATATGACACAGGTGTGTGAGAACGAGAGAAAAGGGGTTTTGTGGGGCACCAACAGTCTTTCCCAGGTGATAAAAAGTTAAGAAAGCAGTTAAAAAGATGTTTCTTGAAACTGTTGCTGCTGCTCCAGGCTGGCTGCCAGATTCACTGTTCTACATCCTCAGAAACACAAAACTCAATCATATCCCTAATAGCTCATTAATAGGCTGTTTAAGGTTTGATTATCCATTAATTAAATTAAGGATTTATCAAGGACACGCTCATCCACGCATAATAAGGGATTGAGGCAAATGAAAAAAGAAACTTCTCTGGGATGAGGCACCTTAACATTAGCCAGTGCTAACCGTGCCTTATCGAACAATTGTTGACTTGTATGTCAGTTTCATTAAAATATTCCAACGGCCATGGAAAACCAGAGAATATTAGGGAATTGTACATTTGTGATTCTATTAAATTACAAATAAAATCTTAAGAAATCATGGACATATAGTATATATAATTTAATTGTACATTTTATTATTTAATTTGTATTTTTTTAAATGTCATTTTAATGGTAATGAAATATCTTATAATTATATATTATATATATATTTATTTATTATATTTATTATAATTATTAGATTTATTTATCTGAAATAATAAAATTTGTTATAATTTTTGTATAATCCAGATTTTCTAATTAAAGTTATATAAATTATCTTTTAAAAAAAATCTAATTATCAATTATCTAATAATAATTATCATTTTTAACTCTCTCTCTCTCTCTCTTCTCTCTCTCTCTCTCTCTCTCTCTCTATATATATATATATATATATATATATATATATATATATATATATATATATATATATATATATATATATATATATATATATATATATATATATATGATTTCTTATATATAGATCATACATAAAATATCATGGACATGTATTATATATATTGTGTATATGTTAATAGTGCAGAAAGAAACTTTTATTTATTTATTTATTTTTAAGAATAACATGCATTGAATTGTGCAGGGACAGGAATCAGAGACATTTCTTAAGATAGTAAATAGGCCCATTTTATGTTCACATTATCTTTAAAGCAATTTATTTTTAACATGGGTGAGAACCACCAAGTGTGACTTTACCTTCCACGACCCTGCACCAATTGATTTTCCTGAATCATTGAGCGTATGCTAATTTGCTAGCTTGTTCGGTCAGTATCACAACCAGCTTCCAGTAACTGTTGCTTTAATTGAACGTGTCAATCATTTCTAAATTGCTCAAGCAAATCAGACCAAGCGAGCCTTTAACTTTTATTTCCTAGAGCCTGCGTTCTGCCCCTGATTAAAGTCGTCCAGCATCCTCTTGAGTTCTTAGCAGCCATATGTGTTTTTTGAGTGAGATGTGGGCTATATTCTTACAGCGTTTCTCTCCTGAGGGTGTCACTGTTGTGTTGCCAGTTGGTCTCAAGACTGTTCTTGTCTGTCTTCCGAGAACATCATATGCAGAGTTGAGCCCAACCACGTAACCCACATCCACAAACACACATTGCATATTTACATACAAGGCTTACTTATACACTTAAAATGACCACTGAGTTATAAATAAACCTTTTTTGATTTGAGTACCTACAGTATACCTACAGTATACACTTTATTATTCAGTGCAGAATAAACTATTTTGTGAATGTGCAAGACTTCTTTTACATTAGCTGCTAAATAGTCTCAACCTCAGACATCACACCTACGGACTGTTGGCGGAACATCTGATGCATATGGCACATCAATTTGGAAACACTTCAGGAGATTTCAAAGTCATCATCTGATTGGTTGAATTCTACAGGATGTCTGGGTGACGTGTGTGTTGTGTTCTTTAGTGGTCCATCAGGAAACAAAGCCAAACCCCCTCATGGAAGAAGAAAGCCGTCATGTTTACTGTGACAGTGAGTGGTTATCAGGATCAACTAAACGCTGGATTTTCAAAAGTAGGCTATGTGAAGTTTGTGGCATATAGTATTTAACATTTTTACAGCCCGGTCTGTTACTGTAGGGATATCGATGTTTCATTTTCACACCCAATGCTGAATTAAACAAACTGTGATTGGTTGCCTTGCATGTTAGTTAGATGGCCTCTGGGCGGTCCTTGGCCAATGAAAGCTGCTATAGAGACCGTCTGGCTATGTGAGACTAACTGCTAAATAACAACAAAATTCAGTAAACAGTAAAACCATAGATATGTATACGTAGATGCCTCATCCGACTGCTCCAGGCACGTCAATGCGCCGCCATTTTAGAACAGTCAACACGTGTCAACACTTCAGGTACTGATGTCATCACTCACATAAAAAAACAAAAAAAAAAAAACTGTGCAGCCTCTGTAAAACCTGGCACGATTTAAATTCCAGAAGAAATGGGATAACATTTCACAGGTGAGAATGTGTTGGTTTGTGTTTTAACTCAATATTACAGGTTTTTAACTATGGTTAGGCTACTTTTTAATGTCGTGTTAGCTAACACGTTCTTCGTGTATTGTGTTAGTTTAGCAATTATAATGTTTGGACCTACACAAAAACATGTAACATTTGTTAGTTAATAACAGGCTTCATGGTTCTTGAATTTCAGACACAGTATTCAAGGACTGGGAAGTATGTGAAAACAAACATTGGTCTTTAAAAGTGCTTAAATTAAACTAAATTTAAGAGTAGTTAAAGAAGAGAAACCAACATATTCTGCTGTTCCATAAGAGCGCCCGACTGTCAGAGAGTGAAAGTGCATATTCGTTTAGCAAGTCTTTTTTACAGTCTATGGTCTGCTGCCGTTGTTCAGACGAATGCAAAAGATCGACCATGACAAGCTCTATTTTTACACAGCTTACACGCAGTGTTGCAAATCTATGTGCATTCAAATAATGTAGAATAATAAGCTATCTAGAATATTATACATAATCATATTTTTAATAAAATGTAGAATAATTTATCATTTTGACTCCTAATTTATTATAATTTTCCTGTTCTTAAAATGGTTTAAATTCAGTAATGTGATCAGTAATTATTTTTATTATTTTTGAGAATTGAAGCTTTCAAATAATACCTAGTTTATGATGATTAAACATGGTTTGAAATTAATAAATAGGCTATATTGTTTATTAAACACATTACTAATTTATTACTATTTCTATAGTTTATTTATTTAGATGGCTGATGGTTTATGATTTCTTTCCAATTAACTTGTTTATAATGAGTTCACTGCTTTCATTAAAAGCTGAGCGATGTGTTTGTAGGGTTCTCTGATGATCAATAATATTAATGATGTTAAGATAATGTTAAGATCTTTGACCAGTATTTTTAGCATGCAGAATTATCTACCATTTATGATTGATCATAAATCTGATTTATGATTTACTAAATCCTATAAAATCATCTGCTTTAGTCCATTGCAGAAATATGTCCGCTCTTATGTAATATCTGGAGAAAGCTAACTATTAGCGCTCTCATTAATCTCAATTGCAGTTGCTCAGCTATTGCTGGACCTGAAAATATAGACATCTGGCAACTTTAACCCCTTGACCTCACATTTTCCTCACAGATGCAGTATTAAGATAGATGCTAACTCGCTAACAATGTCCTCTACTGATTCAGATAGCTGCTAACTAGCTAACAATGTCCTCTACTGATTCAGATAGATGCTAACTAGCTAACAATGTCACTACTGATTCAGATAGATGCTAACTCACTAACTCACTACTGATTCAGATAGATGCTAACTAGCTAACAATGTCACTACTGATTCAGATAGATGCTAACTCATAACAATGTCCTCTTCTGATTCAGATAGCTGCTAACTAGCTAACAATGTAGCTAACTGATTCAGATAGCTGCTAACTAGCTAACAATGTCCTCTACTGATTCAGATAGATGCTAACTAGCTAACATCTACTCTGATTCAGATAGATGCTAACTCACTAACAATGTCACTACTTATTCAGATAGATGCTAACTAGCTAACAATGTCCTCTTCTGATTCAGATAGATGTTAACTAGATAACAATGTCCTCTTCTGATTCAGATAGATGTTAACTAGATAACAATGTCCTCTTCTGATTCAGATAGATGCTAACTAGATAACAATGTCCTCTTCTGATTCAGATAGATAACTAGATAACAATGTCCTCTTCTGATTCAGATAGATGTTAACTAGCTAACAATGTCCTCTTCTGATTCAGATAGATGCTAACTAGATAACAATGTCCACTACTGATTCAGATAGATGCTAACAGTGTCACTACTGATTCAGATAGATGCTAACTAGATAACAATGCCCGCTATTTCTTCACTTAGATGCTGACTAGTGAAAACATGCTGACTTCTGAATTAGGTGATTACTGTAGGCTATAAATTGTATTCCATGTTAAAAGTGATAGATAATGAAACTAGCCAAATTAACTGAATAAAATAGTGTTTCTAATCTGTGAGTTTTAATTAAAAAGTGACTAAAACAAGCTAGCCACAAATAAATAACAGGGAATGTTCTCAGAACTGGCTAACATTCTGGCAAGGTTCTTTCAAAGAAAAACAAAATTTCAAAACAAAACTGAACAACTGAACAAAAATTCTTCCAGTAACATTAGCAGTAAGCTAAACAGTAACATTAATTCATGGAACATTTTTTTTTTCAGGAACATTTTAGTTGGATGTTCATCTAACATTTATAAATGTTACTACGTGTGTCAGAATGCTCATAAAACTTTAAAATGTAACGTTCCCATAATGTTAAAAAAATTGTATGTTTCCTAAAAGGGATAGTTCTCCTCCATGTTGTTCTTTGACCACATAAAAGCTAACCATAATTTGATTGGTTGTGAATGGCATGTTGCAGGGATGAAAAGATCTTTTAATTTTTCACAGTGTTTGGCACCAGCAGTTGTACATTATATTCCATTCCAAGATGAACTTGAAACTTGTGGTTATTGCGTAGCATGTAAAACAGTCTTAACTGTAAACACAGGAAACCACTGTTAAATGCGGCTTTTCTGGTCTTAGTTTTGCTAAGCTGTAAATCAACCATCCAGGGCTAATCAGGTCAGTACAGAGGGCTTTAAACTTTGTGCCGCCCAACAAATCCATATAACGTATAAATGCTTCCTCTGGGGCCTTGACTAGCATTCAGTGCCCTTGATGAATCGCACTATTGCAGAACGTACGGCGTACACCTCAGGAAAATCTGCTGGCAGGAGCTTATTCGTCTGAATATTCCCTCCGATAATGCGGCCGGCTAGTGGGCAGCCCAGTAGCACTGCTGGAACATTAATTCAGACAGATGCAGACACCAAAGGTTCAATTCCCCTCCATTTTCTGCCTTATTCTTCCACAGAGCTGAGGGATGTGGAGCCTGCTGGGTATGGAATGGACGCCATTTGCATCCATGCGCCGAATGAAATCACATTTAGATGCTAATTACTTACATACCGAAGGGGGCTGGTTGTCCGTACATGTGTATGCCAGTGTTGGAGAGTTACAAATTTAAAGCTTAAAAGCTACTTAAAGGAATAGTTCACTCCAACCTGAATATTCAAAATCACCCTAATTGTTCTGATATTTATGCAAATAGCTAGCAATATAGTTAGCTACATTTTTAGTAACTTCTAGGTTAGCCATTTTTTAGACTATCAAGATTTAATTACTTTAAAATTGAAGCTTGCTAAGTTACAAGCTACTGCCAATTCAAAGTAGCTTCACCAACAGAGTCCCGCAGGAAGAGTCTCATCTACTCACTACGCTTTTACATCCTTGTTGTGTTTATACTTGCGCTCTTGCAAAGTATTCTAACTCAAACTTTCCAACTTGATGATTTTCAAGATTCAAGAGTTTTATTTGTCACATACACAGTTATATACAGAATATACAACCGGCAGTGAAATGTAAACAGGTCCGCTCCATGGACAGTGCAAATTCACAGCTAAAAACACAAGGAGGAAATTATAATAGAAATAGAATAAAAAGTACTATATATATCAGGTTATAAATAATCAAGTCAAGTAGAAAAAAAGTAAAAAAATTTAAATAAAGAAGTGGAATAAAATAAGTGGAGTAAACTGTTCAGTGAGTAAACTGTAGTGTTAACAAATGTATAAAGAGTATAATGTGCAAACAGGTTTATAACAGGTTGTTACACAGTCACAGAAAGTGCAGTGCAATGTCAGTATATCGATGGTCACGTGATGTTAAGTGACTGAGTTCAGGAGTCTGATGGCCTGGGGGAAGAAGCTCCTCCTGAGTCTCTCAGTTTTGGCCATCAGGCTTCGGAAGCGCTTACCAGATGGCAGCAGTGTGAAATGAGGGTTTGCAGGGTGATTAGAGTCCTTGATGATTTTAGTAGCTCTACCTTTGCAGCGTTTGGTGTAGACGTCCTGCAGAGACGGAGAGCTGACCCTGAGATACGCTCGGATAAGCGCACGACTCTTTGCAGGGCTTTGCAGTCATGACTGGTGCTGTTCCCATACCACACTGTGATGCACTGAGTTAATACACTTTCTATCGCCCCTAAATAGAAAGTTTTCAGGATAGCTGGTGAAACCCTGAATTTCCTCAGCTGGCGCAGGTGGTACAGTCTTTGCCTGGCTTTTTTCACCTGTGTCTGAATGTGTAGAAGCTGCTCACTCTCTCTACTGGTGACCCGCTGATCATGAGGGGGGAGTATGTCCGTTGCTGTCTCTTCCTGAAGTCCACAATCAGTTCTTTGGTCTTGCCGACATTCAGAGAGACAGTTGTCCTGGCACCATGATGTTAGATGCTCCACCTCGTCCAAGTATGCCATCTCATTGTTGTTGGAAATGAGGCCCAGGACAACAGTATCATCAGCAAATTTGATGATAGAGGTGGAGCTGTGTGTGGACAAACAGTCATGTGTGTAGAGAGAGTAGAGCAGGGGACTCAGGACACAGCCCTGTTGAGCTATTTTAAATAACTACTGAAAGAGTTGTCTGAAGTAGTGCGATTTATTGTGTTGTTCGTTTATATCCTGACTTTAGCTTTTTGCTATCAATTGTATCCCAGCCATTATTTAATTGTGGAACCAATCTAGGCATGATATGGGCTTGAGGTATGGGCCCTACATGGGTTTGTCTATGGCTTCCATGTCGGCCCTATCTGAATTCGCCCTAGTATGGGCCCTACATGGGTTTGTCTATGGGTTCCATGTTGGCCCTACCTAAATTTGCCCCAGTATGGGCCCTACATGGGTTTGTCTATGGCTTCCATGTCGGCCCTACCTAAATTAGCCCCAGTATGGGCCCTACATGGGTCTGTCCATGGGTTCCATGTCGGCCCAATCTGAATTTGCCCCAGTATAAGCGCTAAATGGGTTTGTCCTTCGGTTCCATTTCTGCCCATACTGGGGCAAATTCAGAAAAGATCCAACATGGAACCCATGGACAAACCAATTTGGGGCCAATACTTCAAGCCCATATAATGCATACATTGGCCTCACCATGAATTGTTGGCTGGGATTTAGGCTTCAAAGTTCAGACTTTTTTTCAACTTTTTTTGGGCACAGAGCTCATTTTCTGCCCACCCTAAAATCAATGGAAAAATCCTATTGGCTTTTGTCGAGGGAACCAGGGTGATTCTAACTTCCATATTGGCATGCAAAATTATGTCATCCCTGTGGCACTCAACTAGTGAAAACAAGAGCAATGTGCCTTGTGCTAAAATAAGACTAAAGGATCTTGAAAAGTAAGAAAAGTATCAGTGCACAGGGATTGTGTACTGTCATGACTTTCATGCCTTTGCCAATCTGCCACCATGAATAAATAATCTGCCAGGAACGTCAGGGAAGACAAAACTCGCCTGGCTCAAGGTTGAGTGCTCTCCTGAACGGCGATATTGAGGGTCTTGGAAGAACAATGACTAAATTAACAGTGCAGCCTTTGAGTATTCTATTTTTTCATCATCTCCTCACTGCATTATTGCAGTAATGGCTCTTGGTGCCAAAGCCCTTGATGGATTCCTGTGGGAGAGCTTGGATTAATGGAATGGCGGTGCTGAGATTTATGCCGGTTTCCTTTCATCAGGTTTTACAGTGGAGGAAAACAGGAGTTAACACTGTCTGTGTGTTATTCGATTGTATTTCGCCATATGTGTCTCCACGCCTGTGTCCGGCACTCAGGTTGCATTGATTTACAACAGGTGAAATCACGGTGCAATAAAAGCCTTTGATAATAAAGCATCATGCCACAGGGGAGAGAGAAAGAGCGAAAGAGGGACGGGAGATAGAGGAGGGGGAAGGTCTGATGATCTCCAAAGCTGTTTATGTAAATTCTCTCTCATTCCCCTCAGGGTTGGCAGTCACCTTGCCAAGGCCCAGTTAGGCGGCGTTGGCCTGGCCGCCTTCACACGGCTGCCCTCCACAGTTGGAGAGGGAGCAACATGAGAGCTCAGCACCTCCGTGAGCTGGGATTTGGTGCTGGATCAGTCCGTGCGAGCCGGGGGAATGCGTCACGCAGCATGTGGCGAACTTCCGAAAATCTCTCCTTTGCTCTCTCCCTCCTTCGCCACTTTCTCCCAGTGGCATAGTGAAGGGATGACATTGGGAAAACCTTTGAGTTTGGGGTAAAAACAGACATTGTAATCTTGAAGAACCATGCAAAAGCACATCAAAATAAATCCTGTGAAAAGATAATCTCGGTGGCATTTACTCAGCGACTACGGGACAGTCTCACATCTCTACCCTGAAGAAAACACAATGTTCTTTTTGAATTTTCATTGGTTTATTGACCCGTTTTGATCAAACATAACTTCTATAACCAAGAGAGACCAATAAAATATGGGCTGAAAAGTCTGTAGCATATGCACTGTGTTTAATGTTTTAGTGTTTGCAAGTTTTATGAGTAAATGAGTATTACTTTTGACAAAAGTGTTTAAAATCATGTAAACTCACAATAAATGAAGACTCGGTCATAAGAGTGACCTAGATAAATCTATTTTAGTTTACTTAATGGAATGACTTTAAAATTACCAGTAGATTCTCTTTAAAAAAATAATTCTTGAGGTTGACCGTACAGTTTATTGTCTTTGCATTTTGTGTACTGTTGTTTTCTTGAAAGCAAGAAAAATAGCAGCAGCAGAATGATTGTCAGCAGAAACATTGTCTATTTAAAGCATCAGTTACATTGAAGCTCACCCTTTGATCTGGTTGAACTAGTGCTAAAAAGCTTCCTGTCCTTGTCTAGAAATGTGAAAGAAATATTAAATTATACACCATAATTATAACTTGGAGGCAGGATATAACTTTTAACTTATCAAGAGAACATATAAACTCTCACAGGCAGTGTGCAAAATCACCCCCATACCCTTAAATAGAGCTCTATTTGAGGGGACGGCCATTTGTAGTGGGATCTGAAACCATAGTGGACGTTATCGAGTGCACTCTTTCAATCCCACAATGCACTGCAATAACGAGTGTATGACTCAACGGCTAGAGAATACACATAATGCACTGTGATGGTCACGTCGAATAAATTCTGAAGACTGTGTCTGAATTAACTCACTCGTTTTCATTCACTCCTTCAAGTGGACTATATTAGTGGAGTGATGTAGGGAATAGTGAATGAGGGTGTAGGGAGCGATTTTGAACACAGTTTCCAGAAAATGTGTTATGCATAGAGTAATTGAAAATTTGGTGTTCCATACCTGGTGGGTTTAGCAGAGAGACTGAGAGAGGTTATTCTATTGATTGGTTTAGAAAGCAGAATAAAGGCCCTTTCATACCGGATGCGCAACAAAAAAGTGAAGCAAAAACGCGAATAATTTGCATCAAAACCATTCACATCAGCCACGACACGAATTTGCGACGTCTGTGACGCCAAGGCCTTGGGGTTAAGATCTGGTTAGTTAGGTTGTAATTAACTCTACTTTTAGACATACACTTGCAAATTTCCCTAAGCACTAATCCCGGCCACCATTTTGAAATGTGTTCATGAGGGAAGTATTTTTGGACAGACCCTCGACCCCTGGATTTTAGTCTACTCATGTTTACACTTCAGGCAGCTCCATAGACCACAATGCAACACGATTGTGAAGTCACAACAGCAACTTGCAGTGCTCGCACTTAAAGGTGCTGTATATAAGAATGACAGCTAGTGGTTGAAATGGGTACTGCAGTCCAAATTCAAAATATTGTTTGCCCCGCCCCCGGCCCCTCCTCCTCAGACTCGATGCTCACGCGGGTTGCCAGTTTGAGCACACACAACAAGAATGATCACAATTGACAATGGAAGGTGAGGAGACTCCCACACTGTAAGTTGATGAGTTTTAATGTGCTTCCGTTGATAGAGATTTTTAGATGGATGCCGAGGCTTTTTAGGTCCGGTAGACTCTGCGATCTCTGACCCAGTTTATTTGCTGGCTTACATGGCTGTTTTCCGCCAACAGGCAACCTGTGGTGTCGAAATACTATTGGATAAATTGGCGGCGTGCGGGATCACACAGGCCAAAACAAAAACAGACATTCCGACACGGAACGCACATTTCAAAGCAGAATAACTGACTGTAGCTTTGTTTTTCAGAGAAACTAGTACGTGAACTTAGCATGTTTCCTAAATATCTGCAAACATATTGTGGTATTTTTATGCTTTACAGTAAAAAAATTACATACAGCACCTTTAATGTACCCACATGTGAAGGTTCAACCAGCAGTGGGCACTTGTGGAATGTAAGCAATGACGTACATTTCAGTGAATGAGACGGAGGAAAGTTAGTGAGGGAAGGGCATAACAAAAGCGAATACATTTTTTCAGTTTAATGTGTTAAAAATATTTCACAATGCAGTATCAGTTTTTTTTCTGTCATTCTTTTGCTTACACAGCAGTATATGATCATGCTATCATTCATTCAAACGCTATTAAACCATTCAAGCATGATAAGATGCATAAAAGGACTCAAATCTTTACTGGTGCGCTGTCTGTGAAGCGGCACTCTTTGGGAACAAACACCCGAAACGCGCGCACAGAATGCCACTTCAGACAGCGCAGCAGTGCTGCATTGAGTTCTCTTTCGCGCTTGAATGGACAAAATTATGGCAAAATTCCCATGTTTTTTTGAGTATCCTTGTAAGCACAGTCTTAAATTAGTTAAATGAAGTCTTAAATGAACGTGAAGAGTTGTGAGAAAATAGGATGTGTGTCAGATCCATATAATGTGTGTCAGGTCTTAAAGTGACAGCAGCCTAATAAACCTGTCATTAAGGATAATCAAAGAACAAAAGACAAAGAGAAAATCACTCACTGCTCTTGACTGAATAACGTTTGTAGCTGTAATAAGGATTAATCTGTATTTATAAT
This sequence comes from Paracanthobrama guichenoti, assembly GCA_018749465.1. Classification (NCBI taxonomy): domain Eukaryota; kingdom Metazoa; phylum Chordata; class Actinopteri; order Cypriniformes; family Gobionidae; genus Paracanthobrama; species Paracanthobrama guichenoti. The sequence continues at coordinate 7,993,783 of CM031967.1, forward strand.
TTATGCAGTGAAGACTGTGAAGTGTTTGATAACTTATAACTTATTACATTTCTGTAAATATCCTAACTGTTAGACCTACCTGAAAATCTTAAAGCACTGTTTACAAGGTTAAAATGGATCACCGAAAACAAAAACTTTTTTGTGCATTTTAGCAGGGCAGGTAAAAATCTGTACCGTTACGCCTGGAAAAAAAAAAGTGTTGAGCCCTGATATATTAAAGCACAGCTAAATGTGACATTTATTACAATGGGTTTATGTGAAGACTTAAATTAAAAGTTGTTATATTTTTTAAAGCCTATTAAATGTTAAAATCGATATCTTTCAATTTTGCTGTAATGCTGAATGGCTATAATTAATAGCTAAAATTTAGTTTTTAAAAATCCATGTAATGGAGACATCACTATTGGTATCAGTAATATTGGCCTTCATTCATAGTGCTTAGTAAAAGATGAATTTGAACAAATATTTAAAATCTAACTATGTTGTTTTTACATTATTGTGGAGATTAAATGTGAAAGTATTACAACATAAAGTTAAATACTTTAATGTTACGTGTGATTAATTACAGAAAAATTCTCCCCTCAGGGTCACACAATTACCAGGGTGTCACAATTATTGAACAGCACATATAGTTCGTTATACACCTCATGAAAGAAAAGGCCAGAGATTTCGAGTTGCATCCAGTTTAGCGATATGTATCACCTGCATATATAAGCTCTCGGGTCCCTTGCGGTGAGTCGGAGGGTGCCGTAGCGCACAGGAAATGAGACCAGGTTCTTTTTCATTTCCCTGCTTCAGTTGTCCCCTCCTCCTTACTCAGTACAGGCCATGTTCAGCCCGGCCCTTCGATTAGATCTCACTGCTCTGATCCCGGCTAGGTGGGACCGACTCTGTAATCACATATCTAATCCGTGTCATATATTTTATATGTGTATGTAATATCTGTTGGTAAATGCCAGGCTCACAGACTGCATGATTGAGATCCCGGCCGAGAGGACGCCTGGGTGATTGATTCCTGCCCTCGCTATGGCGGCTGAATGATTGGACGAGGTGATTGACAGTTGAGGGGTTTTAAATGGGCTAGACCTGGATGAAAGTGCATCAAGCTGAGAGAAAGAGAAAGAGAGAATCGCAACATACTGTCCTCTACGGGGAGTCTATAATTTATTCTTCTTTTTCTTTTTCTTTCCTTAATGAACTGGCTGTGTCTCTCGTTCTCCCACACGGCATCTGATAGTGTGGAGGCTGAGATGGTCCTCATCTAGTTAAGTAAATATACAGTCCTCAAGTCCCTCGTCCATTGATTCCTCCTCATATCACATGACAAATCCCCTCCGGTCCCGAACAGCCGTTTACATTCCTCAGAAACAAGACTGAGGTGGAAAATGAAATATTACCAATTTTCATATCTTAATTTATCATGCAAACACAGATCTGTGTGGGGAGCCAGAGACACTTATCTTCAGTCTCTCTCTCTCTTGCTCTACTGTATGTCGGTTTCTGTGTATCAGGTTTTCAATTTAGCTTCAAGATGTCTTTGTAGGTTGTCTTTGTAGGTTGCATGACGGCAGCATTCAATGTAACGCATTTGAGTATTTAGTAACCTAGAAACATTGCAGAATCTTAAATAATTATTCATTTTACATCATCGTTGTTATTAATTTTTAAAGACATTGAATAATTCCTGTTTCCATGGCGCATCAGCATTTAAACATTTTTAATGTGTGTGAATTTAGAATCACAAACATAAGTTATGTGACAACCTCAGAGCTTTCTTGTTTCTGTCTTCAGTAGTTTACTTCAGTAGTTTACTGCGTTTTTAAAAAATCTGTATATTATATATGATTTCTTTGTTTCATCCTTTTCTTTTTACTTCCAACGCAATACTGTTGTACTCTCTTGTGAGAACAGCAGCTGGCACAACTAGAGCTTACAGTATGTTTGATTTCGTAAACAGGTGAAAAAGTACAGCAAGAACTGTAAATTCCCATATGTCTTACACACAGTTTATGTCGATCTCATGTCAATCTTGAGTACTTATAGAGTAGTATTGCATCCTTCATATCTCCAAAAAGTCTTTAGTTTTATCAGATTTATAAAAGACAGACAGACATTTGAAGCAGATTTATGCAACGTGTGTGTGTGTGTGTGTGTGTGTGTGTGTGTGTGTGTGTGTGTGTGTGTGTGTGAGAGAGAGAGAGAGAGAGAGAGAGAGAGAGAGAGAGAGGTTACACACACCTGCAGGCGTCCTGTCATTTCTGTAAATGAGGCAGAAGGGAAGTTTTTGGTTTTGTGTGCTGCTTATTAACCTTTAAGCCAAAGATGAAAAGGTTACCATGATTCTCATTCTCCATCCTGTGTTCTTTTGTATATACCTAGTGTTACTTTATTTACCTTATTTTATAACACATTTTTCTATACATATTATATACGTTTAATACACACACACACACACACACACACACACACACACACACACACACACACACACACACACACACACACATATATATATAAATCATATCATTTCATATAATCTTTCATTGTTACATATATATGTTCAATATATACAAGCTATTGAACTATATTAAATGGCAGAAGCATTGCTTATTGTGATCATAATCATTATTAATTAATTGTTAGCAGAAATTTAATTAAAGCAATAAGTGATATGCACCTGAGGTACATTACAATATCCGATAGAGCATCATTGTCAAAAATCTTGATTTAATGAATGGCATAATAATATAATTCATCACAGTTAATTCCATCTATCAATATTTGCTGGGAAAAGCCCCTAAAATACAATGAAAAATATTGAATGTATATATATATACAATTTATCCAGTATCCAATTTATGGCTCTGATTGATACGTGCCAAAGGATAAGGTGATATTTTGGATCGGCCGAGAGCCTGAGCGGTAAAGAGATGGGGAAGAAAAGGTGCCAGGCAGACAAAGAAAGAAAAGAAGCAGGACCCTCTTAAGAACCTGATTGAGAACAGGAGAAAATCAATCAACTGAGCCCCTGTGATTGACAGGCTGGCAAGGTGTTTTCTGCAGAGGTGTCAAATGCTGCACAATTGCGATTTCTCTCCCCATCCCTCACTCTCTCCGTCTCTTTAGTGTCCGTCACCCTTTTATTCACATATCATCATTCCGTCCATCTCACCCAAATTACTCTTCTATCTCCTCCACAATGTCTCCACTCGCCGCACTTCTCTCTCACACTTCTCTCCATCCGTCCTTTGCAATCTCTCTCCTCTCTTGTTTCTGGAGGAAGACTCTCGCATTTAGGAGTGCTGACTGACACTCCTTTAATCTTGTTGCTCTGCAACCTTCATGGGAGAGGAAGGGATGTGTTCTTCACACATACGCACGAACAAAGCAGCACCCCTCCCCTCCTTTCTGCTCTCCAAGCCTATTTGTTTTCCGTAATATCACGGCGCACTGAGGAAGGAACAGAGACGGGAAATGGCATCGTACATCTCCTTGAGATTCTGCCCTTAATCTTGAAATAACACCTAAAGAAGTGTGATGGAATATATGGACATTTTAATTTAACATATTTCAACTTTTCCTTCTGTGAGGCCACTTTGTAGTACACTTTGTACTTTAAGAAACTTTCCTCTCTCCCATTTTGGTCTAAAACCCGTGCATGCTTTCATCCTCACCTAGAGCAATAACTGAGTGACTTTGTTCAGGTTATATGTAACATGCTTTTGTCAAAAGCCTTGGCTTTCATGCCATGACATAATATTTGAGCTTTTATTGAAGTTGTACTTCTAAAGGCTGCTCAGACTACATGCATACCCAAAAGTTTATCTGAGGCTTTTATCTTATATTAGTACAATTAAAGATAAAAAGGCATTCTATAATATTACAGTGGTTGAAAGAAACCACCTCTTGTATCATCTTTGATTACTTCTCAAATAAGCGACTTCCTAGAGCGCCATCTCCTGGCCGGCGCCGATTTAACGCACCAATTTTAAGTTGTGATGAAAAAAAAAGACAATTTTACTCATAAAATCTTGCCTGACGAGGAAGCAAAAAATTTTCTCCTCTCAAAATTTCAACAGTAAAGTTGCATGCTCTTTTTCATCTGTTTGGGATCTAGCGGTGGACGATTTGTGAGGTGAATAAATCTTTTAAAGGTGTCATGAACTGGCTTTTTAAAAAAAATGTATACTGTTGTCTGAGGGCAACTAATGATGTTCGCATGGTTTTTACATTCAAAAACATCTTAATGAATAAGTAATAGGCTATTTTCTACCCTGGTTTTGAGGCTCTCTCCTGAACGCTTGGTTTCTATGGGTGTGCCACACTGAAGACTTGGAAGTAAACGCCCACGGCTATGATTGGATAAGATTTGCATATTATAATGAGCTTCAGCTCCCTTGTCAGTACATGTGGGAATTGTTTTGAAAGCGTGTGGAGAAACGGTAACCGGAATGAATCGCCACAGGGCTCGCAAAACGTCTTTATCAATCATCCACCCGTGATTGATTGGAATGTTATTTTTTATTACCTGGCCCGCCCGATCGGTGGATATGAGCGCGAACTGTGTATCACACACAGACAATCACACTCACACACACACACACGCATACACCCCCATAGGATCGGCCGAAAAAACACATAGCCCTGGGAGTCGGGCTTTACATGCCCTGGCCCATACATGTCCGAGTCTGATCCCGAATAGCAATGAACCAACAACCACTAATAAAGGATTCTTCAGCCTTTGACAGCGTGCTAAGGTATGTTCAGTTAGGCACGTACACATAATCAATAGATCTATATCAAACGATCTGTAACAATGCAATACTATCACATATAAAAAAACCCCCCCAAAAAACAAACATTTTTTACTCACATTAATGTGTTGCTTCATTCATTCATGTAATCTCATCCTGTCTGCAAATCCAGTCTCTTGTTTACAAACAAATCCATGGTGAAATGAAGGAACAAACGCGCAATATCCTCAAAGTTGATTTCTTAATTCATGACCCCTTTAAATCGATTCTGAATCGGCTTGCGAATCTGAGTCATTTTATCAACTCACTGAATCTTTTGGTGCAGTGTTTCTCATTAAAACAGTAATTCAGAACTGAAGGGAGAAAAAGAGTGCTGTATTAAGTGAATGTTAATCGACAATCAGTGGAAACAAAACAGGAAATAGGTAGTGATGTAGAAGATCTTTAGTAAGTAATTTTTATCCCAATAAATTTTTATTGCTTTATCCCAGTAATACTGCAGGTAAATTATTATTATTATAATTTTTTTTTTTTTGCCAAAAACTGTATCAAATCGCACGTAAATTACCAAAGTTTGCAAATGATCAGTAAGTAATCATTCAATACCACAATGTCTGAAACTAAGTGGTAGCTATTGATATTATTACCAATGACGTCACCGTATCATTTTAGTCTCATTGCAGGCTACTTTGTTTGAAAGGCAATGGTGTTCTACCATCATTCCTTTTAGAGATGCTTTAAGCGCATGTTTAGGCCTACATTCTTCATGCTATATTTAATTCTGTTTATGGTCATGTCTCAGGGTTGGGGAGTAACGTAATACATGTAACGCTGTTTCAGAATACAGTTACATTTTGTAAATGGGAATACTTTCAGGATTACAATGGTTTAATTTAAAACCAAATAAATTAGTATTTTGACATAACACTATATTAAGCACTGCTTGATTATAGTTCCTGGTTCTGTTGCTAGTCATGACTACAATCATTCTTCTCAGACGCAGGTTGAGACAGCTACATTTTTAATTACAATATTAATTGCAAAAAAAAAAAAAAAAAAATCTTTTTCATGTCTGGAAATTTCACATTTATTTTGTTTTCAAAGAGGAAAAAGGAACAGCATAGTTGTATAAGAAGCTTTCTTTATCAAAGGGCTCCAACATCCAACTTAAACATTTGCAGGTACGACTAGCACGGAAATCATGTTAGCTAAAATTTTGTTTGTTTGTGATTTAAAATTCCATAGTTTGTATGATCGCAGCTGTGTAAGATTCTAGAGAAAAATGAGCTGGAAAATTTAGAAATTAAAAAGAGAGGTCCCACAAAGGGGATCTCCCACTGCTAATGCGCAGCGTCAGTCAGTGAAATGAAGAAAGATCACGGCCTTGATCAACATAGACTAATATGTAGATGATGTAGACTGATTGTATATTGTGTATAAACTTTGTGTATAGACTTTATTTACATATGTGACCTTAAAGGAATCCAATAGTAATCAGATTACTTTCATATTGTGGTGCTTGGATTACATTACTGAATACTTTTTAATGAAGTAATTTGTAATTGTAATGGAATACATTTTAAAAGTAATCCTCCCAATCCTGCTGTTTATGAATCCATTGCACCATACAGGGCTTTAAACAGAGTGAAACTTAATAGCCTATTATAATTATTAATATTTCCCAAATCTGTAGGTCACAGTAGGCCTGCCTAAAGTGATGTTTCTTTGGTGACATAAATTAAAACATGAGTTGTTCTCACTGAGCATTGTTGCATTATAGATGTCATATACTGTATGTTAGTGTCATTTGATAAAAAAGCACTTCATCTGGATCTAAATGGACGTCCACATGCCAAGCGCATGATGCCTGTAATATGGCTTAAATATAGGTGTAAAACACTTCACTCCTTTTGTTTTCTTTTTCTTTTTGCTACTACCAGACACAAAGCGAATGCACAGCGGCTTTTACAGTGCATTTATCCTGTCAGCCGCTAATGGCAGAGTCCTCTGAGCGGCTGCTTTTGAAACCGAAGGACGTTGCGACGGCTCGGTTGTTATTGCCAGACTTCCTTTCCAACAGCCTTTGCTCTGTTTAGAACGGGATGGAAAGGGCTTCTGGCAGCTGTTCCGATTGTACGGCTTGCATGAGAGACCTCTGTGCTCGGCATCCGAGGATAACATCTGTCACTCATCCAGCACTTTAAGACAATGAGTACAAAGAAGATGTATTGATTCTGAACGCAGTGTGCCCTGCTGGCCGGACCTGTGACAAGGGAAAGTTTGCCTGTAATAGGAAGAATACTGAATAACGAGTTTCAGTAGGGGAAACATAATTTTTAAGAAGCCAGGTTTTATCATACAAGTTTAAAAGGCATTCACCCTATTGACAGTGAAGCCAGAGATTTTTCCTCCGCGGGACTTATGGCATACATCTTTTTTTTTTTTTTTTCATTTAAAGCTAACATAGAGACGTTATCCCGCAGAGACCCAAAACCATTGAATTTTGAGCTGAGGGCTGAATGCAAAGCGATATAACTAGGCCACCGATGCTGTTTTGTTTCAGAACGTGGCTTAACTACAGCATCGGGAACAAGAAACTGCTTTCTGAAAGGGCTATATTTGTTTTTCTTAAATCTCTGAAGCCCATTTGACATTTCGATAAAGTTTTGATAAATGCTTTGGGGTGAAGATGGTACTAAGGTGACATCTTGCTTCCTAAAATGGATCAAAGCAGGCAAGTTTTCCTTAAGCTTCCTGCAGATTTGTGTTTGACTTTTTTTGTTATGAGCGGTGCGAAATCGAGCGGTTCAAAAAGAAAAATATGAGAGGTGACTTGTTCTTTTGTTTTTTAAGATGTAAACACCAACAATAGCATCCAACCCACGAGTGTGACTGTACTTGGCCCTATTGCTTTCGTTGATAAATGGAACCTTTTTTTCTCATGTGATTTTGCACCATCCCCGAGAGAATGAGAATGATAAGAGAATGTCCTTTCGCCCGTGTGCGGTGGCACTTCGCTGTGAAATTGGAATGAGTCACTGTTTTGCATTGACTAGATGTAGCAGCTCTGTGGTGATGTGACTAGTACAACAACTTGTTTAAAGAAATAGTTCAACCAAAAATGTAAATTGCTGCCGTGGAACATGTCCAGAAGAAGAGTTTTGGCAGAATGTTCACACTGCGCTTAAATCTCATTTGTACGACTTCAAATCTGTGAAGCAATAAACAATGGGGTTTGGTGTCATATTTGCAAGTATTTGCAAGTTTGGGGTCGGTAAGATTTTTTTTTTAGGAGTTCAAGCACAAAGTGCTGAAACCCTTTTGTATTGGTAAGGATTTTTATTATTATTCTTCTGCTGTAAAACTGATTACGCAGACCAAACCGTAAGGCCTACAGACTTGAAACTTGGCCAGATGCACTCAAAAAAATAGCTTGTTGGTCTAACTTAATAAAATTGGCACCTATTTCCACACAGTTGAACTGATTGATTTGAACTTAAACTAGGTTAATTGCAAATTCATAAAATTCATCCAAAGTGAATGAGATCACACCAGTTTCATTTGACGTGTTCTGTGAATGTTTCCTGAACATAATCTAATCTTGTTGAGCCAACCAGTGCTGTTGCTGTTCAGACTGGTGCCCTTGGGCAGATTTGCACAAGTTTTCTGTGTTTTTTAGAAAACACTAACATAACAGAACATTAAACATTAAAAAGTCTCTCCATATTATCTCATATTGTTAAAAATGCATAAAATAGCACTTTATTTAAACATTTACTCTCCGAATTCAGCCCCTTTGCAAAGCATGGTGGGAAGTGAAAGTCCTGTTTGTTTGGGTTACGAAATATGAAAACATCAAGTTATGTCAAAGAGTAACCGTTTTAAATCAATTTAACATGAAGCAATCACATTTGAACCAGAAACCTGATATAATGGTGTTAAATGGTGAGTGTGGTAGGTCTCAATTTCAATAATATCTGTCTGCAGAGCCGCAGAGCCACCGTTTCACCCCAGCAGTTTTGCCCGCGCATGCGCAGTTTCACTACAGTACTTTTGCCCGCGCTGTCACATTTCATTTTTAAATCTTGGCGACTGTTCTGTCCTAAAACGATTATTGTTGCTCCTGCTGTTATTTTTTTTTTTTGCGTCTGTTTAAGGGTAGGTTTAGGGTAGGGGTGGGTATGGATGTTAAAAAAAAGCCTCAAACCACATGAATATGATGCTGGTAGCACAATCTAATAAGTAGCATTTTTCGCTGTGGCTCTGCGGCTCTGCAGTCAGACCCTCAATTTGGGGAGAGACTGACAAAGTATGACCCTGACTGGCCAATACAGTGATCAACTCTGACTCTTAGACCGTTCAAACCCCTAAGACTCAAGTGCCATTTCATTGGAATCCTTGGGTCAAGTTGAACAAAACGTATATATCTCCGATTTCATTTGCACCATTTAGATTTTGCAAACTAGTGCTAGGTTTTTCGCCTGATCGGAACCAAACCAGTGCAGAAATATTCTCTGAGTCTGATTATCAATATTTATCTGAAAAAAGTTGAATTTATGATTCACTGTCGCTAAAGGGCGGCAAAATTTTCAAAGTGGGCGGGGCTTGAACTCTTCATAAGTGTAATGTATATTCAATAAGAATCAGACCATCGGTTAAAAAGCTTTTAAAAAAATCTGATATTTCCGTAGTAAATTGCCTGTATTGGCTGCAAATAGTCAAATAAATAAATAAAATAAATAATAATAATAATAATAAAATAAGTTAAATGTAATCTTTAGCAAATCATTTTTCATACTACATTAGAATGTTATGTTATGAATGATACATTTACTTGTAGCATTTTAAATGATTGATTGGTTTTAAGTGATTTATTTTTCTTTAATTTAGATAAAATATTAAATCAGCCAGTTATAGATTATTTGGATTATTACAGTTATTTGGATTATATGGGGTGTAGATAATGGCAGATTCTGATTTTCGTGTAGGGGAGACCGGGTATAGTTACGGGGAGAGTTGTAACACTACCAATTCCACGAATCACGGATAAGATAGGAGTCATATGACAGTTTCAGTTTCCTCAGGCTTCCTTTACGATCCCACATGGAGGTTTTCCAGTCTGTGTTGCTATATCTCCTGTAACTACAGCAGAAAATTTTGTTTAGTACTTCTACCGTTGTAGATAATGTTGTAAGAGTTATATCAGGTCAAAGTGTAGTTTCTCTAGTCTCTAGTGTATCACTTCCTGCTAATTTCAAAGCACCATGCTAATACAGCTAGCTAAACAATGAGTGACAGTGGCGGGGTAGGTTGTAACACATGTTTTGAAACAACTACCCACTTTCATACAGCAAAGAGCATTTTTGAGATTTTAATAATTTTACAGAATGCCTATGTTATGTTAATTTGCTCTCACTAACACACCCATTTAATGTGCACGTACAGACATGCACAAATAAACGCACACGTGTGCATGCACAAACACACACAATATGCACATACACTCCCCATATTCACACATATTTTATTGTTGCAGCCATTCATTTAAAATAAAACTCTTGGAGTACCTTAGGTTTTGTGCATTTTGTCTACCTGTTACAACTTACCTCAGTATGTGTTACAACCTACCCCAGTAGTAGGGTAGGTTGTAACAAAGGACCAATTTGTATTTGTCATCATCTCACAAAGTCTGTGATATAGTTGAAGAAATTTAAATTGTTGCCATTTGTAGTGTACAAATGTGGGTACTTTACCTAAAAGTTTCAGACGTGTAGCTAAAAAAAAAAAGGGTCGTTTTAGGTACTGAAGAAAAAAGTGTTACAACCATGCCCAGTCTCCCCTAAACTATTCCAAAGGAAAAAGGGACACACAAGATGATAAAATGACGAATGTCACTAATTTAAGTGATCCACTATCGTATTTTTACTTTGTAAACAAAATGTCTCCCTTGTTTTCATGACAAATGCTCCCGGATGATTGCAGATTTCAGCACGCAATTTCAAATGTATTGTCCTAGGTCTTGTCTTTGGACAGGGCTCCTATTAAATACCTATTTTGTGGAGTCTGAAAAGTGTCGTACGCTGATAACATGCTCTGAAAAGACAAAGGCCTTGAACAAAAGATGGTCGCATTTCCTGCTGTTAGAAAAAGCGGGCGCGCTGAATGTTGCCGCGTTGACAGAGAAAGCGAGTGAGAGGGACAGAGCTGTAATTTTGGAGCGTTGCAGCTCTTTTCACATAACCGCAGAGTAACAACAATGACGAAAGGCTATCTGACACTGAGGGTGCCCGTGCTGAGAAAGACACATTCGGTTCAGCACATTCTCAAAGGGTTTGGAATATAAAATAAATTCAGTTTTAAAGGGATAGTTCACCCAAAAAATTTCAATTCTGTATCTGTTGATGAGACCCCATTGACTTCCATAGTATATATCAGTGATGGGCCGTCAGGGCAAGCAAGGCCTTCTCTGCTGGCCTAATCACTATCAGAATCACTGACTTAAATTTTAATATATTTTTTTTCGTGAATGTGTGTTAAATTATTCCCAATAGTCTATTTTCTTAATTTCATAGCTTTTCTCTTGGTTGCGCTGCTTCCAGAAGTGTTTATTTATGTTAGAGCTTTTATCCAATCATATTTCAGGCATCATGTGTTGCCAGGGTCAAAGAAATCTGCCTTGAGGCCTTCGGGCGCCTCTAGCTTAAAATGAATGGCAATGAAACTGTGCGCTTTAACCAATCAGATAATCACTCCGATTTAATCAGCCAATCAGATTTCGAGATGACGTTTCCGGGCCATCTAGCAGGCGTACAATAACGTCGGCATTTTCACCTTTGATTGGATGGTCAGAGAGCGTATTATAACTAGTAGCCTAGTCAGAATAACTAGCAAACCGCACAAGGTAAAACATCTGTAGTTTTAATAGCGTTTTTTTCAAACCCCAATGGCTGACAGAGGAGAAGAAATTAATGTATTAATTAACATACTTACAAAGCCATTTTCAAAATTCCCGCATAAAGCCTTCTCCAGCTGCACAGTCACGCGATCTGTCCCGGCTAAAAATGAACTGCCATCATTGATTTTGAAGTTGCGCGGATCTCCTTGATTTATTTGAGAGCATGGGTCAGCTGCACACATTGGCATGTTTTGTGTACAAATAATCATAGCCTATTTTTGTGAGTAAGCTATAATGCATTTGATTTACATTTGTATAGCCTACAGTCAACCCTGGGCTGGCTAATCCATGCCCCGGTTTTTCCGTGATGAATGTGATTTATTTATTTTTTCTTGTAAATTTATGATCAAAATATTTTTATTATTTTCGTTATTAATATATTATTTTCAACATTTTCATACTGTTAAAATCGTGAGTCTTGTGGGTTTAAATAAATTTTAATGAAAAACTTTGTATTATCTTTGAACCTCACCTGAAAAAAATTTGTCATACTGTTGGTAAGATTTTTCAAGAACCATTTATGCTGTTGCGTTTTATTTCCTGTAGAATTTGCAAAAAAAAAAAAAAAAAAAAACTCAAAAGGTAGCCCATAGCCTAATACAAAAATGCACGGAAAACCCGGAGCGGATCGATGCGTCTGTTAGATATGATGTATGTGGTGCAGCTGTGACTGCAGTGAAAGGAGACTTGTTGAATTCTGTTAATTGTGTTTCCTGCGTTAATAATTCTTAAATAATTTAATAATTAATTTTCGCTTCATGAGAGCCGCAACGCCTTGTTATACTGCGTTTCTGTATAATATTACTGGTTTCTATAGCTGTGGCATCATGATGATTTTATTAAGAGGTGAATTAATTCAGGTAGGATACCACTGAAGGCCTAGGTGTGAAAAAAAAAAAAAAAAAAAAAAAAAATATATATATATATATATATATATATATATATATATATATATATATTACATACTATGGAAGTCAATGTTTGGTTAACCATATTCTTCAAAGTATCTTCTTTTGTGTTCAGCAGAAGAAAAAAATTCATACCGGTTTGGAACAACTTGAGGGTGAGTAAATGATTTTTGGGTGAACTATCCCTTTAAGGATGGAGAGCAAGCAGAAGAGAAAAGGAAAAAGAACGTGTTTTGTAAGGTATCGTGTACTGTCATTATTGCAAAATAAACCCAGACAGGGTGGAGGGGTCTTTTATCAGCTTCAGAATGGGTAAAGTTTGTCATGACTGGCACACAGTGAGGACATTCCATAGGCGTAATGCTTTTTATACCGTACAAACTGTACATTCTATCCCCTTACACAACCCCTACCCCTAAACCCATATAAAATGTCCTTATATTTCATGTTTACATCCTAATACCAGTGTCATTATACACATTTGTGTCCTCATAACACACACACACACACGCACACACATGCACACTATATTGCCAAAAGTATTGGGACACCCCTCCAAATCATTGAATTCAGGTGTTGCAATCACTTTCATGGCCACAAGTGTATAAAATAAAGCACCTAGGCATGCAGACGCTTCTACAAACATTTGTGAAAGAATGGGTCGCTCTCAGGAGCTCAGTGAATTCAAGTGTGGTAGGTTGCCACCTGTGCAATAAGTCCATTCGGGAAATTTCCTCACTACTAAATATTCCACGCTCAACTATTAGTGGTATTATAACAAAGTGGAAGCAATTGGGAACAACAGCAACAGGCCACATAAAATTACAGAGCGGGGTCAGCACATGCTGAGGATCACAGTGTGCAGAAGTCAAAACTTTCTGCAGAGTCAATAGCTACAGACCTCCAAACTTCATGTGGCCTTCAGATTAGCTCAAGAACAGTGTGTAGAGAGCTTCATGGAATGGGTTTCCATGGCTGAGCAGCTGCATCCAAGCCTTACATCACCAAGTGCAATACAAAGCGTTGGATGCAGTGGTGTAAAGCACGCCACCACTGGACTCTAGAGCAGTGGAGACATGTTCTCTGGAGTTCTCTGGAGTGACCAATCACGCTTCTGAGTCTAGCAATCCGATGGACGAGTTGCCTGACTGCATTGTTCCAAGTGTAAAGTTTGGTGGAGGGGGGATTATGGTGTGGCGTTGTTTTTCAGGGGTTGGGCTTGGCCACTTAGTTCCAGTGAAAGGAACTCTTAATGCTTCAGCAAACCAAAACATTTTGGACAGTTTCATGCTCCCAACTTTGTATATTTATATTTTCCCACAATGTCTTTTATTATTAGGCTAATTTTGGACAAGTAGTCATACATATTTTCAATTTTTTCTCTCCAGCGTTTTCTGTTTCCAGAGATTGGCACGCCATTATTATTATTGTTTTGTTTTTTTTGCGTCTATTATTGTATAATTTATTTCAGAATCCAAATGTCACCTAAAAATGAAATAAAATGTTGAATAAGCTGCAAATTGGACCAAACACTGTTATTTATGTCAAAATTCTGGGTGTGCGAGACCTGTAACTTGAACAACTATGTAGAAAATTAGTTGTCTGTGTCAGTTTAGCGGTCATTGGTCTTACAAAACTATTTGACCATAGAATGTCACAGTCAGGTAAGACTGCATTTGTTGAGTGCCTTTAAAACCTGTGGTTGGTCTTACTGTGAGAAATAAAAAGGGGAATAGTGAAAAAAGGCATAACCGTTATTTTACTTCTAGAAATCACACATGCTTTTCATTTTCACCTTCTGTGTGTAAATAACGAGGTGGTTTGTTTTGACTCTATAGCTGATTAAATTACTCATTGTAATAATCTGATACCGTGTACGCTATTCATCATGTGAGTAAGTTTACGGCATTTGCCTGTCAGCAGTGTGTGTTTTTGGTAATCTGTCATTCTCTCAGATGGCTTGTGCTTGTTTGCTGGAGTTGATGCGTTTGTGTGCGAGCGGGTTGGCGGGCGTTTCACCGTGTGCAGTTGAGGCGTCTTCGCCTAAACCTTAATTTTCGCAGACCATCAGCCAATTACGTGATGCATGTCAGCGTCTTCATCTTCATCTGTGCTCTGGTGAGCTTTTGCCGGTGGGTGAGAACAACATACAATTTAGCTGTCATTGTTTTGGGAAGGTTTTCTAGTTTTTTTTTTTTTTTGTAATCTCAAATACGAATTACAATTAAGCGTGCGTGGGTTGGATATTTGTGTATCTGTATCAAATTACAGATGGACTAAAAATGCAAACTGTTAAAAATGCAAACTTGAGTTCATCACTTAAAAGGCCAGACATCTCTGCACTGAGAAATCTCATATTGACTTGACTCATGCAAACAAGCCAAAGAAGCCAAAGGGGTGGAGAGAGAGAGCAAGATGAATGTTTTTCATCATTTATACTCCTGGTTTTCACCTTGACACTGTCACCAATGACATGTTGGCCCTGTGATTTGCAGACATCTGTGTGGGTTGAATGTTCTCTCTCTGAGTGGGTTTTGATTCCATAATGTGAAGCCAGAGTAGTCTTGATGGTTTGAAAGATCTTTAATAGTCGTTTTTCATGCCTTTCTAGTCAAAACACTCCATATTTGCAGTCATTGGATGCTGACAATCAACCATTAATGATTATGACTATATGATTTTACTATAAATGGATCTGTGGGTTGCTCAAAGAAAATGTTAGAAAGTGTGTGTGTATATGTGTATGTATAATTTACAGTATACCATTTCAAAGTTTGGGGTTGGTAGGATTTAAAAAATATATATTTTTGAATGAAGTCAACAACAAAGCAGCATTTATTTGATTAAAGGTGCCCTATGTAAAATATTTTCAGTAAAATATCCAAAAACCATTAGGCCAGGTTATATATTTTGTTCAGTTGCATACTTACAACATCCCAAATGTTTCCAACTCTTTGTAAATCGTGAGAAAATTGCCTTTTTAACCAAGGAACCGGGACGTGTGAGGGCATCGCCTGTCAATTGCTTCATATCTGCGTTACCCTCGGTTTTATTTAGCAGAAACGCTTTACTCTTACTGCAGTGTGCAACAAGTGTCATAGCAGCCGCCGAGCGAACGCACAGAGTAACGTCATAACATCATTTTCAACACACTCAGATGTATCTAATATGATAAACAGAGCTGCGTTACCTCATACTCATGACCGAAAAGCGGAAATGGCACCGAAGACTGTGGCATAATAAAAGTCCTGCTGCTCGCGAGGCGTGTTGCGTTCATCTTATTAACCATCGCTCCAGCAGCCTTGCTCAGCTCCCACAACACTCGGTCTTGCTCTGCTTCATACTACAGTAACGTTAATAACCACATCAATGATTTCTGCCCGAGTCCGATCCCGATTCTATTCCACCGGCTGTCAGGTGAAGACCACATGTCCCAAGATTCTGCGCTCAAGCTTGGCGTCATCAAACTATGCCTTTGTTTTGAATTGGCGACCTCTAGAGGACGGAAAAGTTACATAGTGCACCTTTAAAATACAGTAAAACAATAATATTGTGAAATATTATAATATTGTGTTTGCTTTTTGAATATATTTTAAAATGTATTCCAATGATGGTAAAGCTGAATTTTCAGCATCATTACTCCAGTCTTCAGTGCCACATGTACATATGAAATTATCATATTTTATTATAAATATTAAAATATATTTAATTATAAATAAATATTGTAGTATTATATTATTAAAGGTAGTATATGTAACTTTTTTTTTCAAAATTAACATATTTTCGACCTTTTGGGATGGTTTTGATGGGAAATTACGTACATGTCAACCACCTGCATGTCTCTCGTCATATCCGTGAATAGAGAACAGTTTCTCCGGTTACTTTGACACGTGTATGGTGTGGGAGCGGCATAGGTTAGTTGTCAAAACGAACGAGAAATGTTGACATGGAGCAGCAAAACCTCAAACTTCTGGGGGGGAAATGCTGAACACAGGAGAGTCTGCTGGCAAAAAGAGAATGTGACAGAGCTCGTAATAAAACAAGAATCAACATTAGCTTGGCTTTTCGGAGATGGCGAAATCTGAGGAATTTGAAATGCTTTAGGCTATGTCTACATTAATCCGGATACATTTGAAAACGGCGTTTTCGTTTTCAAAACGCTCTGCGTCCACGCTAGCGTTTTCAAGTGTTTTACAAAAGTTTCTTGTCCACACAAACATGTCGAAAAATGCTGCGCATGTGTAAACCCTCATAAAAGCTCACTGAGATGATATAACGGAACAAGACATAATAAAGTTAGCATTCAATTCTTCTGGCAGAATAATTTTATTGAGTAAAATATCTCACCATTCACTGAAGCATCCAGGCTGCACTTATTCACCATTATGTTTGGTCTAAAACGCAGCTTCTTATGCCGCAGGACAGCACATAAACACAAATATCTATCAGCATAATATACGTCACATGACTAAACATGTATCATCGTTTTTAAATACCTCCGTTTTCACAGTCCTCACTACAATGTGAAAACAGCGGTTTCAAATGTATCCACTTTGGGTGAGTGAAAAAAGCAACCAAAAAAAAAAAAAAACGGGCAAGGCTAAGGCATGCAGCAAAACAAAGGAAGCGGGCCTTTGAAATTCTGGTGGCCAAACAGAAGAAATAGGATTTAACTTACGAGGTGGTGTACAAAGTATCCCATATTGATGCATTTGTAACCAGTGGATCTTCAGTTTTCAGTTTTGAATGTTAATAAAGAAGCTAAGATGATTTCCAACATACATTTTATCTGGGTGTTGTCTTCTTGCTTTTGTTTTGTTTATGTATCCAGCTCCCACATCTATTGAATCCTTTTTTACCTCTTACCTGTTAGAATTAGTGCAAAGATATTTAATAGCATCTAGAAATGAGCATGAAAAGTGTGTGTGTATATATACACACTCACCTAAAAGATTATTAGGAACCCCATACAAATACTGTGTTTGACCCCCTTTCGCCTTCAGAACTGCCTTAATTCTACGTGGCATTGATTCAACAAGGTGCTGAAAGCATTCTTTAGAAATGTTGGCCCATATTGATAGGATAGCATCTTGCAGTTGATGGAGATTTGTGGGATGCACATCCAGGGCACAAAGCTCCCGTTCCACCACATCCCAAAGATGCTCTATTGGGTTGAGATCTGGTGACTGTGGGGGCCATTTTAGTACAGTGAACTCATTGATGAACTTAAGTGAACTTAAACGATGCCCAATTGGCACTAAGGGGCCTAAAGTGTGCCAAGAAAACATCCCCCACACCATTACACCACCACCACCAGCCTGCACAGTGGTAACAAGGCATGATGGATCCATGTTCTCATTCTGTTTACGCCAAATTCTGACTCTACCATCTGAATGTCTCAACAGAAATCGAGACTCATCAGACCAGGCAACATTTTTCCAGTCTTCAATGGTCCAATTTTGGTGAGCTTGTGCAAATTGTAGCCTCTTTTTCCTATTTGTAGTGGAGATGAGTGGTACCCGGTGGAGTCTTCTGCTGTTGTAGCCCATCCGCCTCAAGGTTGTGCGTGTTGTGGCTTCACAAATGCTTTGCTGCATACCTCGGTTGTAACGAGTGGTTATTTCAGTCAAAGTTGCTCTTCTATCAGCTTGAATCAGTCGGCCCATTCTCCTCTGACCTCTAGCATCAACAAGGCATTTTCGCCCACAGGACTGCCGCATACTGGATGTTTTTCCCTTTTCACACCATTCTTTGTAAACCCTAGAAATGGTTGTGCGTGAAAACCCCAGTAACTGAGCAGATTGTGAAATACTCAGACCGGCTCTTCTGGCACCAACAACCATGCCACGCTCAAAATTGCTTAAATCACCTTTCTTTCCCATTCTGACATTCAGTTTGGAGTTCAGGAGATTGTCTTGACCAGGACCACACTCCTAAATGCATTGAAGCAACTGCCATGTGATTGGTTGAGGAACTGCCAGGTGTTCCTAATAATCCTTTAGGTGAGTGTGTGTATATAATGTATATATATATATATATGTGTATATATATATAATGTATATATATATGTATACATGTATATATATATATATATATATATATATATATATATATATATATATATATATATATATATATATATATATATATATATATATATATATATATAAAGTGTCCTGACCTCGGAGAATGTTTTCTCTATCCACCCAATGTTCTCACCTTTTTTACCCCTCACTCGTTTGCATCCCTGCTAACAGAGTTCACTGTGACGCATTATCTATTGTCATTACTAAGGGTCATTTCATTATGGTTGTTGTAGCGCTATGCTATTAATGGGTATAGCTGCAGTAAACCTCAGTTTTGTGAAGTTATCATTCTTGTCCAGTGAGAAGGACAGTCTCTTGACCACAGCCGTGGGCGGAGTCTGCTCTAAAAGCCCTCCCCCTGGCTGAATGAGTGACATTAAGATCACATTGTGGCTCTTAATGTAATTTATACATTTCATCAACTAATGCAGTGCAAATCCATTTTCCCTTCCCAATCCTGAAGGGCCACATACATTAACTTGATAGCGAGGCAGAGTCACGGGGTCCGACTAATGAGGCTAAATGTAATTAGAAGTCGTCTTTCCCCTTAACCCTCCTCAACAAACTCTGCAGCTCCGGGCTCTCCACCGCACTGAACTCGAGTAGAGGACTAACGTGAAATGAAATTTTAACAGCCTCGTACTAAGACTTACTGTACCTATAGAGTTTTATATGCATTGACCCCAAAAAGTATTTAGAATAGTACATTTAAATGATTAATTATAAATAATTTGACTCGCATTCAAACCTGTGTTTCCCCCCTATATAATTAGTTTGATTGAGAATTGAATCTCTCAAGCTTCAAAAAGTATGTAAAAGGAACAAATATTAGGCTACTGAATATAACTGTCATTGGTGCTGTCATGAGAAAAGTAGTGATGAGTCATAATTTTTCAATGAATTGGTTAATCTTAACAAAACTGGTCTGAATGATTCACTGATGAATTAAACTGATTCAGCTCACTCAAATTCAACTCAGTGGCTGCGTCTGAAATCACACACTTCCCTACTGTATAATGGATGACCTACTACTTTCGGCGAGATTCTGAAGTGCGTATTTAATGGACACTTTACTATCCCAAGAGGCCACGGGAGAGGATTTGTGAATGGGAGTGATGAGTGAGTGAATCACATGATAATGACAACATAGCAAATGTAGTACTTTCATTAACACTTAAATTCATACTACACACATTCATACTATATAGAACATACTTTTTTACTGGCTGCAAAGTAATTACTTATTCAAAATATATACCTACTTTAGAGAGTATGCAATTTTGTATGCAGCCACTGACTCAATGATCTAGTCATATTGGTTAACAGACAACATTATATCGGTTAACCCTTAAATGCATGACTGTTTCGCCAGTCATTATTACATATTTGGGTCTTTAGCGACCCGTATCTATATCTAACATAGATGGATCTCTACCTGTTGCGATAAAATAAAGCTCTGCTGATATTAAAGTATAACAAGCATCAATTAAGCATATTTTGTTACCTTTTGAAGCTTGGAAGGGTTCAGTTTGAGCAGATGTTTTACACCATCATCACTGTCCTCATCAGAGCTCATTTCCCAGTACAAAACTCGGCAAAACTCTGAACACATCTTCCTTTCTTGTTCTTTTCTCAAAGAAAAGCTTAACTCCAAGTCTTCCAGAGCCGCGGCCAAAGCCGATTTGAAAGACCGCTGTTCACCAGCTTCTTTGTTTACAAGTAGCACGCGGAACCGCGGCAACTCCGCCGTCATTATGTTAAGCCTGCCCACCGACTCTATACACAATGTGATTGGTTTGACCAGAGTTTGGTTTTTCCAGCTTTCAAGTGGAGAGTTGCTAGACTACCCTGGATGCAAATTAGATTTGCTGCCGTTAGGGTGCGTCTAGATTTCTAGGCTAGCGTTCAACACTTGCTCTGCAGTAAATCACTGAGCCATTTCAAGTTTTGCTGATGATACTTCCTATTCTTATGTTTTCTACCTGTGGTAACTATGAGTGAAACGTCTTTTCATCACTGTGTATTAGACATTGCCACCTTGTGGAATAAAGGTGAAGTGCACTTATTCAGTCATCAAAGATTTAAAATTATTGTTGTGCAGAAAAAATATACTTACACTATTACATACCTCGGGTTATTATTGTATTAATTATTTATTGTTATATTGTTTATAATGAATTGATTGAGGAATACTAAGAAGGTTGAAATCTAACTTTAAAAAACAAGTGAGGAACAGGATAGTGAATGAATATATATATAGTGTCCAAATAAATTTTTGGGGTCAGTTATAAGCATCCTGGCAAACAAACAGTCCCACCACAGCTGTTTCTCAATGGCAATATGTTCCTGAGTCTCTCTGCAGAGCGAATTTGTAAGGCTCATTGGGAACATGTTGTACAGAAGCCGCCAACCATCAGGAGGGAGACTGACTGCAGCTTGGCTCTGGGGGTACAGACGCTGAACATTAGCCTCAGCTGGAGCAAAATTCTTAATTTAGACTTTTTTCATATTTAATTTTTGCCAGATTTTTTCAGCGCTATGTGCTCAGATGATCCCTTATCGAAGGGCAAGTGAAGATACAGAGTTGGAGATCTTTAAATAATTGCTTACGGTTTGTGTAATGAATTGAGGCATAAAATGCTTATGTTTATTCATGGTAGATGTGGTACAGTAGTTTTTTTTTAACTTTTTTTTTTTTTTTTCAAACTGGACAAATTGGACCATGCAAAATGAAAGTACTTGTGGGTGAATACTAATGCATGATTAATCACCTAACATGAATATATAATTTAACTGATTAAATAATCTTATCACATTAAACAGGCATGGAGTTCCTTCAACCACTCGCATATCCAGGCGAATCCAGCAGAAGGGTGTTTGTAATTACTGTTTGAAGGAGAAAGGCGAGGATGGGGCGGTCTTTATCAAAACACACACTGGTGTGTCCTCAGGTGACTTTTGATTCCCAAATTCTTTGTTTGATCTCGCAAGGAGGCAACACACTGTTTCCAATTATAATTTCCCCCATTTCCAAAAAAACATCACAACTTCTTCCTGTGGCATCTAACTTGGTATTTAAGAAGACCTCTGACTTTCTCTAAAGTCTCGTGAGGCAAAACATACAGCATTGTTTGTTGCCTGAATGCAATCTTAAGTTCCCACTTCTATTTATCACACAGAGGAATTTATGTGGCCCGACAAATGCAATATCTCTACACAGACTGCCGTCTTGTTCTATTCCCCGTGTGCTGCCCCTGAAATCAAGGCGTCCACTTGCTAAACTTTTATGTGAAGTTTCTGATCTTTTTTACACAGCAGTATTTGGCCTACTTAACGATGCACTATAGTCTAATAGCTGCATCTGAGAAATAGGAAAAAATACACCAAAGAAGCCAGTCAGAAGCCCAATTTTGAGTTGTTTACTCAGATGCATGGATAATTTAGCTTATATATAAGGAAATATAAATAAATAAAAGTATTTTTATATATATATATATATATATATATATATATATAATATATATATATATATATATATATATATATATATATATATATATATATATATATATATATATATATATATATATATATATAAAATGTATATGTATATATAATGTATATGTATATATATTTACATTATTTTTTAAAGTACATTCATTTAATTTAGCTGTAAAGCTATTGACAGATGAGGCCTGTTTGTTTATATATCTATATTGTTGATATTATAATAATAATAATAATAATAATAATAATAATAATAATATAAAATTAATGTAAAACTGTGTAAGAAAATAAGACGTTTTCATAAATAAAAATTCAAGAATTCATCTTTAATTTTAATTTACACAGACACATTTACACATGTACATGTATGTGTATGTATATATATATATATATTAGTGCAATAAATATTGTTTGTGCAATAAATATTAATTGTCTATTAATATTTTTGTCTCAATTGTCTTATTAATTAATTGTAACTATATATTAATGCATTAGTTATATACGTTAATACTCAATACATTAAAGGCACAATATGTAAGATTTTTGGATTAAAATATCCAAAACCACTAGAACAATGTTATATTTTGTTGATTTGTGTACTTGCATTATCCCAAATGTTTCCAAGAATGTTTAAATCCAGAGAAATAAGCAATTTTAACTAGGACTCGGATCGTGTCTGTGCGTTGTCTATCAATGACATCATCCCCGCGTTACCCTCGATTTTATTTTGTAGAAACCATGGAAACACCACAGATGCTTTAATATATTATGTGTTTCATTAGACAGGTGATCAACTGTTTGGATACATTCATTGACAGAAAACGAATCATTGTTATATAGCTCAAGCACAGTTAGTCTTATTGTTTAAATCTTGTTTTCTTGATTTACCGTGAGTACCATGTTTTACCATGCCTAATATCGATGTAGCTCACTGCAGTGTGCAACAAGTGTCTCACAGTAGTTGCCGGGCAAATGCACAGAGTAGCATTATAACATAACTTTCAACACACTCAAATGTATCTAATATGATCAAACAGCGCTGTGTTACCCTACATACACATGAGCGGAAGAAGTGGAAGCGCTCGTCTGTGGCATAATAAAAGCTCCACAGCTGTCGACCATGTGTCATGCTTGTCTCTCATTAGCAATCGCTCCAGCGGTCTCGTTCCGCTCCACACTGCTTCATACTACAGTAACGTTAACAAATCTTTAATACATTAGCTCATCCATGAATATTATTTCTGCCCGAGTCCCATTAGATTCTTTTCCACCGGCTGAGGTGTCATCAAGCTACGGCTTTGTTTTGAATAAGCGACCTCTAGTGACGAAAATTACATATTGTGCCTTTAAGGATAAAAAGGAATATGTAAAAGTGGATTTTACAATTTGAAAAAATATTAATAAACCCTGTTCTCTCTCTCCACTCGTTTTAGTCTCTTTTTCCTCTTCACTCTTTCCTCCTTCATTCTACTCTCTGTCCTGCGGAGTGGGCGTTATGGTGGATGGTGTCGGCATACAGCTGTCAGAGGTAAGAATGCTCTGCTGGGCTGCTCTGCAGGAGGTGACAGTCTGTGCTAGTCATACTGTGCAGGCCGAGCTTCAGACGCACACAGACACTCAAGTCCCTCAGCCAACACACTCCACTCCTCCTCATGCCTTTCTCACATACCCTTCCATTGCCGTGAACCGTGAACAAGATTCATTCGGAAAAAGGAATGCAATATTCAGGATAATTAAAATTAAAGATAATATCTCATCCTCCTTTTTCTCTTTGTGTCCATCTTTTGGGTATCAGATTGCAAGTTATTTCCTCTCATTTTCTAAGATATTGAACAAGATATTACAGAGTGTTTTTTTTTTGTAGTCTATCATGCTGAATTACAGATACAATCTTGGGTGGCGTAAAAAACATACGAGAGATAAATCTGATTAGGTATCTGTTCTGAAAAGGTTTATGTTTTGCCTCATACTCTCATTCCACTGAAATCTTATCAGTCCGGACATTGTGAAACAATGGAATGTAGCTCAGGGCTAAATGTGAATATAACAATGTCACATTATGAGTCCGTCGACATGTTTCTTGGTGTTTATTGGCATCTTTTATAGCAGGGCACCTTAACTGCGCTCTTAAATGTGAAGACACATTTTGGGACATTCCAAGACATTTAAATGGCTTTTGTTAACCTGTACTGGTTTTTAGAGTTAAAGAAACAGCATTTTAACCCATTTTACTCATGTAACATGATGCATTTCAGAGATACTAGATATTAAATGAGAACATAATTTTATCCATCCAGAAATGATGGATAAAAATTTAGACAAATACTCAAATGTTTTCCACCAGCACCCACGTCTGGGGAGGTTGAAGGTCAAGTTTGTATAATTGTGCTAGCAATGGCAAAGTTTTTCAAGGCTGTCTTCACTCATCTCTTCATCCTGTGACTGTCATTAACTGTGTGTGAAACTCTTAAGGACCAAAAATGTTTGGCATGATGTGAATAACAGTAAAAATGGAGGATTTTTTAACCATTATGAAAGTTAATCCTTTACTGACATTTGTTTAACTGCACAATTATCACAGTAATATCAAATAACTGTGACTGTGACAGGCATAGGTAATGGATGTTTCTCCATGGTGTAGACAAGGAATCCGTTTTCTTGCCTCTACAAACAAGCATTTTGGAAGGAAAAGAGTAAATATAAATGCTTAATATTAAAGATGAACAAGAAACAGCGAGTGCTCTTTGTCATCATGGCTATTTATCTATGGCAAAAGCACAAGCGCCGGTCTATCTGTGCTCACAAATCCATTCAGGTTCGGAGTCAGCACGGCGAGTACCACCGTATGTACACAGAAACATATCATAAATCATTAAATGATAGCTAACTGCTAATTTAACCATTTCCTACATCTTGCCACCGACTCTTCACAACAGGATATAGTGACAGTTCACGTGTGCTCCACTGACTTCACTCCTATTGGTTGCCATTTGCATAAAGTTAAACATATCTCAACTTTGTCGCATCGCTGGACACCCCTACATCCTGTCGCCAACAGTTGCTCGTGTTGACGGAAATCGACGGAAACACTGAAAAAATTTGTAGTTAGAATGCGCTAAACTTAAGCCTTGCTCAGACCGCCAGTCCATATCCAATTATTTTGTGTATGCGATTGGAATCTGATCTAATGATTGACTGTCCACACTGTGTATGGCAACTGTTCAAATCTGATTTGTGCGTCCCGTGGCTCTCTTTCGTTTTCCACAATATCTGTGTTGGCTTTTATGGCATGACATTGTGTTGGTAGGACTATGCCAAAAACAACATGGAGGGATTTGCACTGTCGTCCTAGAATATGATGATAATGTGTTGCCACAGTGCTGGACTACTACGTCTAATGAAGCAGTGGCAGAAACGAGTGGCTTTATTCCGTGCTGCCGCCTCTGCACAGTGAAATAAGCGAAGACACCTCATCACTGGACCACAGAGAGTCTCCATTATATTATAATTTCCAGTGTGACATGCACAACGACAACCGCACAACCTTGTTTCTGTAACCATGTCTGACATGTAAATGTGGCTTGAGACAATGACATATAGGCAATGATATAGGCGTTTGTTGGCTTTTAAAAAAAAATTTGGTTGTAACTTAATGAAATTATCTTGATAACTTCGGAAATTAGGCAGTGGATTTCTAGTTCCCAGCATGCTTTGCATAGGACTGGATAAGGAGGATAAATGTTGAAATTGAAAGTGTTACTTTATTTGTTTTTAGTGAAGGAAAAGACCTGTTAGTGTTTAATGCTGCGTTATGTTTGACATTTAAAAGAGTATCTGTAATGTTGAAGTTTTTGTGGTTACCATTGTGCTGAAGAGTAGATACATGGAGGTAAACACTACATTAACTCAATAAACAATAGATTAGCTGTTGATTTGAACTGAAATAGATACGATTAATTGGTTCCAGGGCTACAGTTCTAGTAGTTGGTGCAACTTCATTTTTTTGAGTAATCAACTTAAAAATTTGTTTATGCTACAAATTATTATTTAGTTCCTCTAACTCAATGTAGCTTGTTGGTTGAACGTATATATTCACTCAAAGTTGTCATAACTTAATTATTATTTTGTTGTTGTTGTTGTTGTTGTTGAGCTAACACATTATTATAGCGCAGGGCTATTCAATTACAAATTCATTGGGCCAGATTTTGAAACCAAGAAGTTTCAGCGGCGAAGCAGCTTGTAATGACAAATTTTAAAACCAACACAAACAAATTTATTGAAAAACATAAGGTTTATGCATTATTTCTCTTTTAACTTTGGTCAGTTTGCACAGCAAAAGGTGCATAAAAAAAAAAAAAAATAAAAATAGAGCTAAAAGAACAGAATCTGAGGTAGCCCCTATTTTTTCCACTTACAAAAGAAAAAAAAAAAAAAAACTGACCTAGGCATATTGTAATCTTTAAGTACTGCAGCGTAGCCTACTCATTACAAATTAAACACATCGGTTTGGCGTTTGGATGTAAAATAAAGTATTTGTCAGTCCAGGCAGGGTTAAACTTACGGTTTTCATTGGCAATTTTACGTTTCAGTGTTGAGAAAGACATATTGATAGTAAACTACCGGCACGCTCTGCTTTGTTTGCGTGTTGCTAGGCTACATGGTCTTTGAATGAATTCGTAGGAATGTGCATTTTTGACGGGACCATAGACATAATAAATACTTTATAAGATATAAAGCTAATTATGTCTATGGGCGGGACCACAGGCTGGGCCACTCGGAGGTTGCTGCCAATTGAATAGCCCTGTGATAGTGTATGGGGCTTCTAAAGGGATATGGTGGTAGAAAAAAAATATGAGATGGAAGGAAAAATAAGTCAATGCATTTGCGTTCTCTGGTTTGAAATACGGAGCCCCAAAAGGGATATTGTGGTGGGAAAAAAACATGAAATGGAGGAAAAATTATTATCTTTTGCGTTCCCCTGAGAAACTTTGCGTTTGCTCGTAAAACTTTGCGTTCCCCCGGGAAACCTTACGTTTGCTCACGAAACTTTTAGAGCTTGTCATGAGCGAACACAAATTTTCTATTTGTATTTTTACAAATATTTTTTTGCGAGGGAACACCAGGTCTCTCAGGGCAACGCAAAAGCATTGACTTATTATTTTTCCTCCCATCTCATATTTTTTTTTTCCACCACCATGTCCCTTATTTCAAACCACACATGAATGTAGTTTGAAACGGATTTGTAAAAATTTGATTTTTTTTTTATGTTCACACTTTCTAAATATGCTTGAATTCCAATCTGATATGCACAGAAATCGGATTTGCTTTAGATGCCAAATACATAAATGTAAATGTATTGTTATTTGCTATTAGGCCTTAACCTTTATTACATAAACACCAGTTGTTCAGAAAATGGAAATCATTTCAAAATGGAGAATGTTTTTTTCTTCTTTAGAATAACATGCCCTGACGAACCATGCACAGTAAGATCAGGAACGTGAAGTAAATAAGGATTTTAATTCCATGTTGACTTTATTTGAAATATATCACTAAAAAGAGACAACTATAAAAACTCCTGCAGACCGAGCTGTGAGCTCATTAAAAAGGAGGTGAAGAGAGGGCCGTCTTTGTTTGTTTTTCATACTAGGATGAGCATTTGGTCCTTCGAGGCCAGTCCCATCCTGGGGAGTCTGGGCTTTCAGAGCGGAACCCTGTTAGCGAGGAAGAGCAGATCCCCTTTAGCTCTCCTAAAGTGCCGGTTTCAAAAGCAGGGCCAGCTAATCACCCGTGAACTCAGAGGAGGGTCCTTGTGGAGGATCTGGAGGAGCTTGAGAGAAGCTATGAATATACTCATGGCAAAAAATCATTTAGAAATCAGTACTTTTTTTGACTTGTTTTTTCCTATTTAAACTTTTAGTTAACATGTTTAAGTGAGATACATTCACTTTAAGTAAACAGTGTGAGAAAATATATCTTGAATTTTAATGCCTTGAATTTATTTTTGTAACAAATCTTTATTTAATTAGCTTTCTGTTTAAAACAAACAAAACATGCTAATGGGGCAAGAAGAAAAAGAAAACTTAATTCTTCTATGCTTAAGAATATTCAGATTATATAATAAACACACACACACAGTTGTGGTCAGAATTATTGGCCCCCTTGGTAAATATGAACAAAGAAGCCTGTACAAATAAATCTGCATTGTTAATCCTTTTGATCTTTTATTCAAAAAATTAACAAAAATCGAACACTTCAGTTCACCCCACTCATTTTCTATAGGGATCAGGTCAGGGGACTGGGACGGCCATGACAGAAGCTTCATTTTGTGCTCAGTGACACATTTTTGATGTTTGTTTTGGATCGTTGTCCTGATGGAAGATCCGACCACGGCCCATTATAAGATTTCTAGCAGAGGCCGTCAGGTTTTGATTTTTTTATCTGATGGTATTTGCTAGAATCCATGATACCATGTGTCTGAAAAAAGATGTCCAGGACCTCCAGCAAAAAAATAGGCCCACAACATTAAAGATCCAGCAGTATATTTAACCGTGGGCATGGGGTACTTTTATCCCTGTTTGCACCAAACCCATCTGGTGTGTTTGCTGCCAAAAAACTCTCTTTTTAGTTTCATCTGACCACAGAACCAGGTCCCATTTGAAGTTCCAGTCGTGTCTGACAACTGAATATGCTGGAGTTTGTTTCTGGATGAGCGAGGAGGATTCTTCTTGAAACCCTCCCAAACAACATGTGGTGATGTACAGGTTGTTTGATGTTTTAGGCTTTCTGACCCCAAGACTCAACTAATCTCTGTAATTCTCCATCTGTGATCCTTGGAGAGTCTTTGTGCATCAGGACGATATAGACACGCGTCCTCTTCCAGGCAGATTCATAACATCTTTAGTTGATTGGAACTTCTTAATTATTGTCCTGATGGTGGAAATGGGGATTTTCAGTGCTTTAGATATTTTCCTGCAGCCACTTTCTATTTTGTGAAGCTCAGAACTATATTCTGTGGTTTTCCTCATTGTGATGAATGATTAAGGGAATTTGGCCTTTGTGTTTCCTCATATTTATACTCCTGTGGAACAAGACATCATAGCTGGACAATATCATGTTCCTAGTCACCCTCATGTGCTAAATGAATGAGAATATACTTCAGAGATATTTTACTCATAAAAAAATCTAGGGGTGCCAGTAATGGTGTCTAACGTGTTTTGGAGAAAAGCATTTATTTCATAATGTGATTTCCCCACTTTCAACTATTTTACTTCAATGAAAGGTTAGATTTTTGTGAATTTTTTGAATGAAAGCTCAAAAGGATAAACCATCTTTGATCATATTTACCAAGAGGGCTAATAATTCTGGCCTCAGCTGTACACATTAGTGTTCAAAAGTTTGAGGTTTTGAGGTTTGAGGCGTTTATTTGATCAAAAATACAGTAAAGGCAGTAATATTGTGAAATATTACATAAAAACGTCACATGATCTTTCAGAAATCATTCTAATATGATAATTTGATGCTTAAGAAACACTTCATATGATTATAATCAGTGTTGAAAACAGTTGTTTTGTTATCTTATATTTTTCAAGTCTTTGTTGTTTTTATATTTATATATACACTCACCTAAAGGATTATTAGGAACACCATACTAATACTGTGTTTGACCCCCTTTCGCCTTCAGAACTGCCTTAATTCTACGTGGCATTGATTCAACAAGGTGCTGAAAGCATTCTTTAGAAATGTTGGCCCATATTGATAGGATAGCATCTTGCAGTTGATGGAGATTTGTGGGATGCACATCCAGGGCACGAAGCTCCCGTTCCACCACATCCCAAAGATGCTCTATTGGGCTGAGATCTGGTGACTGTGGGGGCCATTTTAGTACAGTGAACTCATTGTCATGTTCAAGAAACCAATTTGAAATGATTCGAGCCTTGTGACATGGTGCATTATCCTGCTGGAAGTAGTCATCAGAGAATGGGTACATGGTGGTCATAAAGGGATGGACATGGTCAGAAACAATGCTCAGGCAGGCCGTGGCATTTAAACGATGCCCAATTGGCACTAAGGGGCCTAAAGTGTGCCAAGAAAACATCCCCCACACCATTACACCACCACCACTAGCCTGCACAGTGGTAACAAGGCATGATGTATCCATGTTCTCATTCTGTTTACACCAAATTCTGACTCTACCACCTGAATGTCTCAACAGAAATCGAGACTCATCAGACCAGGCAACATTTTTCCAGTCTTCAACTGTCCAATTTTGGTGAGCTTGTGCAAATTGTAGCCTCTTTTTCCTATTTGTAGTGGAGATGAGTGGTACCTGGTGGGGTCTTCTGCTGTTGTTGCCCATCCTCCTCAAGGTTGTGCGTGTTGTGGCTTCACAAATGCTTTGCTGCATACCTCAGTTGTAACGAGTGGTTATTTCAGTCAAAGTTGCTCTTCTATCAGCTTGAATCAGTCGGCCCATTCTCCTCTGACCTCTAGCATCAACAAGGCATTTTCGCCCACAGGACTGCCGCATACTGGATGTTTTTCCCTTTTCACACCATTCTTTGTAAACCCTAGAAATGGTTGTGCGTGAAAATCCCAGTAACTGAGCAGACTGTGAAATACTCAGACCGGCCCGTCTGGCACCAACAACCATGCCACGCTCAAAATTGCTTAAATCACCTTTATATATGTAAAGGTGATTTCATATATATATAATTTTTTTTTTTTTTTACTGGAAAACAAGACAAAAATATTGATTTAATAAAAAAGGTACAGCTTGTAGTTGAATTTGTGTTTATCTGTCTCGGTTTGCAATGGATAACATTATTCATCCTTAACAAGTGAGAAAATGGTGTTAAAAAAGGCATGGTCATTTGAAAAACCGTCAGTCTGAGTCAGACATCTTACTAGATTGGATTGTATGTGGACTGAGCGGTCAATAACAGACCCCACAGCTCTGCGGCTGACCACTTCCTTTAAACTCTCTGTAAGTGTGTGTGTGATGTGGAGGGATGCTGACATCACTAAATACACGCCTGCTGAGAGGAACTTAATCTCCCTAGACAGCTCCTGCTAACTCACACACTCACCCTGAGAGAGAGGGAGAGCTTGTCTTCTTAGATTATTTGTGTCTTTATGCCATATGTGTAAACTAAAGTGATGGTGAAACAGTTATAAAGGCGTCTAGAAATCTGCTCTGTCCTAAATCTGTTTTAATTTATTTAACCTCCCTCTCTCTCATCCTTACCCACCTCCTTTTCCCAAACTCGCACAAAATTTTTTTTCTATCATAGGGACTTTCCATTTTCTTATGTTGTTTTTATAGTGAGCTAATGATGGTTTCTATCTAACTCACTCTTAGGCCACCAAAGCCTTTTTTTGCCAGCTGAAAACACTAGGCGCTCTTCTATTCTATTCTATTCTATTCTATTCTATTCTATTCTATTCTATTCTATTCTATTCTATTCTATTCTATTCTATTCTTTTTTGTTTTTTTCAGTTGAGAAGCTTTGCTTGCTATGATAAGGAATATTCACGGACGCGTTGCTAGTATCTCATGTCATGGGTAGTTTGTTTCTGCATTGTTTCTATATAAAAATGTCGATACAGTGTAAAGTATTTGCTCTAGCTCTTGTTTTAAATGCTTTTGTTCCATTATTATGCTTGTTATTGTCATCTGTTGCCGTTGTACAAGCAGAATGTGGTGGTTGGTTGGTGTAGTATTCGCCCCGCCCCTCCTCCACTGTGATTGGACAGCTGGGTAAAAAGTGAAAGTGATGAGTGCTGCATTTTACCAAAAGTTGAACATTCTTCAACTCTTGGTGACCTGTAAAAAACGCTGAGTGCTCAGCTCTTCAGCACGAAACTGCCGCTCAGTGCTTTTAAAAACGTGGCGCTCCCATTGAAAACAATTTGAAAAATATGCTAGCTGTGGCTTTTTTTTCTCGCAATTGCGTGTTTACATCATGCAATTCTGAGAAAAAAAGTCTGAATTGCGTGATACAAATTTGCAATTGCGAGTTATAAAGTCAGAATTGCGAATTATAAATCTTATCAATTTGCTATTATCTTTTAAAAAAATTTATTCAGTGGTGGAAGCAAACTTCCATAAGTAAGCGATTTCTTAGAAACACTGTTGAGCACCTCAACACACTTGTAGCCAATCAGCAGTAGTGAGCGTGTCCACTCATGATGAGGAAAGAGAGAAAGTGAGCAAAAGGGGGAAATGAAGAAAGACTGTAGAAAGAGAGATGACCGGGAGACATTACAAAAGAGAAAAGCACAGAGGAATATCACTGGAAAAAGAAGGGTTATGATCGGCGTATTAGAAAAGTTTTCCAGCGCTGGAGAGATCGATTAATTATGAACAAAATAATGCAATTAAAAATTCAGAGCAAATGTTGATACACTATAAAAAGTGATCAGTTGACTTAAGGCGAGACACAGCAGGTGAGAACATCGTTTTTTCATGCAGTGGTCAATTTTTAGATTTTGGGCCAGTTTGCTCCCTTAACATGTAAGCTTTCATGTCAAAATAAAAAATATGTCAACATTACACATTAAAGTGGTTATCATTATATTTTGTCAACTTGCGCCTTTAGATTTCTACCCAAAATCATCAAACGTTAGCATTCTAACGCGAGCTGCCGTCTCCATTCACAGAAACACGTCATGCCTGGGATCATTATAAAGCTCTCAGTCTCATACGCAGCGCTGTCTAATCCAAATATGGCCATTTCCTTTGTAGAATTTACCAACCGCGAAAGTTTACAGTAGAAAACCACATCTGATTGGTCGATGTGAATTTCTCACTACGTGATACGCGCTGGCGCTTCCTTGTGTATTCTCTGCCTGAGAGAAATGCAGACAACGCTGAAATCAGCTCATAAACGTTCACAGAAAAGAGCAAGTAGCAAGAGATGATAAAAAGAAAATAGACAACAACAGATTAGACGATGAAACCCGTCAGAATTAGATATAGTTATAAATAGAATTCAAATAGTTAAAATAGTTATAGATGGACGGACATGCAAACAAACAGGGACAGTTTTTTTTGCAGTTTTTGTGACTGTTGTTATGCGTGTTTGTTAAGGTAGTTCTCTTCAGCTTAAGGCTATTGCTATTAATAATGTATTAATTTATCAATTTCATGTGTTTTAAATATTATACACTACTGATATTAATGAACTGAATACATATTTAGCTTGTAGGTTGGGGGTTTCAATAGAAATGTATGCAATTATACAATATAAAACGTTAAAGGCCGTTTTCTCAAAATGAGTTTTTCCTCACACTCAGAGTCAGATATATCCACTTCAGTAGCACCTACAAGCACCAGCTTCTCCAGTCTTATACTTAACTATATTCTGAAGGCTTTTACAGAGGCATTTGTTGATACATCATTCTTATCCTGTGTTATAGGTCCTTTTACTCCAAAAACATGGCGGAAATTGATTTTTTTAAGGCTAATGTCAGTATTCTCTAATTTACTAAAGCACAAAATAAGATATCCAGAATCCCCTCTGTAAAAACCCTCGCATCTAATAGGTCAACAAATAGAACCAAGAATTTTAAACCTTGTTCTTTCCAATTTCCAGATTTTGTTCTTGGAAATATATGCAAATGAGTGTATATTTAAGTATATAAGGCCTTGTTAGCATATTAAAACATTAATTTACACAAACATTAATTCCCCACACACACACAACCCCTTTATTTCATCCATTACTAATATAAAATGACACATATCAAGCAGTACCAGGGTCATGGTACTTGATGAGCACATACCACAGTCAACCTTTCACAAAGTAATGGCCTTATTGTCACATTCATCTCTCTCTCTCTCTCTCTCTCTCTCTCTCTCTCTCTCTCTCTCTCTCTCTCTCTCTCTCTCTCTCTCTCTCTCTCTCTCTCTCTCTCTCTCTCTCTCTCTTTTAATTCCATTCTCTGTCCACACATTTTCCTTTTTTCCTGTGCGAGACCAGACCCACAGCTCCGTCTGTGGAGTTGAGAAATTGTGAGTCTGTCACTTCTCCACAGGAGCTGTGGAATAATGAAAAATCCACACCAATCCTGGAGCCAGTCAGGCAGGACGCCACTGATCTTAAGTCTGAGGAAAAGAAAAGATCCAGTCAGCTGCCCTCAGGGAGTTGGCACGCATTCTGATCCGCGGTCAGTATTGCAGAAGGTCTCGTAATAGTTTAAGGCTTCGAATGAATACGGCTGGTCCCAGAACAGCATGTAAACGAAGCAAGTTGGGATGTTTCTTCAGCCACGTCTGACAGGAAGAAATGGGCGACATCAGTAATTAGGGGCACTATATTGTGTGCAGCATCGCCAACATTGTTGGTGACTCACATTTCTTATGTGACAGGTTGGGAACACACTCAGATAACAGGGCAGAATAATGCGTCAACACACAATTTTCTTGTACTGTGAATATCCGTGGTAATTTGATGGATGATGGAAATTCAGACAGCGAATCGCTTTAAATATGTATTTCTCTCTCCATCCTCGATGGGTATGAGACGGTCGCCCACTGAATCTGACTATGTGGGCACTGTGGTCAGGGAAAAGGAGTCGAGTTTCTGAGTTGCGCTTTTTCACACTAGGTTTTGATCACTTTTTTTGACACAAATTCTCATGTGCAAGTTTTGTTAGTGTTGTTTGGTTACTGCACGTCGGATGTTTGTTTGCCCATGAACAGTGTTGGTGTACACATTGTTGTCCAGTTACATGTTTTAAGAAGCATTACAGGAACAAATCCCATGCTTTTGTTATGAGAACTATTGGATGTTAGAAGATCTATTATCTGCTATGATCTAACATAAAATACACAACTAATATTTAACATAAAACTAACTTACCATGTGAAGTAGATGGTTTTGAAACAAATCAATTATTTGTATTTTTGCCCTTAAAATCATGTGTCTCGACTGTGTCTAAAAATGTTATATATTTGTTAAATATTTAATTAATTCTAGTGATATAGTTATGTTGGTAACACGTTACAATAAAGTTTCATTTGTCAGCATTAGTTAATGTATTAAAGGGACAGTTCACCCAAAAATTTTGTTCCAAATAGCCTATGTATGAATTTCTTTCTTCTGCTGAACACAAAAGAAGATATTTTAAAGAGTGATGAAAGACAGTTGATGGCACCATTGACTTCCATAGTATTTTTTCCTACTATGGAAGTCAATGGGTACTATCAACTGCCTGGTTAACGACATTCATACAGGTTTAGAACAACATGAGGGTGAGTAAATGATGACAACATTTTTGGATAAACCATTACTTTTACTAATATAAACTAACAATGAGCAATACTTTTGTTACAGTATTTATTAATCTTTGTTAATGTTAGTTAATGTCAGTGCATTAACTAATGTTAACAAAAAACCCAAAACTTTTTTATAATATATTTTTATAAAAGATTTGCATAATATATTAGTAAATGTTGAAATAAATATTAACTAAGATTAATAAATGTTGTAAAGTATCGTTCATTCTTAGTTCATGTTAACTAAAGTTGTTGTACAGTAATGAAACCTTATTGTAAAGTGTTACACTTATGTATGTATCTAGCTTTAAACTAACATATAGTGCTAATTATGGCAAAATTTGCAACCATTACTCATTATTATTTTTTTTTTTCAGAATTATATATATATATATATATATATATATATATATATATATATATATATATATATATATATATATATATATATATATTCACTGATCAGGCATAACATTATGACAGATGAAGTGAATAACCCTGATTATCTCTTCATCACAGCACCTGTTAGCGGGTGGGATATATTAGGCAGCAAGTGAACATTTTGTCCTCAGTGTTGATGTGTTAGAAGCAGGAAAAATGGGCAAGCGTAAGGATTTGAGCGAGTTTGACAAGGGCCAAATTGTGATGGCTAGACGACTGGGTCAGAGCATCTCCAAAACTGCAGCTCTTGTGGGGTGTTCCCGGTCTGCAGTGGTCAGTATCTATCAAAAGTGCTCTAAGGATGGAACAGTGGTGAACCGGAGACAGGGTCATGGGCGGCCAAGGCTTCGCACGTGGGGAGCGAAGGCTGGCCCTTACCTTGGGAACACATGGCTCCAGGATGCACTATGGGAAGAAGGCAAGCCGGCGGAGGCACTGTGATGCTTTGGGCAATGTTCTGCTGGGAAACCTTGGCTCCTGCCATCCATGTGGATGTTACTTTGACACATACCACCTACCTAAGCATTGTTGCAGACCATGTACACCCTTTCATGGAAACGGTACTCCCTGGTGGCTGTGGCTCTTTCAGCAGGATAATGCGCTCTGCCACAAAGCAAAAATGGTTTGAGGAGCACAACGACTTACCTCCAAATTCCCCAGATCTCAATCCAATCGAGCATCTGTGGGATGTGCATATATTCTTAATATCTGATATTTTAAATATCTTATTAATTTTGATGTTTGTTTTGATGAAATTATTAAAGTTTGTGCATGTGAAGAACGGATGTTAAGTATGAATAACGGTAGACCATCGTTTTTAATCAGTGTTATTTTAGTAATATATATACTAATATAATATTTATTAATGTTTTTAATTAGCTTTCTTATATTTTCAGTTTCCAGTTAAGTTTTAGTAATTGTATGTGCTTTTGTGTTTTTATTAGTTTTTATATATTTGTATTTATTTGTTTAATATTTCATTTGTATTAATTTTAGTACTTATTTTTAAGCTAGTTGCCAAGGCTGCAAACATTTCATACATTTCAAGTTTTTCATCTAATATTTATATATTTTATTTCAGCCTTTTTTCATTTTAAAAGCAGCAACACTTCTTTCAATGTGTTGCCTAAGCATACGCGTCTGCACACTTGCGTTGACTATGTTTCTTACCAAACTCCTCAGGAGAGTGCCAACTCCCCTCATACAGATTCCATGTGCTTGTGTATCGATCCTTCTCGGCAAGGTCCATAAACACCACAAACGCACAGCAGAATTCCCATTAATTAAGCATCAGTTTACCGTGAAAGTCAATTACACAGATATCTGAATCTGTAGTCTACGAATGTTACAGCAAGGCCAGAACTCAGTCATGCACTTTTTGTTTATTTGTTTTCAGTCTCGTTCAGTGACAAAAACTCTGATTTTTGCCATTAATTTATATTGTTTCATAATAGCGATCAATTTGCTTTGCACGGAAGCTCATTCTTATTACAGTCTTGCCTCATATGTTATCTGCACTGCGTTCAATTAGCTTCTATTCAGTGGACGTATGAAAATTAGAGGTCCATAATCCATTTAGTGTGATTAATCATTGTCCCCGCTTGTACATATTCTGACCTTGTTGAACATGGTGTTTAATGTAAAGACATTAGCGCAGGCCTAGGTCTGCTGTTATGACAGGGCTCTGAGATCTCTGCTGTTGAGTCTTGTCTGAGCCAAGTTGCGGTAAAAGACGAGATATTAGCATTGCTTGCAGCACTCATGCCCTCCCTTTTGTTAAAGCACCTTCTTTTTCTCAGTGCCTCACTCTCCATCTCTCCTTGTCCTCCCAATTTCTCCCCACCGCTTTCCCTGCTGAGCAGTCGGTTTGTGTGTGTGTGTTTGTGAGGGTGTGTGATTAATGTTTGCTGTGTGTGTAAGCAATCACTTCTCGGTTGCGCTGGCTCCTCTGTCCAGGAGTGACAGCGGTGGCCGGGCAGACGTTACCACGGTGATGCGTCCCAGTCTATAAAGATGATTTCAAACAGGCCAGGAATCAGCGACGGTGTCATGTAAGGACTCTGCCGTGGCTGAGTGAAGTGAACAGCCTAAATAACGTGTGTATGTCTCTGGCTGACTCGCAGAGTATCTTGATCTATTTCACGTTATTCTCAAGACTTACTTTTCTTTTACTGTTTCTTTGCCTCCTCTCCACATCACATTCTCCTAGAGGATTTCACAGTGAGCCACATTTATCCTTGACTCAAACACAAACACTGTAAATTCTCAGTCTTATTTTTTGCGTTTTCTGCTACTGCTCATGGATACGTTTTAAAAGCTTTCACATGACTATGGAGTGAAGCTCTAAGCTACAGGGGATAAAACGGAGAGGTTGTCTGTCAGCATGTCCATTCATGTAAATGGCAGTTGAAGGTAAACAATGATTTAGTTTATTTTTTTACTCTGTACACTTCCAGCTTTCTTGCTAGCGAGGTGTCTCATAACATCACATTTTCATTAGGGCTGCTCGATTATGGCAAAATGTTGGTCAATACTGAAATCACGATTATTGGTGGGTGATATGATCAAAGTCTTATTTTATGATATGAGTCATTTTAAATGTCAGTGAAAATGTCAATTATTAAATGTCAATTAAATGTTATATACAGTATGCCAATACTTCAGCAAAAACTAATACTAGGTTAATTAATGAAAGTAAAAAGTCCTCAAAACAGTTACAGAAGACAAGTGAACAGTTAGCAATAAAATAAGAACAAAGAAACTAAAATATGAAAAAATAAAATTGCACTGTTTATCACACTGATGTGCTTTAGGGCCCTATTTTAACGATCGAAGCACATGGTCATTAAGCACATGGTCATTAAGCACATGGTGCTCATAAGGTGTACTTAGTTCGAATCCACTTTTGCTAGTTTAACGACGGAAAAAACTTGTCAGGATCATGGTCCAAAAGGGTTGTACCTAGTCTCTTAATGAGTAATGGGTGTGTTTTGGGTGTAACGTGCAAAAAACGAGTCTCATCTTCCATTCTCCCTTAAAAGCCAGTTGCGCTTGCACCATGGCGGATTCACTAAAGACTGAGTTTTTTTTTTTAATATATATTTGAAAATGTTTGTGTGCTGCTGCGTGTAACAAGCAGAGTGTACACGCGTTGTGTCCCCACCTATAGACTCACATTACTAATAACACAAAAAATACTGGGCCATTGACTTTAGACCAGGTTTTTTTTGGTCAATGGTGCAGTCGATTACAGTTGCCTTAAAATGGCAACACGCCAACAATGCACCTGAACACACCTAATTTTCAGACCAGCATGCCCATGAAACTAGCAAAAAACACTTGCATGGCATTGCATTGCGCCGGGTGTATAATAAGGACCCCAAATGTTTAACCAGGAAATTTGTTTTATTTTGTACAAAATGGTAAAATGTCACACTTCTTGTGTTAACGGTGAAATGACAAAATGACATGCCTACAGAAAATAGCTTATAAATAACACTTGTTATGCTATTTTATCACCAAATATTGGATTCAATCTTTTTGTCAACTTGTTTTCTTTAAATTAGAACAGGTTTTGTATTTATTTTTGAAACTGACTGATTGTAGGCCTCATTGATCTGAGCTTATATTGATCAAAAATGACCGCCTGTTGAAAATGAATGGGGGAGTCGAAAATCAGAGAAACAATTAGTGTTCAGGAGTGTGTTCATCATGTTCATGTTCACATATGTTCATGTGTGCTTGCAAAAGTAAAGACCTCAGACCTGTGCATGTGTGGATACATGCATCCGCGTGCGCACAGCCCTAATTTCCATGATACCATCCTCATTGTAAGAACTGCTTAAACCAGTTAGCAGGTCTCTCAGCCTGCTGAAGGATGTCATGCTTGTCTGGTTTGATGTTTTTTGACACTTTTCAGATGGTCTGACTATCTAAACCAGCTAAAAACCACCTTGGTGAGGCCATCTAAACAAGCTTAAACCTGGAAATACCAGCTAGTACGTTGTTTCCTAACCCTGTTAACCCAGGAGGCAAACTCTTTCTAATCAAACATATCTGATTCAACTCATCAGCTCGCTAGTAGAGGCTCCAAGACCAGAAATATATGGGTCAGATAAGGGCAACATCCAAAATGTGCACTGTTGGAATGCCAAACAGGGTTGGGAAACACTGCTATATCTGAATCTGCTTTTTTTTCAACAGGCATGTTACAGTGAAAACCTGATGCAAGTCATGTGAAAGGGAATTTAGCCTGGCTTTCCTTTGGGTTTTGATTTTAAACTGAGGTGTCTGTTCTTTTCTCATACTTTCTTTCATTCTTTCTGTCTCTGCTGCCTTCTCTCATGTCAGATTTCCATCTTGATACCGCTTATAATCTGATGCTCTTTCAGTTCATGAAGAAATATGGCTTGTGCTCTGAACCAAGAATGACGGACCTTCCATCAGGAGCTACGGTGCGGTCATAGAGGATTGAATTATTGCACCACTATCGGTTTTAACAGAACATCAACAATTATATAGCGCCGGGCGATCAGCTTTCAGAGTCATGTTTACCATGTAAATTGTCATAATCTGCCCTTTGACACTGATGTCAAACTAGCGTTGTCATTTTTTTTGTAATGAGGTTCAAGTTTAACTGTATAAGCTACTCTCAGATCAGTATTTTACAGCACACCAGGCATATTCCACCGGAGATCAACCCTAATTCTAAGCCTTTTTGTCCAGCATCCTCAGGGGACTCAATGTTAGACCAGAGTTAATTGTCCACTTGATGTATGTCATGTGGTACGATTGATCCACTCTGAAGGGTCCTAATGCAATGACATTCACCCAGGGAGAAGGGACACAGACGGCATGAAAGCCTCTCACTTAGCGAGTCATCAGTGGAGAGGGAAAACAACAGGCTTCTTTTTTCCACTGTGAAGTCGATGGACTGAACTAGAAAGTCCATCTGTTGCTTTCCTGTGTGAGAGAAAACGATGGACATTTTAGTAATCCATGGCATGTTTTACAGATTGCAGCCTTGTTCTGTGTTGGGATTAAAAATCTTCATTGCTGTCAAAAGTTCTTTTGCTCGAAGGACATGAAAGCGCTTTCACTTTTGTTTTTGTAGATGTAAGAAGTACAAAGTAAAAGGATGTGTGTAGGAGGGCTGGAGATGGAGAAGCCTTTGGTTCTTTAATCAGATACTGCGATTAATCTTGCTCCATGGTCATCTGCTCATGGAAACACTTGAAGTATTCAAGACGGCATGAATGAATGCAATTATCAACTTATTTAATGTGCAAACAAAGTGATGAAGTTCTCCCTATAAAGCTTCCTAGTGCTACTAGAATATTTTCATTTTCTCCACTCGTATGGTGTCTTGATAGCCAGAGATTTTAACAAGAGATTTTTTTTTCTCCCTCCTCAAAACCTCTCACCTTCAAGTAAGATTTATAGCTGCTGCAAGCAGTTTCTCATTTACGAGTTAAGATTAGGATTTGGACAGGCCAGAAAACAGCCCTGGATCCCATAAAAATCTAATTCTGCCCATGGGTGGCTGTCTAGCTATGCAACAGTCTCTTGAAGAGTTATGAAGGTGGTGGAAACGTGGGACGAGGGGATGGTAGATACAGATCAGTAAAGTTGTATATGTACCTAAGCTCTGGAAGTTCCAGAGATCACAATCCTATCCTAATACAATTTTAGCCTTGATGCAAGGCACTTAACCTCTGGTTTTTCCATTGGGGCTGATTTTGTGTACAGTAAATTGCTTAAGTTAAACTGCATTTTTTTTTAAACTGCTCCCTTAGCGTTGTCTTTTAAAACCCATACCAAAGAGCGCCAGAGGTAGGAGCTTTTGGCATTGAAAACCCAAGCTTTTTTTCTTCCCTCATTCATCACTGTGATTGCCCAGATCAATTCACATTTGTGCTTTACCTGGC
This sequence comes from Paracanthobrama guichenoti, assembly GCA_018749465.1. Lineage (NCBI taxonomy): Eukaryota > Metazoa > Chordata > Actinopteri > Cypriniformes > Gobionidae > Paracanthobrama > Paracanthobrama guichenoti. The sequence continues at coordinate 8,035,640 of CM031967.1, forward strand.
TCAAACTCAAATGCATTTCACCAGAATGCTATAAATAATGGTACATGTTTGCTATTCCTCCAGCTGGGGGCTTGCTGCAATCTAGGTGATGTGCATCGGTATCTCCCAAATTGATTGTAGATGTTCAGTGCATTCGGAGGGAAACTGGACCACTGGATATGGTTCATTGTTATCTTCTCTGTTCTGCTTATAGATTTGCAGTACCCAGTAGACCTGCTGGGGGGCAGCACAGCACTGTGAATGACTGTGTAGCACCCATGATGAAGAGAACGTCTGCATGCTAGCTTTTTTTTTTTTGGATTCCTGTTTAATACATGCTTTCTAACACAGTGATAATGTGCAAGCTCTTCAGAGTGGAGCTTGCAAAAGACAATAACAGATTGTGGACATGTCGAGACACCGATTCAGAGCTCATCTTCCCAAATTTATTGACAGTAAAGGGTCAAGCACATTCTTTCTTAGAATTGCCTGATTTTGCAAAATGTCTTCTCTAAAGTTGTCTCTTGTTTTCACAGCAGGACTTGGACACTGTTCTTTTATCTCAATGTATTTAAGGTGTATCCATGTAGCTCCTGATGTTGTTACTAACCATTAATGTATTCTTTTGCTCTCATAGATGCAGTTCTACTTGGAAGACTTTAACTCTAATTCTCAGGGATGGTATTAGAAACCATGTGCAAGAAGTTAACTGATTGATTTTGGGAATCTGACATTCAAATGCTGAAACAAGAATTCACGCCATTGGACCTAAACGACAAAACTGCCCCGCTGTCTGACTTCTGCTACTTAGCTGCTTTACCCTTTGACCACTGGTGCAAAATTATGGCTGGGGTATATTCCTCCTCAACACCTTCATCTTTTGCCTTCAGACTCTCAAACAGCCCTGTCAAGTCTTCATTAAAGAAGTGTAAGATGACACACAAGGATAAATAAAGAAGACTCACCTCCGTAGCAAGTAATCACCCGTTACTAGACAGCGCAGTAATCCGTCGTCCTCTCTGAGACGACACGTCCATTAATCACTTCTAGCAACCGACTCAAATTCTCTGTTTTCGGCAGGCTTAGTATCCACTCCATTTACCTTGGCTTTCAGCGTGAGCTGATCTTCCACTTATGCATTGAGACTTTAATAGCTGAGAGCAGCTTCTGCCCCATTTCAATATTTGGAACAAAAAAGCTTGGACTCCGTCCCTCCCTGTCTCTCTGCTGGTAATCAACGAACGAACGGACTGGCCTGCCAGTTATTGAGCGGCGCTGAGAGGGTGGATGGATTAAACGATCCCTGGAGGAGCTGCTTTATCACCTTTGCTAGCTACTCCAGCAGGGGTAGTTTTGACTAAGCGAGTTCAACCCCTCGTCCTGTCCCGTTTGCAGCGAATTGCAGGGAGCAAGCTCTTCTTGTCATCCCTGCCTTGATTAGCCACATGCCTTATGCCCAGCTAATGCTTAGCTACCATGTCAAACGCCAAAGGATTTTAATGCTAACCTTTGATTAACCCCAACCAGACATGAGTGCAGTCCTGAAATGCCCCCATCCTCAATTCTAATTTTGCTGACACTAGCAAGCCATTAGCTGATGAAATATATGGCAATTCTCTGAAAATGAATGATGATGAAGTAATTCTGAGAACACATGTGGCTACGTTCGGCCCACAATCTGCCAGATCATGAGTCCAGCTGTCTTTATGCTCTTGTTGCTGGATTCGCAGAATCGTACCAAAGGGTCGGTATGCTCAAACAAGGAGCTTATTATAAGCAAACTATAGACTGATGGATATATTTACCATGGTTGATTGTGTTATTCTAAGAAATAGCATAGCTGTCCTGCACATCCAGTAAGAAGTTCCTGTGGATGAAAAGCTTTAAATTTTAGGCATACAACCGTTATGAAATCATGCAATTGATAGTACACTTAAATACACTGTGTAGATATCTTTATTAATCTATGAATAATTATTTATTTTTTTTGTAGGCAAATGGCTTTTCTGAAATAATCTCAGGTATTCCTTTTAACTTTCAGTAAAATGTAAGAACATTACAGCTGCGTTCTAGCTTGAGTGCCCTGAAATCCTGATGTTTTCCCATGAAGTCTATCTTTTTTTAGAGTAAACAATTTTGCAATGAGGGCCCTGATCTCTTGCTTGCCCTCTGGCCATTTCACAACAAAGCTGTTAGCACAAACTGCCAAACAAAATATGACTGACGCTGACCCCTGACCGGCAATAAACTGAACAATTTTCCTTACACTGCAAGATTCAGCGCTAAGCCACAAAGTGGACAATTACATTAGAGGTTTGTTTGAAGAGTGTGCCGACTAGTTTGCTAACAGTATCAAAGGGCAAAATGAACAGTTTTGTGTGGACCGACACCGATCAAAGTTTGTTTGAATACTACTCAGAAGGTGGTACTTATACACTGAACAGAAAGACTTTTGCGTCAAGCAATTTGTCTGTCCACACCAGACGTGACACGACTACGAGATGCAACAAAATCAATCAAAAACCACATCCAATTAGAACAGTGTGTGGGCGGGCTCTTGCAGCAAGTGTATGGCACAAGAGATTAATCTTGAGTACATCAAATTCGGTTACCACCTGTCACCATGATGGTACCCATACACACACCATTAAACACTACTAAATCTCCCACTTAACATTAATCTTGCAAAAAAAAAAAAAAAAAAAAAAAAACACTTATATAACACTTGATTTACTCTCCCGATTGAAGGTCATGGCAAAGCATGCTGGGAAATAGAAATCCCAGACCAGTTTGAGTTACATTTAAGTTTGTCTAAATTAAAATAAACAAGTTCACAAAACACAAAACAATGAAATAATTCAGATTACTTAAATGTGTCAGTTTTATGAACTCAAAAGAAAAAGAAAGTTTTAAATACTCATAAAAGTTAATTTGATTGAACTCCTTTGTTTAATTGGAGTTGGATCTACTCAAACCAATCAATTATTCTTCAATCAAGCTTTAGGGTTTACAGTGTGGCAGTTTAAGTTGGGATGACCCCATTGACTGAACAATGGAAGATGAGATGCGTAAAACTTTATTTTAATTTGTTTTATTACGCATTTCACATAATTAGCTTAGATATTTCACCGTTTAGTCATTCTGTGAAACATAAAAGATATTTTGAAAAATGTTGGACCCTTTTGAACCCTTTTAAATTTTGGACCCCGTTGACTTTCTTTGTATGGAAACATTTTTTTTTAAATATTGTCTTTTGTGTTCTGTTGAATAATTCAGTTCATACAGGGTTGAAATGACATGAGAGTGAGTAAATGATGACAATGATGGGTGAACAATCACTTCAAGCTCAAACAATTGCACCACAGTGGGAAGGCCGAATCTGCCAAAAACATCAAAAAAAAAGAGCTTATTTTACAGTCAATGGGGAATGTTAAATCACATCACCGGCTTTACCAGTGGCAAACAACTAAGGAGAGTAATTAGCATCAACGGGCCTCTAAGTTTAAATCAAAGCTTCCTGAATCTCATTTATTTGAGTCCCTGAGTTCTGCCCAAACTTAAATACTCTCCCTAGTGTTTGTGGATTTAGGTGGTGTAAATCCAATTCTGAGTTGAAATCACACAGTTTGGTGACTTACACAGTTGGCTGAACTGCTGTGACAATGAGATATGGGCGTAAAGGAATTTTATTGATCCACAAGCAGCACAGTTTTCTCAGTGCATGTATATAGGTGTGTTCTCTAACTTGTTTTAATATGAACCCGTACAGCTATTAATATGCAAGAATACAGCACTTCAAGTCGAGTTTTGTTGTCAGTGTTTTTGAACTGGTATAGTGGCGTATAATTGTAGCTAAGGCACCATGGTTCATGTGAATCATGGCTATACAAATCATCATCTTACATGCCTTTACATTGACAGTCTCTTTCTATTCCCCCTCAAACGGTTTCCTCAAGAGAGTAGATTGTTACCCTCTCACATCCCACTCCCGTGAAACGTGAACATATGCAAATACACTTGTAATTGATCTGCTGGGGGACTTGGCACTTGAGTGACAGTGAGGCCATGTCTCTGCTGTTGATTTCAAACAAGTACTTTTTTTCCATTCTGTAAACAAGATACAAAACATTCGGTTGCTGCAGACAGCATGGTGGGTTGTTCTTATTACAGAGAATGCAATACCTTCAATTGCGTACAAAATGGTTTCAAAGGAACACCGGTGTTGTTTCACATGCTCCGCCACAAATACAGTGCGACGCCGTACACGGATTACAGTTGTTTTCTTTGAATCTGTCACCGTAATTCGCTGTGAGCATTGCACTGCTTGAATCATCCTGTAAATCGTGTACGGATCAACCCGACCAATGAGACTGATGCGAATTTGCATCCGCTCACATTTTATGTCTGTTTTGACATTTATCCGGGGGAAGCTGTATTCACGCTGCTTAGCTGTATGCATGCATGTGTGTGTGTGTGTGTGTGTGTGTGTGTGTGTGTGTGTGTGTGTGTGTGTGTGTGTGTGTGTGTGTGTGTGTGTGGTAGAGTGAGATTATATCTGTTCTGTAATGTTTAATGCTGTGAAGTTTGTCATTTCAAGTTATGATCAAATAATAATGTCTTTTTCCACAAATGCAATGACAAATTGTATCCTGTTGTGGTTGTTGTGCGATCTATTAGATATGTTTTATTAGATTAGATGTTAGAAGAACTATTTTCTAACATAACATGAATAGCATGATTCGTTTTCTACATTTTTCAGAAATCGGGGAACAAAAGGAGTGCTGGATGAAGTGGATATTTTCCTTGGATTTAATTAAAAGAAAATCTCGTAATGCATTCTGTCATTTGCCATCAATAAAGAAGGTCTTTGTTAAGATCAAAACCTGTACATGCAGCTTGTAAATGACTGCAGGTAAAGATGCGTTTTATCAAAACACTACAAAAACACAATGTGCCAAGAAGAACCACTTTAGAAATGTATCATGGTAATATCATGGTGTTCTTTGAAGTGCATTATATATATATATATATATATATATATATATTACTGTTGTCAAATTTGGGGTCAGAAAGACTTATTTAAAAGATATTACGGTCCAACTTTATATAATGTGTCTTTAACTACTATGTACTAACATTTTAATTAATCATTTGATGCAATGCACTTATATTGTACATACATGTTTTTCCCATTGTACTTTTTTAAAAAAAAAAAAAAAATACCTGCATGTAATTACAGCTGCAATTAATTTCTGTAATTACATCCATAATTAAAGCTGCAAGCAGCAATGAGAGGGCCCTCGCACCCGTGCCACCACCACCCGGCGGCTTTAGAACAACAGCACGGTGGGCAATATGCATTTAAGTATATACAAATAGGAGGACTACGTCAGTCATTTGTATTTGCCACACTTCCTGCTACCAGCTGGTGGCGCTATGACTATAACTAAATGTTGGCGTGTAGATGTCTTCAGGCCAGGGCACTTATCAAATGTGAAGTTTGAGACAGATTGGACAATGTATACTTGAGTTACAACAACCTCACACCATCGGTGCTCGGGCCCTAATTACACCGTTGACCATTCCCTACACCTTAACCCACCCATAAACCCACCACCAAACCTGTCCTTAAAGGGTTAGTTCACTCAAAGATTACTTACCCACATGTCGTTCCACACCCGTAAGACCTTTGTTCATCTTCGGAACACAAATTAAGATATTTTTGTTGAAATCCGATGGCTCAGAAAAGGCCTCCATTGGCAGCAATGACATTTCCTCTCTCAAGACCCATAAAAGGTAAGACGTCGTTAAAAAGTCCATCTCACTACAGTGGTTCTACAATAATTTTATGAAGCAACGATAATTTTTTTTTTGCACACAAAATCTAATCAAAATAGCGACTTTATTCAACCTTATTCTTGTCTTCCGTGTGGGTCTTTGACGTGAACTCACGAAGCACCACAATGCACAAAAACCATTCTCGTCGCTTCATAAAATTATTGTAGAACCACTGTAGTGAGATGGACTTTTTAACGTCTTACCTTTTATGGGTCTTGAGAGAGGAAAAGTCATTGCTGCCAATGGAGACCTTTCTGAGCCATCGGATTTCAACAAAAATATCTTAATTTGTGTTGTCAAGATGAACAAAGGTCTTACAGGTGTCGAACGACATGAGGGTAAGTAATTAGTGACATAATTTTCATTTTTGGGTGAACTAACCCTTTAACCTTACCCGTATCCCACCTCAATAGCATCAAAAGTGTTTTGCAAAACAACAAGAACACTAAGTACACTGCACTTTTTTTTTTTTTTTTTTATGTGTTTAAACTGAGAAAATGTATCATTTTAAGGGAAAAATAAGTTGATTTTAAATTTCATGGCATTAACACATCTCAAAAAAGTTGGGACAAGGCCATGTTTCCCACTGTGTGGCATCCCCTCTTCTTTTTATAACGTTTGTCTGCAAACGTCTGGGGACTGAGGAGACAAGTTGCTCAAGTTTAGGAATAGGAATGTTGTCCCATTCTTGTCTAATACAGGATTCTAGTTGCTCAACTGTCTTAGGTCTTCTTTGTCGCATCTTCCTCTTTATGATGCGCCAAATGTTTTCTATGGGTGAAAGATCTGGACTGCAGGCTGGCCATTTCAGTACCCGGATCCTTCTTCTACGCAGCCATGATGTTGTAATTGATGCAGTGTGTGGTCTGGCACTGTCATGTTGGAAAATGCAAGGTCTTCCCTGAAAGAGACGACGTCTGGATGGGAGCATATGTTGTTCTAGAACTTGGATATACCTTTCAGCATTGATGGTGCCTTTCCAGATGTGTAAGCTGCCCATGCCACACGCACTCATGCAACCCCATACCATCAGAGATGCAGGCTTCTGAACTGAGCGCTGAGAACAACTTGGGTTGTGCTTGTCCTCTTTAGTCCAGATGACATGGCGTCCCAGTTTTCCAAAAAGAACTTCAAATTTTGATTGGTCTGACCACAGAACAGTTTTCCACTTTGCCTCAGTCCATTTTAAATGAGCCTTGGCCCAGAGAAAACGCCTGCGCTTCTGGATCATGTTTAGATATGGCTTCTTTTTTGACCTATAGAGTTTTAGCCGGCAACGGCGAATGGCACGGTGGATTGTGTTCACTGACAATGTTTTCTGGAAGTATTCCTGAGCCCATGTTGTGATTCCCATTACAGTAGCATTCCTGTATGTGATGCAGTGCCGTCTAAGGGCCCGGAGATCACGGGCATCCAGTATGGTTTTCCGGCCTTGACCCTTACGCACAGAGATTGTTCCAGATTCTCTGAATCTTTGGATGATATTATGCACTGTAGATGGTGATAACTTCAAACTCTTTGCATTTTTTCTCTGAGAAACTCCTTTCTGATATTGCTCCAGTATTTTTGGCCGCAGCATTGGGGGAATTGGTGATCCTCTGCCCATCTTGACTTCTGAGAGACACTGCCACTCTGAGAGGCTCTTTTTATACCCAATCATGTTGCCAATTGACCTAATAAGTTGCAAATTGCTCCTCCAGCTGTTCCTTATATGTACATTTAAATTTTCCGGCCTCTTATTGCTACCTGTCCCAACTTTTTTGGAATGTGTAGCTCTCATGAAATCCAAAATGAGCCAATATTTGGCATGACATTTCAAAATGTCTCACTTTCAACATTTGATATGTTATCTATATTCTATTGTGAATAAAATATAAGTTTATTAGATTTGTAAATTATTGCATTATTTTTTTATTCACAATTTGCAATTCCTAACTTTTTTGGAATCGGGTTTGTAAGTACATACAGTGTTGGGGAGTAACTTGTTACATGTAACAGCATTATGTAATTTAATTACAAAATAAATGTAACTGTAATCCATTACAGTTACTGAGAAAAAAAGATATGTTGAATATTAATTAGCTGCTTTGCCTGTTTTTGATGTGCACAATGCCTCCTGCCATTTAAAAACTGTATAGTAAATCGATGCTTAGCCCCCAGGGTATTTGTAACTTGCATTTGCAAAATCTTTGCAACTACAGTTTTCCATAGCAAACCAAAATATCCCCTTTCCTTTACTTCAAGAAAACGTAGCTAAAGGTAAGCAGGTAATTAAAAACAACTTACAATTTCACTCTGTATCACGATTCACGACATTCCTTTCACCATTAGTACCATCACCATTACACCAAATGTAATGTAAATGTAATTAGCGTGTGTATCGGTGTGTGTGTGGGCGGGACGGTGCATAGCGAGTTCAGACCAAACTAGAGTAATGACGAGACGAATCCTCCAGTTACTTGCAGCAGTGCTCCAGTCTGCAATGCTCTGAAAGCTGCCACAGTTCACACCAGTGCAACAAGATGGTGCGGTGCATCATCTTGATAGCACAAGGACTCTTTGTACTTCTGTCCAACTTCCGACTTTTCGGCTATTTTTTTGTAGCTGGATATATATCATTTGTTGCGTCTAAATATGAATGAGGATACGGTTATTGATAAATTGAATTGTTATTGTTGTTCTTATTATCATTTAGGGGGGCTTAGGAACATTTTGGAGTAGCTTCAGCCCCCCTAAAATAGGCCTAATGACGTTCCTGGCTACAAACTCTCTGAGAGTTGTCACCATGGCAAGTGATAAAAATGCGTTCCAGTGCTGGAAATGTAAAAATCATTTCATTCATAAATCTGTATTTAACCTCAATGATCTCAAAGTAAAAAGAGGTGCTAAAGTCTGATTTTGTGGTGGCTTTGCTTTAAAATTAAATTATTATAATGTTAACTCAAGTGATGAAGAATTTTGAAAGTCTGACAGTAATCTGTGTTGAGCACTACTGTAAGGTTAACCCTGCCTGGTTTACAGTTAATGTTTGAAAATTATTAATATTTGAAAACATTTGTTATAAATGTGGAAAAGTAATCAAAAAGTAATCATGTTACATTACTTTAATAAAGTAATTGAAATAGTTATACTACTTGTTACATTTTAAATAGGGTAACTTGTAATCTGTAACCTATCACATTTCAAAAGTAACCTTCCTAACACTGAGTGTACAGTAGTTATGAAAACCTAATATGAACTGAAATTACTTTTATTCAGCAAGCATCAAAAGTCAAATCAAAATCATAATACAAATATGCAACCTTGGTCTACAATTACATGGAGGCACTGAATTGCTAATCATTATATATGTTTGCAATCAGACACTCTTTAGCTTTTAAGCCCTCCTTGTGTGCAGCAAAGTATGGAACATGCACTATTAGTTCATTTTAATAACAGATATACTGCCATGAAGTTCAATTTGGATATATTGATAACATAAAAGTGAAAGTCTGTGGCAGAGTACATATAAGCCTCCCTCTCTGATTTGCTGGTTCTCTGACTGTGTGAAACCATGAAATGCTAATTACTTTTCGGCACAAACTCCGTAGAGAGATGTTAGATCAGCAGTAAATAAACTGTGGAGATAAATAAGAACCTGTTTACATTTCTGTTTACATGCTTTCAGTCTTGACTCCACATGCTCTCAGTTTCGATAAACACATTCTTGGCTTGATCCTTGATCCTTGATGTAATTAATCTTTGTTTTAGCCCATAAATCTGGACTACACCATTCAAATTAGGATTAGGTTTTTCAACGGTGGCTTGTTTTAGCTGAAACCTGATCACTGGTGGGGCCCTTAGATCCTTTGGTTCATAAATCCATTTCCTCTGCCTTAGAATGACCTGGTATTTTTCAGCTGCGGTGCTTATTTCATCCGGGTGGTACTGGGAGGCAGAGAGTGGTACAGCCCCAATGCTACTCCCATCCTAATTTGCAGCTTTTAGTTGTTCATTAGCATGGTAATTAGGCTGCTGGGAGATGCACGAGGCGAAATTTATACCTGACAGTTTCAGTGCATTGCGTATGATGCAGAGGGCATGCAGGCAAAATGCGCGTGGGTGCGCATTTGAGTTTGGGAGGGGTGCGGGCTGCTCGTTCTTTCTAATGAAGCAGAATTTTTGCTGAAGACAGGCCTCTGTTAATGGAATTTGATCCTAATTATTAGATTGCATTACATACAAACATAGGGGACCTTTTTCGGAGCAGGCTTCCTGCCATTATGGTTTCTGTTTATCTGTTTGCGCTATTCGAGCTGGCCTCCCTCCCTCATGTTTTTTTCCGTTTCACTCATTATGTGCTATATCAAAATTATCTCTGGTGTCACAGGACAGACGGATTGTGTTTAAGGGCACCACACATGGTAGCAATGGCCTGTGTTGATGCCAGTAATTAGGATGGAACTGTTGATAACACTCATAAATATGACCCCTGACAAATACATTTACACATCTGAAGTTGTTCCATATACAGATATCCATCTGCCCTTCACCATTATGTTCTAAAAAAGTCATTTTAAATAGTTTTTTGGCTTTTGCTCAACCAAATGAAAAACTCGTTTTATGCTGTTTATTCCTAAGGAAAGTGGATGTCTTTTTGAATTTACATTTAGGGAAATTTTAAAAGCATGACTGCGTATTGAACCCCAAACCGCATATTTTTTCGCAGACACTCATCATCACTGACCAGCCAATGAGGATTTTGATGAGATTTATCGATGAGCAGTTTTGATGCTGTGACACATTGCAGCTCAGCCTTGAGGTGAATTGTGAGTAATGTTTTGTCTTCGCCTGCTCTCTTTATGTGTGACCAGCCGTTTACATGTGAAGGAACAGGAATATTGGCAGAGCGTTCTATATTAATTGATTCTCAGTGCTGAAAAAAGGACTAGTGTTGAGCCCACGTGTACACTTAGACTCACTGTGGATTAATTTTTGAAACTTGCATTTTCTGTAAAGCAGTTTTGAAAAGATGTGTGTTGTAAGAAACGCTTTACAAATAAACGTGAATTGAAGTACAACTACTGAGAGAGTAAATGCCTTATAATTCAAAATCACATTAAAATCTCAGACTGAAGACATTAACCCTTAAATGCCTGAATGTTTCGCCAATCATTATTACATATTTGGGTCTTTAGTAACCCGGAGCTATATCTAACACGGATGGATCTCTACCTGTCACAATAATATAAAACTCTCTTGATATTAGAGTAACAATTACAGCATAAATAGAATAAAATAAAGCATATTTTGTTACCTTTTGGAGCTTGGAAGGGTTCAGTTTAAGCAGATGTTTTACACCATCATCACTGAACTCCTCAGAGCTCATTTCCCAGTACATTCATCATCTGGCTCATATTCACCATCTCAAACATATTCTCAAAACTATCATTTTCAAAATCAATATTTTGATCGCTGACAGCTTCTTCACCAGATCCACCATCAGTGACAGTGACACTAATGTTTGATTGCGTTCAGTTCTTGCTCTGCAGTAAATCACTGAGCCAGTTCAAGTTTTGCTGATGATACTTCCTATTCTTTTGTTTTCTGCCTGCGGTAACTATGAGTGAAACGTCACTTCATCACTGTGTATCAGACATTGCCACCTTGTGGAATAAAGGTGAATTGCGCTTATTCAGTCATCAAAGATTCAATTATTGTTGTGCAGAAAAAATATACTTACACTATTACATACCTCTATATAAAAAAAAAAATAAAAAAAAACATTTTTGCAATTTTTATAATTGCTTTTTTTTTTCTTGTTATATTGTTTATAATGAATTGATTGAGGAATGCTAAGGGTGTACTCACACTAGGCGCTCTGAACCGTACCCGGGCGCGTTTGACCCCCAAAGTCTGCTTCGGTTGACTAGTGTGAGCGCTCCGTTCCGTGTCCGGCAGGAGCATGGAACAGCTGTGCGCTACTGTCATCATTATGACAGCAAACACCAAACTATACCTACTTGGATACACTTTTCAATTAAATCAAGTATATTTAGGTTTATAACGGTCCTGGTTTTCACCTTATTGACGAACATGAATTGTAGTTTGCAAGTAAAGCTGCAAATTCCTCCATCAAAGTCAGCTGCCTCCGTAATAATCTTCTGATACGTGCAGTGCAGTCAAGTGAAAATCGCTGCGCGGCATAAATTATAAATCTATTAGGCAGTCTATTAGCAAAAGCGCTTTTCTTCCTGTTGTCTTCAAAACAAAAAGTTGCATCGTGAATGACCTAAGCGTGCTCCGGGCCGGTACATTAAGTGCAATGTGAGTGCAGGCCAGCGGGGGAGTGGGGAGGGGGGACAATCGCACTCGGGCACAGTCCAAGGCAACCGTGCCTAGTGTGTGTACATCCTAAGAAGTTTGATATCTAACTTTAAAAAGGGTTGTGAATGACGTCCCGGCTCACTAAAGACCTGAAGTATGCATTTAAGGGTTAATATCATTGTTACCAGCAGCTAACGGCAATAAATTTCACCCTCACAGGTTTGGGATTCACCCAGATGTCGTAAAATACTTCACCGCTTCTTATTCTCCTGAAAAACAGCGTGTCTGCTCTGCTAAGATAAGTTGTTAGCCGGCCCCACATTTGGACCCCCATCTCTCTCTGTCGATGACCACAGCAATAAGGTTGTCAAAACACTCTTCAGCACTATTTCACACTCTTCGTGCCTGACTGCGACGTCACAAAAAGTGCCTGGAGTGGAGTTGAGTGCTGTTTCTGGACGATGGACAAACAGATACAAGCGCTAGACAATACGAGAGTGCAGAGGCCCGAATGCTGACAAGGGGGCCGATGGACGGCTTTAAGTGGCAATTTCCATATTTTTCTGCATGGTTTCCCCTTTGGCTGGGTTACCATGGTGTTTCTGTCAGTGCCAATGATGGAATCTGCCAAAGACCTCTTGCTAACGCACCGGAGAGGTAATTTGGGGGACAGCTGCTCTGGGTGAGGGAGGCTTGGCTTCATCAAAATGGCTTTTGTACAAAAAGCATCTCTCTCCTAGTCCTGAGGCAAAAAAAAAAAAAACTATGCACAAATGGATGTGCAACGTACAAAGTGTGGTATTACGTGACTTACCAGTGGATTGTTTTGAAACATGCATGTACAGTTATATAGATGCAAAATGTAGTTCCTCTGTTCATTTTAGTGCATGCAAGAAATGCATAGTTGGGGTTTCCTTTCTAAATTTATAATCTCACATGTGCATCTGTGGGTTAAAAAAAGCTTGTGGAATGTTTGATGGCATGAATTATTGACAATGACAAAATGTGAAAATTGTTTGGAGGAGCGTGTTAAATATTCATGAGGTGGCTTTTCAAGGTGGGCAAAGACAGGGGAATCCATCATTCCCTTTGAAGATGCAGTGATACTATTAGGAGATAAATATTTATTACCGGTTCATGTACACTGCAGGTTGTGAAAGTGGATGCAACGTCACTTGCTGGCCACCAATAGGTAACTATCGGAGGATCTGTGACACTTTCACTTTCATTAAACCTGGTGTCGGTTGTATCTGTACAAGCGGGGTCAAAGAAAATACCTGATGTACTTCACTTGAAGGCTCGATCACTTCCTCTTTTCTATCTCTTCACTTTCGACTCGTCAGAGGAGTCTTATTGTGTTCTCCGCCGCTCTTGGCTTTCTATCTTGACCACTCTCTTTCTGGGCTTCATTACACAGGCTGTCCAAGTCTGAAATTGAGGTTACTTTGGACAAGGGCACAATCATTCTTTCGAAGCACACTGAACTTGCGACAGCCTCGATCTTCTCCGTTTGTGTGTTTGGCAGGTTTTTGCACTTGATAAAATACCGGCAGACGTCTTCAGAGTTGGAATGGAGCACCTAACGGCGAGAGTCCCGGAGCAAGAGGGGTGCCTATGACCGCAGAGAGGCTGTCAGCCGCAGAAATGAGAAATCTTGCTCTCCTGGAGAGACCTCTTAGGTGAGTGGAAATGTTTTCTGCTCCGCCTCATCCGTGTGAGGTGTTTTCTCGAGATGTGGGCCGCATCCGTTTGGCCGACCTTCAACGAGAAGAGATAATGGATCTTTCTCATCCGCCGGCTGCTGTGGAAGTTCACCGGTGAGTTGGCTGGGAAAGAACATCCATCACTCCATGTTGCGTGTTTTAAACATGTATGAACTGTGACTGATGGTTCTGCCGATGCGCCAATCCTCATTCTGCTGCGATCAAAACCTGGCTCGTCCTTTCAGAGGTTTATAAAAATGACTAACGTTTTGCCACAAATAGAAATGACCGCTGCTTGTAGGAATGGATGGCAGGACGCAAATAGATAACAGCAATAAAGAAAGGACGACTGAACGGGTTAGATGATCTGGTAATGACCTTTTGATTAACCAGTGAAAAAGAAACAAATACTTCAGTGGGACTTAAAAAACGCCTGCTCAAAGAGGAAAGGGCAGGAACCTCTACAGATTTGGTTTGTCAAGACACCTTTTTACTGTTCCGTTCTCCGTTTTATTTCACATATGGGATCCATCAAGAGCTCTTCGATCTTGACATTTCCTTTTTTTTCCTTCAAAGAAAGTCAAGAATAGCAATTTAACACCCAAACCACTGTGGAATTCAGTTAATTAGTTGTCCATATACACTTGAGGCCTTTTCCCCAGAAAGTAATTATGAACTGCTATCGATTTCAGTCATTACCTTAATTAATTTACTAAATTTATCAAGTTACAAGATTACAGAAGATTAGAGATTTACCCTTTTCCTCGATTGTGTATCTTTCTAACATGCAACATGTTCTACAGATCAGTCAAACAAGGTGATGCCTAAACTCTTTCCTTACCATTTGTCTTTGTCCATTGCTCAGTAATTAACGCAGAATACTATAAAGGTTTCAGCGCAGGTACCAGCTTAACCAAACAATCAAGTGGTATATTTGGAGGTAGACTATAGTGTTAGCTTAGCTGCTGGGGCATGAAGTACTTATCCAGCTTTTGCTCGGTCTGCCAATTCCCAAGGCCCTTGAGGAATCGATAGTGTTTGAACCCTCGCCATCATGGCAGGCCTCTGCCACCACACACATGGTACAACAGATCAATTCTCCTCTCGGCCTGCCCAGAAACAAGGCCGATGGGCTTTATTTGTTATGGCGTATCATTTCACTGGGTATGTTTAGCACTCTGTGCTGCCTACTCAGTAGTAGTTGGCTTTTCTAGTACACTACATTGTCACTGTGTGTTGCATGTTTACTTCACACAAAGATTCAGTTTTGAGTGAAATGTTTTGGCAGTCTGATCAGATTATGAGTCTGATAATCAGATCAGCAAAAAAAGCTGTAATACCATTGGTTCATTCATCACATTGGAAATTGAAGGTTAAGTGAGACACAGTGAATGCATTTTGGCAAGTGTAGTAGGTCACCCGCGGTGCTTAATTTGTAAATGAATAATTGTCGGATCCTAAACAACAATTAAAAAGCATACAATGACGTCACTAAACGGTGATTGCACAGCTGTAAGAGAAACATTCACAAGTTTCTGCAAGGCCCTACACCTTAATGTATTATTCTGTCATGTATTCTGTCTACATTGAGACCAAATATCATTCAGTTGATTAGTGATATTTTCTCACCGATGACGTCATGTCTAGGGGTGAAGTTCTGTCTTCTCATGATCTCATTTGATCAGAAACACCATCAGCTTTACTTGCGGATATAAAACATTAAAATATGATTGTCTTTTTGACATTTTACAGATATTAGCATATTTTTATTGAAATAATTTGTCAGGTATATACTCTCGCTCCAAACTTTCCATTGTTCGCTGCGTGCAAAACAATAAGCAGTAAGCATCAACCAGAGTGATTTTGAACTTAAGAAAGCTGATTAGTCAAAAATATATATGTTGAGGGCCAACAGCAAAACATAACCTCCAAATACATCTGCATAATCTTGTGATCGCTCTGTCTCACACGTGTGCATGCACTGTCACCATGTAATGCTCTTGCTAAAGCCGGATCGTTTAAAAACAAATACTTCAAAATCGGACATTTTCCGGATGACAGGGATCCGGCTCAAATTAAGCACTGGACACCCAGCTTTTCTGTGATTCCCGAATGAATGACTCCTGAATGAGTCGTTAATGACTCATAACTATACAGCATGATCAGTGTAGTCTGATTCCAGAACAAATAACTCTTATGAACTGGTTCTTGTTAGTGAATCAGAACTGTACAGCATGACCAGTGTAGTCTGATTAAAGTATACACTCACCTAAAGGATTATTAGGAACACCATACTAATACTGTGTTTGACCCCCTTTCGCCTTCAGAACTGCCTTAATTCTATGTGGCATTGATTCAACAAGGTGTTAAAAGCATTCTTTAGAATTGTTGGCCCTTTTTGATAGGATAGCATCTTGCAGTTGATGGAGATTTGTGGGATGCACATCCAGGGCACGAAGCTCCGTTCCACCACATCCCAAAGATGCTCTATTGGGCTGAGATCTGGTGACTGTGGGGGCCATTTTAGTACAGTGAACTCATTGTCATGTTCAAGAAACCAATTTGAAATGATTCGAGCTTTGTGACATGGTGCATTATCCTGCTGGAAGTAGCCATCAGAGAATGGGTACATGGTGGTCATAAAGGGATGGACATGGTCAGAAACAATGCTCAGGTAGGCCGTGGCATTTAAACGATGCCCAATTTCAAGATTCAAGATTCAAGAGTTTTATTTGTCACATACACAGTTATATACAGAATATACAACCGGCAGTGAAATGTAAACAGGTCCGCTCCATGGACAGTGCAAATTCACAGTTAAAAACACAAGGAAGAAATTATAATAGAAATAGGATATAAAAAAAAGTACTATCTATATATATATATATGTCTATATCTGTAGAATTATAAATAATCAAGTCAAGAGAAAAAAAGGTAACAAATAAGGATAAAGTGGAATAAAATAATTGAAGTAGACTTTGCAGTGAGTAAACTGTAGACTTATAAATATGTGGTTAACAAATGTATAAAGAGTATAATGTGCAAACAGGTTTATAACAGGTTGTTACACAGTAACAACCTGTAACAGTAACAGTTACACAGTAACAACAGAAAGTGCAGTGCAATGTCAGTGTATCGATGTTTATCCTGACGTGAAGTCACGTGGTGTTAAGTGACTGAGTTCAGGAGTCTGATGGCCTGGGGAAGAAGCTCCTCCTGAGTCTCTCAGTTTTGGCCATCAGGGCTGGAAGCGCTTACCAGATGGTAGCAGCGTGAAATGAGGGTTTGCAGGGTGATTAGAGTCCTTGATGATCTTGGTAGCTCTACCTTTGCAGCGTTTGGTGTAGACGTCCTGCAGAGACGGAGAGCTGACCCTGAGATACGCTCGGATAAGCGCACTACTCTTTGCAGGGCTTTGCGGTCATGACTGGTGCTGTTCCCATACCACGCTGTGATGCACTGAGTTAAAACACTTTCTATCGCCCTAAATAGAAAGTTTTCAGGATAGCTGGTGAAACCCTGAATTTCCTCAGCTGGCGCAGGTGGTACAGTCTTTGCCTGGCTTTTTCACCTGTGTCTGAATGTGAGCAGTCCAGGTCAGGTCCTCGGAGATGTTTACACCCAGGTACTTGAAGCTGCTCACTCTCTCTACTGGTGACCCGCTGATCATGAGGGGGAGTATGTCCGTTGCTGTCTCTTCCTGAAGTCCACAATCATTTCTTTGGTCTTGCCAACATTCAGAGAGAGACAGTTGTCCTGGCACCATGATGTTAGATGCTCCACCTCGTCCAAGTATGCCGCCTCATTGTTGTTGGAAATGAGGCCCAGGACAACAGTATCATCAGCAAATTTGATGATAGAGGTGGAGCTGTGTGTGGACAAACAGTCATGCGTGTAGAGAGAGTAGAGCAGGGGGCTCAGGACACAGCCCTGTGGAGCTCCCACACTCAGGGTGATGGAGGTGGAGGTGGACTGGCCTATTCTCACCACCTGAGGCCTGCCAGTGAGGAAGTCCTCAATCCAGTGGCAGAGAGAAGGATTCAGGCCGAGATCCAGGAGTTTGGAGGTTAGCTTGGTGGGAACTATGGTGTTAAAGGCTGAGCTATAGTCAATAAATAGCAGTCTTACGTAGTTCCCACTTTTGCTGTCGATGTGAGTGAGGGAGGAGTGGAGGACATGAGAGATGGCATCTTCAGTCGATCTATTGGGACGATAGGCAAACTGAAGAGGGTCCAAAGTGTCAGGAATGAAGGCGCAAATGGTGTTTTTAATGAGTCTCTCAAAGACCTTCATGACTATAGACGTGAGAGCCACTGGACGATAGTCATTTAGGCAAGAGGGTTTACTGTTCTTAGGGACAGGGATGATGGTGGATTTTTTGAAGGAGGTGGGGACCACAGATGTAGCGAGGGACTCATTAAAGATAGATGTAAACAACCCGGCGAGCTGATCAGCACAGGACCGCAGAACACGACCTGAGATACCATCTGGCCCGGCAGCTTTCCTGACGTCCACACGCTTGAGTGCTCTCCGAACTTCATGCTCTGAGACAGAGATCACGTGATTGTTGCTGCTCTGAGTAATTCCCTCTGACGCGCCACTTGGCGGAGTCGCGTTGCCGCGGTTACAGTCAAAGCGAGCATAGAAAGAGTTTAACTCGTTCACGAGCAACGGATCAGCGCTTGCCTCTGCAGAGGATTTAGATCCAAAAGAGCAGATGGACCTCAGACCTTGCCACATGCGCCGCGAGTCGTTGAGTTGGAAATGAGACTCCACTCGGTCTTTATAACGGAGTTTTGCGGCTTTAACTGCTCGTCTGAGAGCATAGCAGGACGATCTGTATTCAGTCATGTTCCTGAATGGAGACCGGCGTTGTAAGCAGCAGTGCGTGCGTTCACTGCCGCTGTGGATTGAATTGTCCACCCACGGTTTCTGATTTGAGAAGGACGTTATTGTTATTGTTTTGCGTGGCTTGCTCTGTAAGCGTGTTGATGAAGCAAAGCGCCACGTCTGTGAACTCGCCACGTCAGCTGAACTCGCCGAACATGTCCCAATCCACATCGCCCAGAGCTGCCTGTAGCGCGGTCTCTGAGTGGGGTGACCAACGCTTAACTTCCCGCCTCACCGGGGGTTCCTGGAGGAGCTTTTGTTTGTATTCGGGAGTGAGGAAAATGGCGGCATGATCCGATTTGCCAAGCGCTGGAAGTGACCGCGCTTTATAGGCGTTCTTAAACGGAGAGTAGCAGTGATCCAGTGTGTTTGCTCCTCGTGTGGGGCAGGAGACGTGCTGGTGAAAGTTTGGCAGGACTTTCTTTAGGTTTGCTTTGTTAAAATCGCCCGCGACAATGAATGCCGCGTCGGGATGTTGGTTTATGACGCCGCTGGCAACATCATGAAGGCCAGATAAAGCCAGCGCTGTGTCTGCCTGCGGTGGGATGTAGCGGGCGGTCGCGACAACCGCAGAAAACTCCCTAGGCAGATAGAATGGGCGGCAGATGATTGTTAAATGTTCCAGATGAGGCGAGCAGGACCGCGAGAGAATGGTGATGTTCCTGGGATCGCACCATTTCTTGTTGATCATGAAACACACTCCACGCGCTTTGGATTTACCGGCCTCGGCTGTTCTGTCCATCCGAAAAACAGAGAAGTTCTCCGACGGCGTCACAGCTGTGTCGGGACCGCGGGCGTGAGCCATGTTTCAGACAAACAATAGATATTACAGTCTCTCATGTCCCGTTGAAAACTTATCCTGGCTCTAAGATCGTCCATCTTATTATCCAAGGATTGAACATTTGCTAGAAGAATGCTCGGGAGAGGAGGTCTGAATGCCCTTTTCCTCAGTCTGTTACGGATACCAGCACGTTTCCCACGGTGTTTCTTTGTTCTACGCCGCTGGCTCTGTCCATTGTTCAACTCGCCGTTGCGAAGAATCTCAGATGGCCACAGAGGATCGGCGAAAGTGTCCTGAAACAGTCCAGTGTAGAGGTAACCAATGTCCAAAAGAGTTTTGCTGTCGTAGTAGATCAATGCAGATGATAAGTTTGTAAAAATTGAGAGTAAAAGAAAGTAAAATAGTAAATAAAAGCACAGTCTTCGCGGAGCGACCTGAACGGCGACCGAACACGGCGGCGCCATTTGAGAAAGATGGCACTAAGGGGCCTAAAGTGTACCAAGAAAACATCCCTTTTCCATCTTTTTCCTATTTGTAGTGGAGGTGAGTGGTACCCGGTGGAGTCTTCTGCTGTTGTAGCCCATCCGCCTCAAGGTTGTGCGTGTTGTGGCTTCACAAATGCTTTGCTGCATTTGTAACGAGTGGTTATTTCAGTCAAAGTTGCTCTTCTATCATTTTGAATCAGTCGGCCCATTCTCCTCTGACCTCTAGCATCAACAAGGCATTTTCGCCCACAGGACTGCCGCATACTGGATGTTTTTCCCTTTTCACACCATTCTTTGTAAACCCTAGAAATGGTTGTGCGTGAAAAATGCCAGTAACTGAGCAGATTGTGAAATACTCAGACCGGCCCGTCTGGCACCAACAACCATGCCACGCTCAAAATTGCTTAAATCACCTTTCTTTCCCATTCTGACATTCAGTTTGGGGTTCAGGAGCTTGTCTTGACCAGGACCACACCCCTAAATGCATTGAAGCAACTGCCATGTGATTGGTTGATTAGAGAATTGCATTAATGAGAAATTGAACAGGTGTTCCTAATAATCCTTTAGGTGAGTGTACAACATATTGTGTTATGCTGAACTTAAAGGAATAGTTCACTCAAATCATAATTTACTCACCCTCAAGCCATCCTAGGTGTATATGACTTTCTTCTTTCAGCCAAACACAATCGAAGAAGATATATTAAATAACATCCTGGCTCTTCCCAGCTTTGTAACGACATTGAATAGCATTGAATAGTTTTTGAAGCTCCAAAAAGTGCATCCATCCATCATGAAAGTATCCATACGACTCCAGTGGGTAATAAATGCCTTCTGAAGCGAAGCAATGGGTATTTGTAAGAAAATATCCATATCTAAAGCTTTATTAACTATAATCACTGGCTGTATGTAAATTTCAGGCTTTGGCGATAACTAACCCGGGAGGAAGCTTGTGTGTTCCTCAAAAAGCAATTTCTTTAAAAGAAAATATATCCATTTGCTTTGAACTTTGAGCATCGCAACTTTGCAGATATTGTGTATGCTGAAACAGCAATATTACACACTAACTAAAGTTTAAAAAGTGAAATCATAATCAACCACCCCTTTAATATATCTCAGATTGTGCTGGGCTGAAAGAAACATACACCTATACACCTATGATACACCTATATGACATTTAACATTTTATTTAAGGAATTAATTTTTTGTCAAATAATTTTGTTTAATATACACATTAAAAATCTTTATAAATACACTCCTGCAAGCATTTTTAAAATGTATTCATTTATTTGTTTGTTTATACACGCTTAAAAAATAAATAAATTGATTGATTGAATTATTTATTTCTTAATTTTTTGCATAATTTTTTTTCTTCCTCAGAAGTATGAAGTTAATCATTAATGGGATTGTTCAAGATCCGGAATCATTAAGAGGAACCAGAACCCCACTCCCTACTCCGTTTTGAAATGAAATATTCACCAACCACATATGGCTGTGGTGTTTGTGTCCACATACATTTGGTGTGTTATGATTCCATTAAAGGACAAAAATAAGACTCCAGTGATGCATCTTGCCTTTGAAACACATTTTAAAACAGCTTTTTTCATTCCCTGGTGTTCCTTGCAGTGCAGTAGTCATTGAATGTCTTGAGTAGCCGACCCTCTGCACACATTTGTCATTCCTACACCCTCCACGTCTGTACTGTATCTCTGAGGAAGATATGTTTGGTAGATCTCTTTTCTCTCTTTCAGATGACAGGTGTGTGTGTTTGTGTGGGAGAGAGCTGGGAGAATCCTGTTGTGATCGATTGACGCCGTTGACATATGTACACCAGCGAGGAAAGTGCTAAACTGAGCCTGGCATTACTAAATTAACACTTCCCAAATTGATCTGCAGGGGCAGCTTTAAGACACTGATCTGGGGAAGAGACAGGGCCTCAGCAAACACGAGTGTCATCTGCTGCCATCTTTCCCGTGTAACCTCTGGGAATAATGCGGCGGAATCGATGGGGCGGACTCTGGCATCTCAGCCCTCCCTCCTCTCCAGTTGTATTAGACGAGGGCAGGAACGTGGGAGGAGGAAGAGAGGGAGAAAAGCAAGACTGAGAAGGCCATTATGGAACGAAGAATGTATCCTCATGAGCAGGCAGCGGGGTTGGAGACGGCGCAAATGAGAGAGCCGACATGGCCATTCCTGGGGCCTCATTACCTTAATGGAGAACCATCGGTTCTGCTAGGGTTTCTCGAAAATCTCCCCTGACACGATTGCTTTCCTCTCTGCGCAGTCTTAGTGGTGTCAAATGAAGAGAGAGAGAAAGAAAGAGACAGAACAGGAGCTAGCCGAGCGGTTTGGTGAATTGCAAGGCAAGATTTGCGCGTTTGGTACAGTAATAAGGTCTTGATTGGGACTGGAATCCGCCGTCGCACTTTATAAAGTCGCCTGTGGTTGACACTGCAGCCTTAGCCGAAGGAAAATCGTGTAAGCACTGGTCGGGATTTCTCAGAAAAGGCTCTTTACAGAGAGTAAGCCCTTAGGATAGATGTAAAGCACTGCGACGGGCTAAATTTGGTTCATGGTTTAAAGGGTTAGTTCAACCAAAAGTTTTGTCATAATTTACTCACCCTCACCTTCATTCCAAACCCATAGCCCGAATGTCTTGGATGGAATACAAAATGGGACGTTCAGCACAATGTCCTCTTTTCCAAATGAAAATGTTTGGTTTTTCTCCAAGATAATGTTAGCTGGCTAGAATCTGTAGAAAACATTTATTATACATTTGATATGTTATACATTTGATTTTATATATTTATGTTGTTTTACACTTTTGTATTGTTTTACATTTATTTCTTTGTGTATATTAATAATTAAGCAGGCACTACCACAGCACTGGTTTACAAAGCTTGTGCAAGAATCTGTAGAAAATATTTATTTATACATTTTATTTCTTGTAATATAAACATTTTGTTTTATGTATTGTTTTACATTTTTAATATTGGTTGTTTTATTTACAGTCAATATCTATCTATCTATCTATCTATCTATCTATCTATCTATCTATCTATCTATCTATCTATCTATCTATCTATCTATCCATCCATCCATCCATCCATCCATCCATCCATCCATCCATCCATCCATCCATCCATCCAAATCTAATCTCGGTGTCCATCCATCCATCCATCCATCCATCCATCCATCCATCCATCCATCCATCCATCCATCCATCCATCCATCCAAATCTAATCTCGGTGTCCATCCATCCATCCATCCATCCATCCATCCATCCATCCATCCATCCATCCATCCATCCATCCATCCTAATCTAATCTCGGTGTCCATCCATCCATCCATCCATCCATCCATCCATCCATCCATCCATCCATCCATCCATCCATCCATCCATCCATCCATCCATCCATTCTAATCTAATCTTGGTGTCCGTCCATCCATCCATATATCGATCCAACCAACCACCCACCCACCCATCTCGGTGTCCATCCATCCATCCATCCATCCATCCATCCATCCATCCATCCATCCATCCATCCATCCATCCATCCATCCATCCATCCATCCATCCATCCATCCATCCATCCATTCTAATCTAATCTTGGTGTCTGTCCATCCATCCATATATCCATCCAACCAACCACCCACCCACCCACCCACCCACCCATCTCGGTGTCCATCCATCCATCCATCCATCCATCCATCCATCCATCCATCCATCCATCCATCCATCCATCCATCCATCCATCCATCCATCCATCCATCCATCCATCCATTCTAATCTAATTTTGGTGTCCATCCATCCATCCTAATCTAATCTTGGTGTCCGTCCATCCATCCATCCATATATCCATCCAACCACCCACCCACCCATCCCGGTGTCCGTCCGTCCGTCCATCCGTCCATCCATCCATCCATCCATCCATCCATCCATCCATCCATGCTCAGAATTTTAACAAATGAAAATAAGGTTTAATTAAAAATATTAACTTTGTTTTTACAAATATCTATAATAAAAAAATATTAATTTGTGGTTGGGCCAGTGAAAATGTTGGCTGGGGAATTAAATATCAAAACTACTGCACAAAGATATCTTTATTGTTGATTAACTACTTTTATATTACTTTTTAAAGTACATCCCTCTGACATTCTGCTATTCCAGGGAAAAAGATTGGTGAGTAAATAATGACAGAATTCAACTGTAACAATTCAAGACAGTGACAAGAAAGTGACATTTCAGTGCCCTTTTAGAAATTATTTGGCAAATTCATGCAATAGGAAGTGGTGGAAATAATGATGTACCTCTTTCTTACCTTAGCGTGTATTTATTGCTTCTCAAGCGTTCCAAAGACTTGTGTGTGCTGCTGTTGACTGTGAGGCAGCTGTGTTCCTGCAGGCTGTCTTCAGCTGCCGCTAAAAGGTTGGTAGATGTTGTTAAGCGGCAGCGAAATGACATCATAACATGCAATAAGGTGTTGATCCAATGACCCAGTCTTGAAGATGATTTTGTTTCTTCACTTACATCGTCAAAGGCATCTTTTATGTTGTTATCCGGGAAAGAATGTGGCATTTTTATCAACGAGTTTCTCCATTACACATTTTGCCCTACAGCTTTAAACAGACCAAGAGAGGAAAGATACAGAGAAAGAAAACCTTCAGAGTGCAGCAGAAGTCCTTGAATGCTGGCCGTTGGTTTTCATTTGGGAATTTCCAAGAAGATAAGAGGAAACTACTTGGCGAGGAATGAAAAGAGAACAAGTTTTTGCAGTTTAGCGGTTTATAATCAGCACTAATGAGGCCTACATCTCTCCTGTGCTACTACAGAATCATTTCACTGGGCTGTTCAGTAACAGACAGTAACCTTGGCAACTATGATATATATTAAAGGGTATTATGATTCAAGACTTCAAACCGAAGCTAATTAATGCTACTTAAATTGGATTATGGCCGTCATATATCAGCAGCAAATAAGGATGCGCTCACCTTATTGTCTGTCTCGGCATTGATCTGTGCGTTTTGGGTTACGTTAAATTTGATTTAAACAGGCTGATATGACATCATACACACATAAGCCGGAAACGGGCTGATAAATCAAGGTGCTGTGGGCACCTCCAGGGTTTGTCTTAAGATTCAGACTTGAGTAGAATGACCCTGCGTGCTCTCTCTCCCTGAAAATTTCCCCTCTGTAGTCGCTTTCCTTACAATGCATCATCAATAGTCATTTATAGAAGGGACGCTTTCCACACCGATAGATGCAATGAAGATTCATAGCTGCCATTTGAATGCAGGTGTGCAGGTGTGTGCGCACTCTGGAGATGAGGATGAAAATGCGCATACGTTCACGCTCTTTCTTTTTGGTAACATGGCCTTGTTCTGTGAAGGAGAGAGGAGATCTGGAAAGTAGGAATAAATCTCTGTTGTGTCATACAGGTGTGATGCCAGATTCAAGGGTGATGTGGAGGTCTGTTGAAGGTCAGTAAAAGGTCACAGTTACACCTGCGCAAGCATCCGTTCCCGAGATACATGGAGCCGTGTTCATCTAATGGCACTAAAGTGGTAGATGCCCTTTAACATTGATTCAGAACAAGCCACATTTTCTCGCTTTTTGAATCTGCAGTGGCATGCAACAGAAATCATATTTTAAGCTTTAAATGTGAGTTTTGCAGTCTAAATTGAATGTGATCTGATTGAAAGACTGATGTAATGCAATGGAATACTATTGGTTTGCCCTTGTTAGCTGCAAAAACAAACATTCAGCATGACCAGAGTAGTCCGATTCACAAACAAATTAACAAAAGTTATTTTTAATGCATCAGAAATGTATACAGTGCAACCAGTGTAATCTAAATCACAAACAAGTGAATCTTTTGAGTAGGCTTTTCTTTTTCTCAAAAACCTACAGCTTTACCAGTGTTGTCTGATTTACAAACAGAGATGGTTCATAGCCTACAACATAACCAATGTAATGCAATTTATGAACAAATGACTCTTATTCTTTTTAGTGAAATTAGAAACATATATCGCAACCATGTAGTCTGATTCATGAACAAATGAATCTTGTGAGCCGGTTCTTTTTAATGAATCAGAAACATATATCATGACCAGAGTAGTCCAAGTAATTTAGAAAATCAAAAATATACCTTTAATAGGACTAAACTGATAATGTTGTATGTTTTTAAGTCACAAAAAAAAAAAAGCTGCCTCATGAGAGTCATTTGTTCATGAATCATTTGAATTTGCTTATGACTCATTTGTTTATGAATCATGTTCATATCTGCGTCGGTGCACAGCCATTTTCATCTCTCCAGAGATGTTCAATCGGGGCTCTGACTGGGCCACTCAAGGACATTCACAGAGTTGTCCCATAGACCCTCCTTTGTTATCTTGGCTGTGTGCTTAAGGTTGTTGTCCTGTTGGAAGAAGAACCTTCGCCCCAGTCTGAGGTCCAGAACACTCTGGAGCAGGTTTCCATCAAGGATGTCTCTGTACATTGCTGCATTCACCTTTCCCTCAATCCTGACTAGTCTCCCAGTTCCTGCTGCTGAAAAACATCCCCACAGCATGATGCTGCCACCACCATGCTTCACTGTAGGGATGGTATTGGGCAGGTGATGAGCGGTGCCTGGTTTCCTCCAGACATGACGCTTGCCATTCAGGCCCAAGAGTTCAATCTTTGTTTCATCAGACCAGATCATTTTGTTTCTCATGGTCTGAGAGTCCTTCAGGTGCCTTTTGGCAAACTCCAGACAGGCTGTCATGTGCCTTTTACTGAGGAGTGGCTTCCGTCTGGCTACTCTACCATACAGGCCTGATTAGTGGAGTGCTGCAGAGATGGTTATTCTTCTGGAAGGTTCTCCTCTCTCCACAGAGAAACACTGGAGCTCTGTCAGAGTGACCATTGGGTTCTTGATCACCTCCCTGACCAAGGCCCTTCTCCCCAGATTGTTCAGTTTGGCTGGGCGGCCAGCTCTAGGAAGAGTCCTGGTGGTTCCAAACTTCTTCCATTTCTGTACCCTTCCCCAGATCTGTGCCTCAGTACAATCCTGTCTCAGAGGTCTACACTCAATTCCTTGGACTTCATGGCTTAGTTTGTGCTCTGACATGCACTGTTAACTGTGGGACCTTATATAGACAGGTGTGTGCCTTTCCAAATCATCAGTGGAAACAGTATGCACCTGAGCTTAATTTTGATTGTCATGGCAAAGGCTGTGAATACTTATGTACGTGATGTTTTTCGTTTTTTATTTATTTTTTATGAATTTGCAAAGATTTCAAACAAAGTCTGATTCACAAACAAACGATTCAGTTCGTTTGAGTGAATTAAAAACATACAATGCCACCAGTATAGTGCAATTCACAAACAAATTACTATTATGGGCCAATTCAAAACACAATACAACCGCAAAGATGACTATCATGAGCCAGTTCTTTTTAGTGAATAATTTAGAAATACTTAGGAATTTCTGATTCGATGAATTTGCACATTCTTATTTCGCATACAAAGGGGACGTTTCTTTAAGGCACAGCAGAAATGATCTGGAAAAAGATCGAGAAAAAATTACTTTGTGATGGGGGAGGGGGGACGTT
This sequence comes from Paracanthobrama guichenoti, assembly GCA_018749465.1. Lineage (NCBI taxonomy): Eukaryota > Metazoa > Chordata > Actinopteri > Cypriniformes > Gobionidae > Paracanthobrama > Paracanthobrama guichenoti. The sequence goes on from CM031967.1 coordinate 8,063,215, forward strand.
AGTGACACTAAGTGGACTTCAGGGGGGAAAAATGAATAAAAACATGCATTATTTAACCCTTTTATAACTGCAGCGTGTTCAACCAATAGCTTAATAGGCGAGAACACTCTTTATTTCCCTTTCCTTTTATTATTCCATTATTCCTTTCAATGAATCATAAACTCTGACGCCTATATAAATCGTAATCATGAATCATCTATGAAGTGTTGAAGGTGCACACCTGAGGTTCTGTTGCCAACGCTGTTGTAGACATGGTTTATTTTTGTATTTTGCCGAGGGCTTTATAGATCTGGAAGTATTAAACTGGGTGAATTTGGACAGGGAAAATAAAGGGAAGCGATATTTGCATGTAAGAGATGTTTGTACTATGTAAAGCTGTGTGGATTGGAAAATTAGTATACTTTCCACTAATTCATGCAAAAACAAGCCACATTTTTACTTTAACAGTGTTGTTTGAAATAAAACCAGCTGGAAGCCATTTCAGAAGTATTCTCCGGCTGGTTCTTATGTTCAGAATGAAAATGCTGGTTTGATCTGGTTTCAGGTACAGCAGGAATACTGTGTTGGCTGCTTATCTTAGATCCCTGAAAACACTTCAGACTATGGCAATGGAATAATAGCATATTACACACACTTGATACATGTTCAATCTAATTCAATTATGTGCATATCCAATTCAGAAAGTGTCTAATCTTCTCAGGTAAAATAGGTATTTTGTGTGCATTTGGACATTTTTTGTTTTAAGTCTAGGGATGCATACTATTCCAGTATCATATCGGTAATCAAAAAAAAAGAAAAAAGAAAAAAGATTTTTAATAGTATTGGTCAATTTTTGGATTTATATCGGCCAGTTTTAGATATTTAATTATGCATGCTCATTTTCCATGATTTTACATTTAAGATTTCCTTTAAAGGGTAGAAAACACACAGTTTCTGCTAATCTCATGTTAATCTTGAGTACCTATAGAGTAGTATTGCATCCTTCATATCTCAGAAGTGTCTTTAGTTTTATCAGATTACGCCCGGAGGTGTGCAGTGCAGCGCTACTGATGACTTCCGTAACCTGAACGAAGCACGTTGATGGGCGAGCTCTTGCTCTTGGTTGATGTGTGTGTGTGTGCACTCTTCCTGGAGAAGTGACCATATAAGGAATTCTGTGCTTCATGACATCATACAGGGCCATACTTGAGAAAAACAAAAAAACTTTCTGAAACTTATACGAACCCTGAAGGGGTGTATTTGGCACAGAAATACTTATATTTAGCATGAGAATCCAACTATTTAACAGTTTAAACAAGTCAGAATGCATAGACATCCCCTATAATGCTTACTTAAAGCTAATCTTTAACTCTTTCCCTGCCAGTGTTTTTTTTAGGTTTTAGGTTGAATATTTTGTTGTATGAATATGTGAACATGCAATATATCAAAAGAAAGAACAGAGCCTCGGCTTTTAAACATTTTATTATAGCTTTATGCATTTTTTTAATCAAGACATGAATATGGGTAAGTTTAATACAATTTTAAAAAAGCAACATTTTGACTAACAAGCTGAGAGAAACACGTTTGTTGTATATAATGTGTTGGCTGTACTGAAGCAGAGATTTAGGAAACATGCTAAGTTCACATACTTGTTTCTCTGAAAAACAATGCTACAGTCATTTATTCTACTATGACATGTGCGTTCCGTGTCGGAATGTCTGTTTTTGTTTTGGTCTTTACCCACTGCCAATTTACAAATTCACTTTAAGATTTACCCACTGCCAATTTACCCAGTAGTGTTTCGACTCCCCGGGTTGCCATTTTGCAGAAAATACGTAGGTTGCCTTAAAGTTTATTGAAATTAAACATTTAAGTTAACACAATGAAGGCAAATGGGTTAATCAACAGAAACTCGAAATATTATGTTATCTGAACCACATTAATTAAGTTGATACAAAAGAAAAAAAAGTTGTAATAAATCTTGAAAATAACTTTTTGCATTGTACTAGGTCAGAGATCGCAGATTCTATCCAAATTAAAAAGCCTCAGCATCCATCTAAAAACCTCTATGTTCAGAGGCATATTAAAACGCGGATAAATCAACTCATCAACTTAAAGTGTAAGGCTCGATTGCCTTCTACTATCCATTGTGCTCATTCCCGTTGCGTGTCCTCAAACTGGCAATCAACGTGAATGTCAAGTCTGAGGATGGGGGCGGAGAAACAACCCTCTCCAATATTTTGAATTTGGACCGCAGTACCCCTTTCAACCACTAGCTGTCAATGTTACATACTGCACCTTTAAAGACTACCACCTTTTAAAGGGCATTCTGACAAATAATACCTATCAGATTGTGCTACCAACAGTATATTTGCATTGTTTAAGGGTAGGTTTAGGGTAGGGGTAGGTATGGACATGTAATAAAGCCTCAAACAACATAAATATGATGCTGGTAGCAAAATCTGATAGATAGCATTTTTTGCTATCGAATTGTGCTACCTACTGTTTTAATTGGGAGGTAGCACAATCTGAGCGGGTGGCACAATTCACAGTCATACCTTTTCCTGGGTTCAACATTTTATTTTGGTAACATTAGGTAGTTTTGATTTATATGCTGTTTAGTATTTGATGATCGCATTGTGCATAAGCAATGCTTTTATTGCTTGTTCCTACTGCTTTTTCTCCTGTGTTTTGATCCAGAGATTCTATACTCTTGCAGTAGATGCATAATAGCGCCCCCTATCGGATGACAGTGAAAACATGGATTGCCGGAAAATGCCATCAATGACTTGTAATAAAACAAGAATCAACATTGGCTTGGCTTTTCACAGATGGCGAGAACTAAAGGATTTGAAATGCTGTATATTGTACGTTTTTGTACACAGGTGATTCAACACAGGTGATTGGTAATATATTGCAGGTAGACAACAACCATGAAGACGATGATGATGATGATGATAAAACGTTGCACCACACGCACCCTATAGACACCATTATAATGCGGAGTACTGAACTAATGAGAAGTTTCCTCTTACAGGAAGTTGGTGAACTGGAGACTGGAAATGGAAGACTGGATACTGGAGACAGGCAGGATTGGCGTGAAAAATGCAGCGAAAAACACACAAAACCAGGCCCGGCGCCGGACATCCCTGTGCCCCCTACTATTGCCGGACCGAGGGAGACGGACTTGATAATAGCGTATAATTTTCTCCCTCAAACCACTGCTGCTTCTGCTACTGATCTGAGCTTTTAGAGGGAAAAGCTGCCCATAACTGCTGGTCTAGGATCTGTTTTCTTTGTAATAATAGCATATTATTAGCGAAGAAGAGTTGGCAAAAGATCCAGTGCGTATCTGTATTTGCGCTCATCAAATGATTAATTTTCCAACGCGTTTTCGCTTCGGTGAGTAATGTAAGCCAATCACAGACATGTTTGTTGATTTCTTGAATGTAATGGCCAATCACAAGTGTTAAAGTTAGAATCCACTCACCGCTTGAGTTTTTGTCCAGTGCTGAGTTCTGCACATGCACAAATCCTCTCTAACAAAGTGTAGACATTATGTAAATGAGAGGTTCATTGTGTGCGTCAGCTTCACTGATAACAGAACTTTGTGAGATTGCGTTCATTGAATGAATGAGATCTTTGGTAAGTTGTAAGGAACATTATATCGAGTCCAACCTTTAGTTTAAACTGGTAACCGTTTGTTTTACTTGTGTTTTCACTTATTAAATACAGTCATGCAGCAGCTCTTCTGCCACTCAGTCCAGCTGAGGGGGCTTGAGGGAAAGTGATGCCAATGCATACCTTCTATATTGTATGTTTTTCATGTTTAGAGCCTAGGACACACTTGCTGATTTTAACGTTTATTTTACAATTTTACATTTTTAAAACTGTGGGAAACCACAGACACAATGGCAGTTTCAACCAATTTTTCGCAATATAATCCTCCGAATGCACACACTAGAAGATTCATCTGGACCACAAGACTACACGCTTGTCGAATGTAGTAACATTTTCACAGTGAGACGAGATCTCACAGAGACTCGTGAGATCAAACGTGACTTGAGAAGAAAAACAAATGGAGAACGATCGATTTTGTTGTTAGCTGGTTCTCTTGGCATGAGTTTTGTTTTACGGGAAAAAAGAATATGCGTGGATTTGGGATAAACTAATCATAATGACACCACGCAATTGAGACAAAAAGTCACCCCCTGATCACTTGGCGGTGCAAATCGGGCCCAAAATCTGGCTTAAAATCTTCAGGTGTGTGATTTTATCCAGCTAATGAACAATAAAAGCATTGACAGCCAATCAGAATCCATCCTGCTGTAACGAGCTCATTTAAAGTGACAGGCCTTAAGGGTTTACACTTTAGATGCTTCAATAATATGGTATGCTTTTCATATGTTAAAAGGACAAATAAATGAATGAATATAGAACAGAGAGACATGGTACTTCAGCTCTTGTACATGGATGTCTATCATCTCCCATCATCCTCCTGTATATGAGAACAGACTCATCATCTGGCTCACTGTAAAGAGAAATGAAGCAATCAAAGAGTAAATTCAGTCTCAATCAAATCGATTTTTCTATTCATGGAACAATAGCTCCTCTTTCATGTAATCAGCTGCCATGCCATCTTCTCTCTTTCTCATAGAGAAGAGCCATTATGTAATCCCAACCACCGCTGTTAAGTTCATCTGCAGTCTCTTTGTTCCTCATGCTTCTTTCTCATTGGTACCTTTTTGGCCAATCAGCTTTGGAAGCCAAAATGAGTGCTACGGATAGGTTACTGAAGATAAGGTAACAATTTATCAGGTGTCAATGGAATGAAGTGCAAATCAAGGAAGGTTTCATGGTTTTAATTGAGTTTCAATGAATTCATTAAGGGCTTGTTTAATATGGCAAAGACAATACGACAGTGCTGGCAACAAGAACCAGAAATACAAGCTGTTGTGTGTGGGCTGTTTTTGCTGATCTTAAGTCAGTTTTGAGGTGAGCTATATTTGTGCTGAGGTTAAGGCTTGGGGAAGCTGGTCACAGACCAGTGCAGGAGGCCAACATTAAATAATGGTTTCTCTTGCTGACAGTGCAAGTGTCAATATTCAGCTCCGGTGTGAGAGACAGCCCAACCAAAGCCTTTCTCTTTGCAGACCGTTTCACCTTTGTCCTTTGATTTGATTTTGTAGAATGTGTGCAGTGGCCCTGACTGAGACCCGGAATCCTCCTGATCCCTCCCTTCACTTTTTCCATCATTTCCCAGAGAGTGAGAGAGATTGGAAGAGAATAAAAGAGGTGGACTTATGTATGTGTGACTGAGAGTGCATGAAGTCAGGTATGTTGGTGGAGCTTGTCTTAAAAAAGACATTTTATCATATTTGGCATCTCAATGCAGTGGGGTAGCGGTGACTGACAAATCACGTTGACAAACTGATCCAGTTTTATCCAGATAAACCAGACACAGTGTTATTGTAGTCAATCAGATGTGGATGTGTGACACAGGAGGGAGGGGATGCTTTATTTTTGCTGTCAGTGACACTGACCCATCACTAACCCAGCAGATGGATAGATGGGTATACAAACCTGCTCAACCTAGCATATGGACAGAAGCATAACACTCTTTACTGTTCATTGAGGATATATATATATATATATATATGTATATGTATATGTATGTATATACACATACTACCGGTCAAAAGTTTTAGAACAGTAAGATTTTTTTAAAAATGATTTTAAAGAAGTCTCTTCTGCTCACCAATGCTGCATTTATTTGATCCAAAATACAGCAAAAACTATATTATTGTGAAATATTTTTACAATTTAAAATAACTTTTTTCAATTTGAATATATTTTAAAATGCAATTTAAAAATGCTTGTGCAAATTGTAGCCTCTTTTTCCTATTTGTAGTGGAGATGAGTGGTACCCGGTGGGGTCTTCTGCTGTTGTAGCCCATCCGCAAGGTTGTGCGTGTTGTGGCTTCACAAATGCTTTGCTGCATACCTCGGTTGTAACGAGTGGTTATTTCAGTCAAAGTTGCTCTTCTATCAGCTTGAATCAGTCGGCCCATTCTCCTCTGACCTCTAGCATCAACAAGGCATTTTCGCCCACAGGACTGCCGCATACTGGATGTTTTTCCCTTTTCACACCATTCTTTGTAAACCCTAGAAATGGTTGTGTGTGAAAATCCCAGTAACTGAGCAGATTGTGAAATACTCAGACCGGCCCGTCTGGCACCAACAACCATGCCATGCTCAAAATTGCTTAAATCACCTTTCTTTCCCATTCTGACATTCAGTTTGGAGTTCAGGAGATTGTCTTGACCAGGACCACACCCCTAAATTCATTGAAGCAACTGCCATGTGATTGGTTGATTAGATAATTGCATTAATGAGAAACATTTATATATAAATGTATTTATTTATTTATTTGTATTTTTTTTACTGATAATATAACTTTATAACAAATAAGGTGATTTGGGTGCTAATCTGCCTGAATACAACTGTTTATATTATCCAAAATTGCAGCTGTAAGCCAGTGCATGAATCAGGAGTTGGATCACATTTGTTTGCAGTTTCTTTTGTGTTTCAACTAGAATGGACAGCAAGCTGCAAAAAAGATTTGACAGCAGATCGAGCTGTGAATGGTGTAGAAAACATTGGTTTTAACAATTTATCCCAACAAAACTTTCAAAATAACAAATTCCAATTGTGGATCATCACTCATTGTAACACATGGTGAAATTAAAGAATTACATTGCCATTTTTATAAAGTGTAAATATGATGGTCTCAATAAAAGTGCATATCAGGCAAAGTCTGGAAGACCATCTCGGTCTCACACTCTCTTTTGATTGGAATCTCATGATGATATTCTTGACTCTTTAACGAAGCAGATTCTGTATTAATTACTGATCCAAGCAGAAAAACTTCATCTGAAACTCAGACCTGTGTAGTTCAGACCAAAGGGGATACTGAAAAACTCGACCCGTCCCTTCAGCCTTTAGTCATTAGAGACTTGTTTTTTATTCAGCCCTTTTAATCACTTCATCGCAGTTTGACCTTCCTCTGTGCTTCCGCTGCCTACCTTTGATGCTTCAAACAGATACTGTAAGAATCAGCAAGCGATGAATATGAAAACGTGGTAAATCTTATGGGAGAAGAAGGAGGGGGAGCAAAAGGAAGTTGAGAGGAATTAAAAAGCAGCAACTACTGTAGAGTTTGTGGAGGTGGATTTGTACTTTCTGACGCTTTCATTGCAAGCCGCATACACATTCTGCAGTCTGACCTTGTATCGCTATAGTTTAATTCTCCACTGGATATAATCATTAGTATTCCAAGATGAAAATTCATCAAGACAGCTGGAATATATTGAAATGCTTTTAATATATAATCTCAGTAGTGTGGGCAATGCTAAGACTGCAAGAATGTGCCATTAAATTAAATGGTAGTCTTTTGCTATGAGAACATATCCAGATTCAAGCTGGTGGATGTGTATCAGAAGCTATATATCAGTTTGAATTGATAGTGAATTATATTCTTCAATATACAGAAACACCAGCATATTCTTAATGCTTCTTCAACAGCAATAAAAGAATCATTAAGTGAAATTGGAAACTATAATTTTATATATTCAGAATTCTGGGCACTCTATCGACATGTGGTTGAAACAATTGCAAGTTACTTGTGGATGAAATGAGTTTTTTTTTTTTTTTGTTTCGATTAGTTTTTTGTTTTGTTTTGTTGATGTGGTTGAAACGATTGCAAATGACTCGTTTTGTTTCGAGTCGATTAATTTATTTTGTTGTTTTTGTTTTGTTGACGTGGTTGAAACAATTGCAAATTACTTCTGGGGAGTATTCCAGAAAGCAGGTTATGTGACATACCCGGGTATGACAAAAACGGATAACCTCAACTTTCGGTTCCAAAAACGGCGGTAACTTTCAGGGTATGTAGTAGCCATAGCAACTCACTCTCTGAACATAACCTGCCCGGAGCAGCTCATAATCCAGGGTTAGTTTGCTTAAGAGGTATTGTGTTATATAATTAATGTAGTTATATTAATATAACTAAATTTGTTGTATAGTTATAGTTGTATAATATACAATATTATATATTAATTCTAAAGCACTATTATAACAAGGTAATGTTTAAATGTTAATTCAATTCAAATATATTTATTATTTATTGTCATCTCACACATGGATCTGCATTCAATTAATTAGCATCAAACAAACAATATAATCCTTATTCCAATGAAAAGGTTGAAAAAATGATTGCATAACCACCAAATAGGTGGCGATGTGCACTAAGTAGGTTATGTAAATCGCCATTAAACAAAAGAAGACGCTCTTTCTTAGCGCCTGTCTCCATGGTGAATCATCGATTCGTCGCTCTGTTGACAATGAACATACTCCGAGTTGTCTGAACTTACTCCCGGATGCGTTTTTGGAACCAGCATACCTCGAGTAAGCAAGGTTTGGGTTAATCAACCGAGAGTTCAGGGTATATGTGACGGTAAGTTAACCTTGCTTTCTGGAATACCCCCCTGGAGGATCTGTGTTTTTTGTTTGGATTCGGGGTTTTTTGTTGACGTGGCTAAAGCAATTGCAAGTTACTTCTGGAGGAACTTTTGTTTTTTTTTTTTTTTTTTTTTTTTGCTTTGATTAGGTTTTTTTGTTTGTTTTAATTTGTTGACGTGGTTGAAACAATTGCAAATTACTTCTGGAGGAACTGTTTTTGTTTCAGTTAGTTTTTTTGTTTTGTTTTCTTGATGTGATTGAAACAATTGCAAGTTACTTGTGAAAATGATTGTTTGTTGTTTTTTTTTTTGCTTTGTTTTGTTGGCATTGTTGAAACAATTGCAAGTTACTTCTGGAGGATCTGTTTTTTGTTTTGTTCACGTGGTTGAAACAATTGCAAGTTACTTGTGAAAATGTTTGTTTGTTGTTTTTTTGTTTTGCTTTGTTTTGTTGACGTGGTTGAAACAATTACAAGTAACTTCTGGAGGATCTGTTTTTTGTTTTGTTTTGTTGACGTGGTTGAAACAATTGCAAGTTACTTCTGGAGGATCTGTTTTTTGTTTTGTTTTGTTGACGTGGTTGAAACAATTGCAAGTTACCTGTGAAATCATTTTTGTTTGTTGTTTATTTTTATTTTTTTTGTTTTGCTTTGTTTTGTTGACGTGGCTAAAACAATTGCAAGTTACTTCTGGAGGAACTTTGTTTTGCTTTGATTACAATTTTTTTGTTTGTTTGTTTTATTTTGTTGACATGGCTGAAACAATTGCACGTTACTTTTGGAGGATCTGTGTTTTTTTGTTTTGATTATTATTATTATTTTTTGATGTGGTTTAAACAATTGCAAATGACTTGTTTTTTTTCTCGATTCGTTTTTTGTTTTGCCTTGATTTGTTTTGTTTTATTTTAGTTTAGCCAGGGATCAAATCCTTGGCTTTAACCACAACACCACCCAGACCTTAAGTAGTCTGCTATGCTAAGTGGTGATAAACTGTTGTGATCGTTTTATGAATAATCTCTCCTGTAGATTCATAAATCTAAGTTTACCACCACTGCACAAGGGATTGTGTTTGGCATATCTGAACATTGCCATCTTCTGTCGTAAGTCACTTTGCTTACTTGATTACAGGTGATCAAACACATACCATTAAATCCATTTGGGTCGATGGACTTGCGTATCGTACATTCATGACATAATTCTATTAATCTGCATATGAATTATGAGGAGGTATACAACTTCAAAGAGCTTGTAAATCCTCGTGGCGGATGGCTGATTTATCGATTGCGCGTAGTAGAGATGCATTCTGCCATGTCCATGTAAGCTATAATGTTATTGCTAGTCATTAATCAAACCTGACAGAAACAAACTGCATCCGAACATCTTTTACTCACAGCTTAAGTCAACTATAGACAGAGAGACAAAGATAGATAGATAGAAAAAGATGAAACACGGAGAGAAGGAGAGCGAGAGCCAGCTATGACAATGACGGAGTAGGTCTGTCATAAAAAGGAAAGAAAAATCAAGGTCTGGAAATTGGCCCCTCCTTCAGAAGATACAAGTACAGTACGGTGGCGAGAAAACGCTGCATTCAATCACTATCAGTCTGATCTGAACCCTAGTGAGCTGCAGGGTGGCCTTTTACTTTTAACATGCTCTATTGAATTCTCCTTTCTGGGATTTTCTTTAATTCTTGGATTATTCTGATGTTTGAAAATATGTAAATGTACTGACTCACATTAAAAGCACAATTCCAATATAGGCTATAATTCACTTTAATTCCATTAAGTGCCATTTAACCCATAAAAAATCTGAATGTATTACACTGTGTATTACAATTGGCAATCAGAAAATACTATAATGATTACATACATTTTTTTATTTTAAACAGATACAAATATTTATAATTTTGTATCTGTTGAATTGTTGAATTTTCAATTTCATCTCAGAGATGAGCTCTACTTCGACATTATCCCCAAACTAACCAATTAATATTTTTAAAAACTTGCATAAATATGGAAATTAGAAAATGTTTGCATTTTAATTGTTTTAGTTTACACATTTGTATATTTCAATTTCAATTTAGTCTCAGAAATGAGCTCTGTTTTAACTTAATCTCTGAGTTAATTATTATTTCATATTAGGTAATTGCATAATATTGCATAGGCTGACCGACCAAGCCTAAGGTTCTGCAGCACATCGTCACAAGGCAATAAAGCTGCATGATTCTGGATCAATTAAGAATCATGATTTTTTTTGTTTCAGATAGAGGTCAGGATTCTCCCATGATTCTGAACAGACAACTAAACATAATAACGTCATTTGAATTCTGTAATGAAATAATTTAAATAAAATTAATGTAAGAGGTTATGGCACTTTATCACAACTTTTTATCGCACAGTTGCGAGTTTACATCTCATAATTATGAATTGCGAGATTTTAAAATAAAAAAAAATATATATATTATTCGATTTTGAATGAATGATTCAATGACTCGTAAATACTTTTTATACATTTAATGGATGAATCAGTGTTTGTGAACGAATCTCTTGAATGAATGATTCAATGACTAATACATTGTTGCCACCTAGTGACGTAACAATGTAATTGATACAATCTTTATTTAAAATGCCAAGTTACTTTCAAAAGGTTTTGAACTATAAACTGTATGAACTATAAACTTTTATCTACTTTTAATATTTCTGTGATAATATGAATAATTGTAAAACAGAAATAAAGATACTGTGTGCGAACACAGACTTGAATGTTCCGATGTGATTTTGTCAAAGGTTTAATAGATACGTGGGTGTTTGAATCGAAGTCACAATCTTTTAACGATTATTTGTGCAGCTCTACAAGGCAATCTGTAAACAGTACCTAGAATTTGGGCAGCATATGATTCAGTGTGACTGAACGGTCTAGGAAGATTACCTAGCAATGTCAGCATAAGCTTATTAATATTCATGAGCTCCGCCTTCTCCATGTAGTGATGCCACAATCCATCTTTATAGACAGAAACTCATACAAACAGCACATAGCGCACTGGAGACTTGATTTACATTTTGGTTTCAGTAAAGTTTGGCGTTGGCATGTTAAGCAAACAACGTGGAACTCTAAGCATAAAAATACATAACACACAAAAGGACTGTAATGTAAATATATTTATAATACACACTTTTTTTCATTATTTAATTTAATGTATTTCATTCAGGACAAATGAGGTGTCTTAGAAGGCAACAGAATTATGCTTCTTCCCTTTGGAAAACATCTTAAAAGACAAGTCTGTGAAATGAGGACATTGATCTTAGGTGCCGCCCCGTGATGTCAGCAGCAAGTCTGCGTTTCCTGTTTGATTCTGAACACCATGCTGCTTTAATTTCCATGTTTATGAGAACCTGAGTACAGCAGTCTTGGGCATACAGTATTAATTAAAGTCCCCCTAAGGATATTTTGTGTACTAGATCAAATGTATGTAAATATTTCTGGATTGCTGAATTTTTAAAGCCTTTAACATGTTTATTGATTTGTTCTCCAGGAAATAAGTTCTTCTCAGCATTATGATGTGGCGCGGATCCATAAACATTGGCCCTGGATGTATGTATTAACATTCAAGCGAAGCAAAAGTAACTGATTCAAGCACATTTATGTTGGCGGTGGGGGCGGTCGGACGTCCTGTCAGCGTTACTCCACAAACACCTCCCCCGTTTCCCCATCGAACGCATAACCGATCACAAGCAAGTGCTTTGCCAGTAGCAAACTCTGCTCTAGATTTGGCAGTGCACTCATTTCCATGGAAACCCCTCCTTTACACACACGCTCGGATGTGTCGGGTTTTACCCCCCTCGTGCGCGTTTGAGCGGCGATCGGTGTGCTGAGTCACATGTTTCTGTAAAACCACATCTGAAGACAGACCGCGGAGCTTCACCAATTGCATTTAATGGGAAAATCTGTCCAGCTCTTGATTAAATCACATCTTTAGTTGTTTATTTTAATGCTGTGAGTGGGTAAATTACACCTCATCCACTGTGAGGAGGAAAAGTAATCTAAATTTCTTAAAATGGGGGGAATAACTAATTAACTGTTTTCAGATCGCAATTGATTTCCTCTGACAGCAGTGTTAAGAAAATGTAGTGCTTACCAAGCATACACCTTCAGAGGAAAATGGACTTCAAAGGAAGAGGCTTTTAGGAATCTTCACACAGTTAGATACACCAACAATTCATAGTGTCCATATCTCTTAGGTCTAAAAGATGATATATAATAAAACCCCACGATTTAAAAGCACTTTAAGTCTCATAAAAGTTCACACATTATCTACTGTTATGTAATATTAGATAGATAGTGCTTAAACAGACAAAAACACAAAAAACTATGCCAAAATTCCACTTTTGTCGAGTATCCTCAATCCTCAATCAGACCAAAGAAGTCTTAAATTAACTTAAGAGTTGTGAAAAAATGGATGCATGTCAGATCTGGGTCATGTGCATCAGGTCTTAAAGTGACAGCAGCCTAATAAACCTGCTGCCGTCTGTAATTAAAGGTGCTATATGTAAGTTTTTGACTGTAAAGCATACAAATACCATAATGTTTGCAGACATTTAGGAAACATGCTAAGTCCACATACTCGTTTCTCTGAAAAACAATGCTACAGCCGGTTATTCTACTTTGAAATGTGCATCCGTGTCAAAATGTCTGTATTTGTTTTGGTCTGTGCGATACCACACGTTGCCAGTTTACCCAATAGTATTTCGACACCACAGGTTGCCAGTTGGTAAAAAACACAGCGTATTGCTGCCATGGAAGCCAGCAAACAAACTGAGTCAAATATCTGACCTAAAAAGCATCGGCATCCATCTAAAAATCTCTATGAACAGAAGCACATTAAAACAGATAAATCAACTCATCAACTTACAGTGTGGGAGTCTCCTTGCCTTCCATTGTCAATGGCGATCATTCCTGTTGCGTGTCCTCAAACTGGCAACCCGTGTGAGCATCGAGTCTGAGGAGGAGGGGGCGGGGCAAGCAATATTTTTTATTTGGACTGCAGTACCCATTTCAGCCAGTAGCTGTCATTCCTACATACAGCATCTTTAATGTTAATTAAAAAACAAAAGAAAAAGAGAAAATCACACTGCTCTTGACTGAATAACTTTTATAGCGTTAATAAGGATTAATCTATATTTAATTTATACCTACCTGAAAATCTTAAAGCACTGTTTACAAGGTTACATGGGTCAAAAACAAAGAAAAAAATAAATTTTTATGCATTTTGACAGGGCAAGTAAAAATCTGAACAGGTCTGACGGGGCAATAGAAAAAATTACACGTAACATGCATTACGTAATCGGATTACTTTTTGATGCTACAAGTAATGTATTACAAATAACGCATTACGTTATCAGATTAATTTTTGATGTTACAAGTGAAGTAATGCATTACAAGTAACATGCATTACGTAATCAGATTAATTTTTGATGTTACATGTAATGCATTACAAGTAATGTACATTACACAATCAGATTACTTTTTGATGTTACAAGTAATACATTACAAGTTACGTGCATTACATAATCAGATTACTTTTTGATGTTACAAGTAATGTATTACAAGTAAGATGCATTACGTAATTAGATTACTTTTTGACGTTACAAGTAATGCATTACAAGTAACGTGCATTACGTAATTAGATTACTTTTTGATGTTACAAGTAATGCATTACAAGTAACGTGCATTACGTAATCAGATTACTTTTTGATGTTACAAGTAATGCATTACGTAATCAGATTACTTTTTGATGTTACAAGTAATGTATTACAAGTAAGGTGCATTACGTAATTAGATTACTTTTGACGTTACAAGTAATGCATTACAAGTAACGTGCATTACGTAATTAGATTACTTTTTGATGTTACAAGTAATGCATTACAAGTAACGTGCATTACGTAATCAGATTACTTTTTGATGTTACAAGTGATGCATTACGTAATCAGATTACTTTTGATGTTACAAGTAAAGTAATGCATTACAAGTAGTGCATTACATAATCAGTTATGTACATTCTAGTAACAGATTAATTTATTTACAGTCAAAAAGGTTACTGCAGGTGAAGTATTTAAAAAAACAATCACAGTAATAATATGAATTGTAGCGGAAATATAGCTAGTGATGCATGATGTCCAATTTAGTGAACAGATGATTAATCTGAATTTCCTCCCAATCTAAAATCAATATGTAGACAATTTAACTGTGATATGATTCATTATATATTTCTTGATGCTGCAAATTTTTTTCCTGCAAGGATAAAAGGAATGGATGGATATTCAGAGTGACTCTATCGAAGTGAGTGAAATAAGCTTTTGATACATTTGAAATATTCATCTTTTGTCACAAAATTATCATATGGATTCAGAAGACTTGAAATATATTGCACAGATCATACGGACCACTTATATGATGCTTTTATATTGTAATAATGAATAGATAAAGCAATGCGCCACAGCACCATGCCCTGTTAGACTCAAGACAGAAGATTTTATCTTTGTCAGAATCCTGCTGGAGAGAGAGGGAGTCATGCTTCTCTTCATATTTACTTAGTAGCTCAGGGTAGAATGTATTTTTCATTAGATTTGAATGAAAATAGCATCTTCTAGGGCCCTGTGGACATCCACTGTTTTTAATTTACAAATTGGAAAATGCATCTCACCCATTTTGTCACTCCTGTACTCTTCTATTGTGGTGGAAATTACTCTGACTGTAGAATGAAAGAGGGATAGAAAGAGAGGGAGACAGGGAGAGACAGGTGCAGTTAGGTAAAAGCCTGAAGGATGTGTGATTGCTTTAAAAAACACACAGACTGAGAATTCCACGCACCATCCTTGTGGTTTTCCTGAGCTCTTGTCAGTCAACACCTCAGGCTGAGACCTGAGTGGTAGTCCCATCATGTCACTCATCATCTCCTAGAGCCAATCGGAAAATAGCCCTGTCCCCTGAGGGCCAATGGGATGGCAATGTTTCAAATGGAGCAGGTGTAGGCTATGTAGGACACTGTGGTTTCATGGCGCTTTGCTGAAAATGGAATCTCAGCACATTTGTTAAATGCTAAAACACCTTAATTGGAGGTTTGTGTCTGCATAAGTTTTTATTCATTTTGTTTGTGTAAATATGGCTGTCAATTTAATATGTTCATTTAGTGTAATTAATTTAGCATTAAATTAATTCTTACATTTTAAATTAAATTAATGTAATATAATTTTAAATGTACTCTAATATAATTTAGCCATTCTTTGTTTTTTACATTAAGCCATTTAATTTTATTTAATAATTTAGCGGCAGTACATCAGCATTAATTATTTATTTTAAGATTTAGATATTTAATTTAAAATTAAATTAAAATGGAATGGAATCTAAGTTTAAATGTAATTTAATATATATATATATATATATATATATATATATATATATATATATATATATATATATATATACAATTTTGAATTACATTAAAATGTAAACTAATTTTAAATTTTAAAAGTTTAATATAATTTAGTCATTCCTTTTTTTTTTTTTTTTTTTTTTTTTTAAGGTTTAGCCATTCAATGTATCATTTTCGACTAGACTGACAGACCTATTTAAAAGAACTTCATTCCTGTCATTATTCCTCTTCACTTTCATTGACTTCTCTTCCCGAACTTCCTGACGCAGGCCTGGAGGCCCTGTGTGCCGGAGTGAAGGACGGAGAAAACGCATGGGAGAGTAAAGCAAGGGAACAGACAGGGGAGAGAGGAGACAGCGGAGGGGAACATCCTTTGTTCTCAGTGGGTGTTTTTGTCATTTTTGTGAATATTATTAGCACCTCAATTGAGGGCGAGTGAGGGTGTGTTCTGTTTGAAGCCTCCAACGATGACTTCGGTGTGACCTTGAGGCAGACGTCGTCTCCTTTATTCCTCTCAGAACCTGTTTTGCAAATCCCACTAGTGATGGCTCTCTTTTTTAAACAGTCGCCACCACATACATATTGGTCATTAGTTAGCAGCAATTACTGTGTAATGGGGTCCTCAGACAGGCTGGCTAGTGTATTCAGTTGATTATCCTCTCCTGAGAAACCTTATACATTTCTATTAAGTTCCTATTGCATGCCATCGATCATCTTTTAAAAGCTCTTGCGGTCCACTTTGGGTCCATCAATAGTTTTGGAATGGAACTTTGCATGTAATTACTTGGAGTGATTAGAAGTAACTTTGGCCCTGGAGTGTATCAAAGAAATTGGGTTTGCTCAAACGTATCAAAACTGATAAAAATAAAATTTTCGTGCAGATCTGTGAGCAGGATTTCAGTTTGTGTTGCTGACCAGCTTTACTTGAATACTTATGACTTCTGAATAGACAAGTAGTTGGACTTCTGTAGTTTTACTTTTTACAAGTCTCGCAGAAAATAAATGCTGACAGTTAAAGGTAGGGTAGGCAATATTTGGAGAGGCTAGCAATAGCAAGCTAGCTTTGAAAGCATGAGATCCCACCCTCCCTTCAGAGCGTCTCCAAAGCCACGCCTCCTTCAAAACACATGCCCGTGTACAGCAAGAAGCAAACAAAAAACTCACGAAAGACGGCATTAAACTACCTCCTGTCTAAAACCACATAACATACTAATAATGAACAAAAAACTACTTAAAGAGCACTGACCTGTACCACCTGACTGCTGCAGATTCATTTCGGAGTTGAAATTTTCGTATGCGTTTTTTCGCAAAACAATTAAAATGGAGTCTTCAAGCAGTGAGGAGGATCTTATTGTCCTCTCTCTTAAAAAGAGAAAAAGAAAAGAGGAAATAATTGGTCCATCCAATCCTGAGATTGCAAAGAGAGGAGTTCCACCTCCTTATCAAGGAGCATCCAGAGCGATTCAAAGTTTTCTTCAGGATGTCAGTGACTTAGTTTGATGCTTTGCTAGCGACATTGCAACCACATATTATATATTGACACTTTGTCATACAGTGCTTTGTGCTGCGAGACAAAGTGGATCAACTTGTTAGATGCCATTTTGGATTTTGGCGTTCGTTTGTACGCGTTGTCGCTCTGAATTGTCAAAACACCTCTCAAAATGCTTGCTACGGCTTGCCGACGGGCTATCTTAAATAGTGAAATAACATTCCTTTCTTGATGTGCGGAGTTGTTGACTTCTTAAATAAAATTGCAGAAGTTTTGATCATGCAGTCTGCAATGTAGACTACTTGGCACGCGTGTGTGTGATGCATGGTTTGTGCTTATATCCACCGATCGGGCGGGCCAAGTAATAAAAAAATAACATTCCAATCAGTCGCGGGTGGATGAGAGATAAATCATTGTGTTTGTTTGATAAAAATGTTTTGCGAGCCCTGTGGGTGATTTCATTCCGGTTGCCGTTTCTCCACACGCTTTCAAAACAATTCCCGCATGTACTGACAGGGGAGCTGGAGCTCATTATAATATGTAAATCTTATCCAATCATAGCCGTGGGCGTTTACTTCCAAGTCTTCAGTGCAGCACACCCATAAAAACCGAGCGTTCAGGAGAGAGCCTCAAAACTCAGAAAATAACTTATTCATTAGCCTAACTTATTCATTAGGATGTTTTTGAATGTAAAAACCACGCAAACGTCATTAGTTGACCTCAGACAACAGTATAAAAAAATAATTCTGGAACAAATTACCTACCATGCCAAGAGACGCAGGACAGTGGAATGAATACAACTCTTGAGACGCATTTTTTAAAAGCTGCAGATGACACCTCACAGTGTCATGCGTGAGGCGCCGCAAAGGACACTCAGAGTGGCAGTGTCTCTCAGAAGTCAAGATGGGCAGAGGATCACCAATTCCCCCAATGCTGCGGCCAAAAATAGTGGAGCAATATCAGAAAGGAGTTTCTCAGAGAAAAATTGCAAAGAGTTTGAAGTTATCGTCATCTACAGTGCATAATATCATCCAAAGATTCAGAGAATCTGGAACAATCTCTGTGTGTAAGGGTCAAGGCCGGAAAACCATACTGGATGCCCGTGATCTTCGGGCCCTTAGACGGCACTGCATCACATACAGGAATGATACTGTAATGGAAATCACAATATGGGCTCAGGAATACTTCCAGAAAACATTGTCGGTGAACACAATCCACCGTGACATTCACCGTTGCCGGCTAAAACTCTATAGGTCAAAAAAGAAGCCATATCTTAACATGATCCAGAAGCGCAGGCGTTTTCTCTGGGCCAAGGCTCATTTAAAATGGACTGTGGCAAAGTGGAAAACTGTTCTGTGGTCAGACCAATCAAAATTTGAAGTTCTTTTTTGAAAACTGGGACACCATGTCATCCGGACTAAAGAGGAGAAGGACAACCCAAGTTGTTTTCAGCGCTCAGTTCAGAAGCCTGCATCTCTGATGGGATGGGGTTGCATGAGTGCGTGTGGCATGGGCAGCTTACACATCTGGAAAGGCACCATCAATGCTGAAAGGTACATCCAAGTTCTAGAACAACATATGCTCCCATCCAGACGTCGTCTCTTTCAGGGAAGACCTTGCATTTTCCAACATCACAATGCCAGACCACATACTGCATCAATTACAACATCATGGCTGCGTAGAAGAAGGATCCGGGTACTGAAATGGCCAGCCTGCAGTCCAGATCTTTCACCCATAGAAAACATTTGGCGCATCATAAAGAGGAAGACGCGACAAAGAAGACCTGAGACAGTTGAGCAACTAGAAGCCTGTATTAGACAAGAATGGGACAACATTCCTATTCCTAAACTTGAGCAACTTGTCTCCTCAGTCCCCAGACGTTTGCAGACTGTTATAAAAAGAAGAGGGGATGCCACACAGTGGGAAACATGGCCTTGTCCCAACTTTTTTGAGATGTGTTGATGCCATGAAATTTAAAATCAACTTATTTTTCCTTAAAATGATACATTTTCTCAGTTTAAACGTTTGATATGTCATCTATGTTGTATTCTGAATTCCACATTACTACATCCACCATGTTGTTACTGCCACGTGACCTACCGTGTCTCTTCATTACCATTCATAAATCCTCTTCCGTATGTGGTCTCATGGGATAGTAAAGTGTCCATCGAATGCGCACTTCAGAATCTTGGCGGAAGTAGTATGTCAAAAATCTCGCTTTTAAATAATATGAATTCGGACTTCCAACTCTGCTGGCGTACTGTTTTTCACACATTATATAGTAGGGAAGTATTCGATTTCGGGCGCAGCGTGTCCTATACACGATACACTGCAAAAGACACAAGCGCAGCGGTCAAACACATCCGTATAGCTTCTTTGCATTGAAAAACCATGAAAAACTAGCGCAGTGGAATGGAAAAACGTGTCTGTTTGATTAAGAATATCTATAAAACTAACCAGAAAATACTAATCATTTACCTGTTTTATGGCTAATAATTTACCTCTAAAGAACACTCATTCATTTCTCCTTATTTCACCCAGAAGTCTGTAGCTGATTCAAATTCATAGCTATGACATTGCCTGTCATAAGACCTGTCTTGCCTCTAGTTTTCTATGGATATTAAGTGAGAGTTTGGTAGTTCATCACAAGGTGATACAATTCTGCTTTTACCTATTTTCTGCTCTGGTTTACAAAAATGTTTGGCTTCTGGTGATAAATTGCTTGCGATTTCCCTAATTTGTAAGTTGCTTTTGATAAAAGCATCTGCTAAATGATTAAATGCCAAAGGAAAAGAAAAATCATCTCATCAGTCACAGTGGAGTGAACCAAAAAAACATTGTTTTAATTTCAAAGCATGAGAAAGAAATCAGTGAAAAATGACCCTTAGTGGTTATAAATAAACTAATTAAGTTATTGTACATGTTGACTCTATAGTTGGAACATATTTTGTTCGTTGATGAAAAAAAACATAATGCTAGCCAGAATTTACTACTAGTTTACTAGTTTCTATGTACAAATATGTAATTACAGCATAATTGTTGAATATTTACATTTATATTTAATCATGATTATTATTTATACTTGTAATACTTTTTCTTATCGTTTTTTTCAGCTATTTTGAATTTCACTTGTCTTAAAAAAATAACATAATGACAAACTACAATTCAAAAGTTTAGGATCAATAAGATTTTTTTTTTTTTTTCTCAAGAAGTTAATACTTTTATTCAGCAAGGACACATTAAACGAAAGTGACAGAATGCTAAATCCAGCATTAAAGTTTAAAGGTGCCCTAGAATGAGTTTAAACTATATTTTAAATTGTTCTCTGATATCTACACAGAGGGTATGTGGCTGATTTAAGGTCAAAAACTGTCCAGATACGGTTTTACAGGTCCATTTACAACCCTAGAAATTGTCCCTAGAATGAAATGGTCTGGTTTTGCCTTATTTGGAAGGGCCATGAATAATAATGTTGAGCTCTGCTCTGATTGGCTCATTTCAGTAGCTCACACAAGTGCAGTTATTCAGCAAACACAATCGCAAACAGCACAAGCGACAGAACACAGACCGACTGAATGATACTTTAAGCAGAAAATCTCAAATGGAGATTGCTGAAATGCAGTTTACATGTTTATTGGTGTTTTCCGATCATCCGCATGTGCGCGAGAGAGCGCTCATGCATGGTTGCCAGATTGCACATTTAAGTAAAGCTCCGGATATAATATTTGTTCTTTTAACAGAAAAGCTCTGATTGGGGGATTTAAAGTACTGAAATCTGGCAAACGCCAGACAAGCACAAACCATAGACAGTAAAAAAATATGGACTTCAACTTCATTCTCTTCCGCTGATATTATTGAAGCCTCCGGAGGTCCGAATATGGCGCTGACATCTTGCGCAGATTTGGGAAGGAGTCTGCGCAGTAGAGATCTCGGGATCGGAGTCTGTGCGGTAGAGAGCAGGAAGTAAAGGGTGCGATATTAAAATCCCGCCCACACTCTCGCAGATGCAGAACAATTTATTATGTCGGTGTGAAATAAACAGTTATGGAAATGTAGAAATTACAGCTAAAGCTCCAATCTCCTCCCAAAAATCCAGAAAAAAGTCTGTTAGTGCCTCAGTGATAACTTCACTCAGAGAAGCCGTCAATCTCAGCTGTCAATCATGACGTCACACCCCCTGTTTTTATAGCATCAAATAACTAACAAAAACTAAACTCATTTAAAAGATGAAAACTTGAAATGAAATCATCGCGATAAAAACTGCCTAAAATGACAGAAACCGACTTTGGGGAAAAATTATTTGAAGTGTAATTTGATTGTTTAGTTTGTCTCGCGTCCATTAGAAAACACAGAGGGTTATGACCTATACTGGGACCGGCCACTGTGGAGCGATCGAGGTACGGAGGTTTCAGTTTCTGAGAAGAGTGCTAACTTACAGGTTTGGCACGAACACTTGAACGCTCCACTTCGAGGCTATGAAAAGTGCACACATCCCCTGCACAGCCTGGAACATAACATTTACACTCACCTAAAGTATTAATAGGAACACCTGTTCAATTTCTCATTAATGCAATTATCTAATCAACCAATCACATGGCAGTTGCTTCAATGCATTTAGGGGTGTGGTCCTGGTCAAGACAATCTCCTGAACTCCAAACTGAATGTCAGAATGGGAAAGAAAGGTGATTTAAGCAATTTTGAGTGTGGCATGGTTGTTGGTGCCAGAAGGGCTGGTCTGAATATTTCACAATCTGCTCAGTTACTGGGATTTTCACGCACAACCATTTCTAGGGTTTACAAAGAATGGTGTTAAAAGTGAAAAACATCCAGTATGCGACAGTCCTGTGGGCGAAAATGCCTTGTTGATGCTAGAGGTCAGAGGAGAATGGGCCGACTGATTCAAGCTGATAGAAGAGCAACTTTGACTGAAATAACCACTCGTTACAACCGAGGTATGCAGCAAAGCATTTGTGAAGCCACAACACGCACAACCTTGAGGCGGATGGGCTACAACAGCAGAAGACCCCACCGGGTACCACTCACCTCCACTACAAATAGGAAAAAGAGACTACAATTTGCACGAGCTCACCAAAATTGGACAGTTGAAGACTGGAAAAATGTTGCCTGGTCTGATGAGTCTCGATTTCTGTTGAGACATTCAGATGGTAGAGTCAGAATTTGGCGTAAACATAATGAGAACATGGATCCATCATGCCAACATTTCTAAAGAATGCTTTCAGCACCTTGTTGAATCAATGCCACATAGAATTAAGGCAGTTCTGAAGGCGAAAGGGGGTCAAACACAGTATTAGTATGGTGTTCCTAATAATCCTTTAGGTGAGTGTATATCCATGATCTGCTGTTTTCACTATATTGTCCTCATCTTCACAATGCCTGCAGAACTTCTGATGATTCGGTGCACGTTAAAACTGCCAGCCTTGAACATGGGCTGGCTATATGCAAATTTGGGGAGGCGTAAATATTAATGAGCCTGACGGTTACGTCACAGTTGGTGTTATGTTGGAAATCACCTGTTTTTCAGTGGTCTTTTTCTAGCACAAGATTTACATATGAAAGAGGAAACAATGGTGTTTGAGGCTCATGGTATGTTAGTTCCATGTACTGAACTCTTATTATTCAACTATGCCAAGGTAAATACAGTTTTCCATTGTAGGGCACCTTTAACAATATTACTTGCAGCCTTATCGGCCCAACAGATACCTTTTTTGCAAAGCAACTTACAAATTAAGAAAGGTTATGAGTAGGGGTCAAAAATCATAATTATATTCATTAATATCACAATATTAAAGTCATAAATTGTCCAATGGATCCCTTTTGTTCCAATTTAAACCAGTTGAATGCACGTTACATCAAAATAACTTCTGCTCTGTCGAACTTCCCAGTAGAACTTGAAGGAATTGAGGCAGTGATCAGCGAGCTTGTGCCATATAACGTCTTGATATCAAATGTGAGAAAGACCAGGATGTGAAGGAGTGAAATAACCAGTCGGACCAGCTTATCTTATCTGAACTAATCAAAATCGCAGGAAGACGGAGCAGTGAGAGTTAAAGTCTATCAGAGGCAGGTGTCAGGGATGGCAGCGGGTGTAGGACAGGACGTTGCTGCGTCCTGACAAAGCGCCGCTTCAGAGAAATGGAAATAATGACACTGCAGAGACCCTGTTCAATCCCCCCCTTCTCTCCGAATCCCGTCTCTTTTCTCTAGAGGGATGATTTCGCTGCGTAAAATTTCTGTCACCCTCTTGGAAGCTCAATGAAAGGAAACAGAGCTGGAGGGAAGCGCCATTTTTTGATGGTGCGGCTGATACGCTTCCACAAGCCGGCCCCCTCGAGGAACAGGCAGTGAACTGTCTTTTTCTGAGATAAAACATAATATAATACATTATAAGGGCACTTTTATTGAGCTACTATTTGTTTTGAGGTTGTCTGTGTCCCTTCTGTCTCATTTGTAGCTGATTAAAGGGGTCATATAATGGTACATGCACTTTTACAAGTTGATTGTACGGAAATGTGTGTTGGCAGTGCCTGTACACAACCATCCTATAATGATAAAAATCCATCCAGTGTTTTTTTTTTGTAATCTCCTTATATGTTTTCCCCATCTCAAATCGAGCTGTCTGACCGTGTGACGTCACACGGTCGGACGCCCCTCCCACAATTGTTAATTGACAGCAGCGTTTCAACACAGACCCGCCCTGAGCGAGCTGTCATCATACGCCGCCATTGTTGATATGCTGGAGCAGAATGGCGTCTAAGCGATTGTGGTGTTCTGTTCTTGGGTGTATAAACGAACACAGCAGTCATTTTGATGTTCCTAAATCCGAACTGCTGAGTTTTGTTTGCGAAGGGAATATTCCCCCCGATCAACATCAATGCTTTCATGTTTGCGCAAATCATTTCTCACCAGACTGCTTTATAAACGAGGGTCAGTATAAAGCAGGTTTTGCTAAGAAGCTGCTCCTGAAAAAAGGATCGGTAGCAACTATTCGTGTTCCTGCTGCACCTCCAGAAGAAGTGAGTGTAATGTTTTATCAACCTTTATATTAATCTTTGCAAATCGCTTGCACGCTTCACAATGAATGCGGCTAAAGTTTATAGGGTAAGTTACATTACGGCATGCTTTCTATGTATGACGTTCTCAATATAATTCATAATCCCACGTTTATAATGAACAACGCGTTATGGCACTGGACATAAATATACATTACAACAAATTCTTAGGTGTCCTTCAACTACTGCTAGAAGCATTCCTGTGGTGACCTAATGGCAGCGCTTCAGCCCTGACAGTTGTACCTAACACTGCATAGATAACGTTACGCATCACTGACAAGCCTACATTTACCGGAAAAAAAGTTTTTCATGACCATTAGCTGTAACATCAATGTGTCAATGAACTAACGTATTCATCAGTAAACACATAGCATTTGTATCTCAAATGTCTGTTGGGGCCGTCATCTAGACTCCGATTCAAATTGACACGGTTGCACAGATGTGTCCTCAGAGACTCCCGTTGCCATTCTTTCTCCAAAATATACCCTCAGCTGTTGTCAAGGCAACACTCCACGTGTTGTGTCAAAACGCCCCACAGAACAGAGGGGCGGGGTGAGCAAAGCTCATTATCATTTAAAGACACATGCACTGAAATGGCTTGAAATATATTACAAACTATAAAATATATTATAATATATATTATAATATATTACAAGCTATAAAATATATTACAAACTTTTCATTTAGACACTAAATAATCATATTAACTTGTACAAAAATGGCATTATATGACTCCTTTAACTGACATTTATTTAAAAATGCCCCTTAAAGATGCAGTGTGTAGTATTTATGAGGATCTATTGACAGAAATGCAATATAATATACATAACTATGTTTTCAGTGGTGTATAAAGACCTTACATAATGAACCAATCTGTTTGCATTCCCTTAGAATGAGCCATTTCTATCTACATATACCGAGGGTCCCCTTACAGTGAAGTCGCCATTTTGCGCCGTCATATTTCTACAGTAGCCCTAAACAGACAAACTGCTCTACAGAGAGCTAACTACTCTCTGCTGTCTGTGCGAGTGATGCGAATTTCGTCATCAGAAGAGTACGCACGTACTGAACGCACACAGTCAGATTTTTATAATGGTGCATACTTTGTACGCGCAGGTTGCACATGCACATTACATTTTTTTGCAGTATTTTACATGGGTTGTAACCCGTGGTGAGAGATTACTCAAAACTGCGCATGCTTTTAAAAGCCCGTATATGCGTACGAGTCAAAAGAAGTATACTTTGCAAGACTGTGCACTCAACTGTGCATATGGAGTTGACAAATGGAGTTATTGTCTTCCAAAAGAAAGAACTGATTCTGAACTGCCTGAAACAAATCGTCAGTAAATCCAGTCTTACTTCCAGCTAGAACCTAGGTAGATTTGTAACAAAATCTGCATAATGCCAGCCTATGGTCTCCATTGGCTGCCAGTGAACAACGTCTACTTTGACCCTCAAACACTGTAGTTATAGCTGAGGCCTGGAGAGTTTGGTTCGTGTTGTCGTCGTGTCAAGAAGACGCTGCTTTTTTGCCCTGCGAAAGCAAATCCACTTTGCATGCACATCCGAGGACTCGAATTGATGCAGTAAAACTGACGCCATCATTATTGTTCATATAACTGTGTTTACAAGTGCTGAGGAAGCTCTAGAGCTGAAGTTCAGATATGGTAATGGGCGTTTTGTTTCCGACACGCGCTGTAAGCAGTCGACCAATCACAACAGACTGGGTCATCTGACCAATCAGAGCAGAGTAGGCTCTCGGAAAGGAGGGGTTTAGAGAGACTGAATCCTTTATCAAAGCCTGTTTCAGACACTGAGAAATGAGGCTTGACATTAACACCCACCATCCTTCCAAATGCGGGTGTATTTCAGCAGTGGCCTGTAACGCAATCACTCCTACCAACCACTTTGGCGGGTTGAATTTTATATATAATACATTTTCAATTGTAGTCTTTTAAAAGGGCATCTGAAATAATAAACTAAGTGCAAAAATATAGATTTTTAATTTTGCCGCAGAATAGATACAGATACAGATAAAGACTGCGCTATCTCACTCTCTCATCTCTCCGACAGTGAGTTGACACACAAACCCGCCTCCTTTCACTCACTCGTTTCATTTGCTCCGGATGAATATTGTTGCTGTTGAAGGGCTTGAATTTTGCCATGGGATTGAGCGAATTGTGCATAATTTTACACCTAAAGTGCGCATACATAAAGCCACCTCTCAGTACTAAATTGAGTTCTTTTTCGCTTCTTATTGCTCTTAAACAGTCAAATACACACAAAATGATGTCCAAATGCCGGTCTTGGCCAGTATTCACTTAAACAGTCAGTTATGTTTTAAGTGAACAGAAAAAGGATGTGTAACAGCATAATGGATGCATGTGTCAGGTCGTAATGAGATAATGAGATAACATTAAAAATGTCTATATGGCTATGTCAAAATTGTGGCCAGTGTATATTCTGTGGCTAGTAACTGAGCAAAAAAAAAAAAAAAAAGTATGTCAAGCCATGTGTGCAATCTATATTACGAGAAAATGAAGGTGTTTTTTGACCTTGGATGCATGTAAACCTATTTTAGGAGATAGCACAGGAGGGGCACTTAAAACTTAAATTCTATTCGTTTCTGTAAGTCTGTTCAAAATGGCAGTTTCAATGAATCGATTCCAAACTGATTGATCACTCCAAAATGTTCACAAAAGATGCTGTCAGATTTTTATACATTTAAATGTTTTACTAAGAATATATATATATAGTAAAATATTGCTATTTATTGTTAAGTTTGTGCATATAAATTAATATTATGTCTTCCTCATATAGTTTCTTCCCCATGAAAAACAGTGTGGTAAACAGTTCTTGAGAACAATTTGAATCTAATTGGATATAATGGCTGTTTGGTTAAAATTATGGTTCCTCTGACTGTAAAAAATGGGGAAAACCTCTTAAAAATATCAAAATATATAACGAATATCATCAAAAGACTGAAAAATATTAATATATTTTGTGTTTTACCAAAATAAAATGACAGCATGTTTATTAAGTAAAAGTTCATAGCAATTTTGTACTTTCAAAAGAGAAAAGAAAAACTCAGCGAAGGGATTAGATTGGAAAAAATAAATTGCATCTCATCAGGCCCAGTGAAGTGAACCAAAAATCATTGTTTTAATAACTGAGTCTTACAAAGCATGAGAAAGAAAACACTGAAAAATTACCCGGAGTGTTCAAATCCATATTGCCAGCCAGCCATCGGTGTGCACACAGATCCTTGGCGTGAGCCGATGAGATTCTTTTGCATGAAGTTTCTCACAAATGAAGAGTAAATAAATCGGAGCTTTTCGGGGGAGGTATCACAACAGAGAAGATTTTCTCTAAAATAAAATGTTTCATTTCAGTGCACCGAATGTGTTACGTGACAGCAGTTGCTTTTCTGATGTAGTTTGACCTCAAGGTTTTGATTTTTTTAGATTTTATATATATTCATTTGGCCTCTCATGCACAAAACGAGTGCGGTTTCCTATGCAGCCTGCTTAACTGAAGATATTGTGATACAGAATAAAAATAAAAAAAGATCATATAAATATATAAAGACATAATACATGTTTATTTTTCCTGCTGAATTTATAGCACTGATTGAAAGGCCACCGAAATTCATCAAACCACTTCAGACTCAAGAAATGATTGCAAATTGTAAACATGTTTATGCTGGTTCAAGCTATTTAATGTTTCTTTCACTGGGGATTCAATCACTCTAAATCACTGTTTATTTTACTTATAAATGATGTCAGATGATTATAAAAAGTACTTCAGGGTCAGAAATAACCAGAGCTTGAAGGAAAATATAGCCTAATCGGAGACAATTATTAAATTAAATTTAATAACAATTAAAAATAGTAATAAATATGGGGTCAAGATTGGTTTGAGAGTTTTGAAATTAATTATTGTTTCAAATTCAGTGTTTTTATTTAACTGGAAACAACACAGCATGCCAGTATTTGTAGTCTGAAAAATCTATGCCGTAAAAAATATGCTTTCACCCTGCTGAAAGAAGAACTTCGAGAAACCAAAAATCAAGCCAAATAGATTGAGGCTGAAAGCCCACGGGGGCGAGAGTGCAAGAAGCTGGCAGGACAGTGCCACTGTCCGCAAGAGTAGTCCTCCAAGGCATAAAGAAAGGAAAAGAAAGTGAAAGAGCATAGTGTGCTGAAGCATTCGTACGCAGCTCAGGTAATTACAGCATCTGTTAAGAGTTTTACGGATTGTTTTTCATCTCCACATGGCCGCCACTCCTGAAAACCAATTACCTTGGGTGAAGGGGGTCGCGTTTGCAGTGAGAAAAACGCAAAAATCACAGAACTTTTTTTTGTCTTGGCAGAGTGAAACAATAGCCTATTTCCTGCGTTCTGTAAGTACACCAGTCCCATAATATCCAAACAATTATGTATTTATTTCATTGTTTTAGAAACATTATATATTGCTTAGGGATGTTTCTTCAACTTTTGGCACTTTTGTCCCTGTTGACTTTCACAAAATAAAAAGACTTTCTCTAGTTTAATTTGTCAACTGTACAGTCATCAGTGAGGAATTTTTCCTTGAACTGTCATGAACAAATGTCATTTCCACTACATATCAATTCTCCAATCATTCTCTTACTGAGGCTAATTTGAAAGCTAGCAACGTGTGTCCCCTAAATACACATAATTAAATAATATTTTAAAATTTTTTGCATAGTTCTACCAAATTACAGCTTGATTAGAAATGACACAAAATAAAAATATTAATAT
Source organism: Paracanthobrama guichenoti (assembly GCA_018749465.1). NCBI lineage: Eukaryota > Metazoa > Chordata > Actinopteri > Cypriniformes > Gobionidae > Paracanthobrama > Paracanthobrama guichenoti. The sequence goes on from CM031967.1 coordinate 8,092,481, forward strand.
TTACCTTGTTTTTCTCCACAGATTTGTGTCTCGTAAGCAAATTAATAGTGAAAAGCCTTGCTAAGGCTAATTTGAAAGCTAGCAACGTGTGTCCTAATGCACAACATTAAATAATATTTCAATTTTTTTTGCATAGTTCTACCCAATTACATCTTGATTGGAAATGACACACAATAAAAATATTAATATTTACCTTGTTTTTCCCAATAGATTTGTGTCTCGTAAGCAAATGAATAGTAAAAAGCCTTGCTAAGGCTAATTTGAAAGCTAGCAACGTGTGTCCTAATGCACAACATTAAATAATATTTCAAATTTTTTTGCATAGTTCTACCCAATTACATCTTGATTGGAAATGACACACAATAAAAATATTAATATTTACCTTGTTTTTCCCAATAGATTTGTGTCTGGTAAGCAAATGAATAGTAAAAAGCCTTGCTAAGGCTAATTTGAAAGCTAGCAACGTGTGGCCTAAATGCACATAATTTAATTATATATATATATTTTTTTTGCATAGTTCTACCCAATTACAGCTTGATTGGAAATGGCGCGCAATAAAAATATTAATATTTACCTTGTTTTTCTCCACAGATTCGTGTCTCTTAAGCAAATGAATAGTAAAAAGCCTTGCTATGGCTAATTTGAAAGCTAGCAACGTGTGTCCTAATGCACAACATTAAATTATATTTCAATTTTTTTTGCATAGTTCTACCAAATTACAGCTTGATTGGAAATGACACACAATAAAAATATTAATATTTACCTTGTTTTTCTCCACAGATTTGTGTCTGGTAAACAATTAAATAGTAAAAAGCCTTGCTAAGGCTAATTTGAAAGCTAGCAACGTGTGTCCTAATGCACAACATTAAATAATATTTAAACATTTTTTGCATAGTTCTACCCAATTACAGCTTTATTGGAAATGACACAATAAAAATATTAATATTTACCTTGTTTTTCTCCACAGATTCGTGTCTCATAAGCAAATGAATAGTAAAAAGCCTTGCTATGGCTAATTTGAAAGCTAGCAATGTGCGTGTCCTAAATGCACAACATGAAATAATATTTTAACATTTTTTGCATAGTTCTACCAAATTACAGCTTAATTGGAAATGACGCGCAATAAAAATATTAATATTTACCTTGTTTTTCTCCATAGATTTGTGTCTGGTAAGCAAATGAATGGTAAAAAGTTTCAAGGAAGAACCTTCGTATGACAAAAAGAATTTCAATAAAAAAGTGTAAATGAAACACATAAAAGTGTCTTTAATAAAGAAACACTCATGTATGCAATTATATGTTCATGGCGTGCTGTAGTTTATTAAAACACCGTACTGTAAGTTGTGCAAAAGCCAGTCAGTGGCACGTTTAATGATTGGCTCATATGCAATGATGCAAAACAAATATCCACATTTCCAAAGCATTCTTGTTGTTTAATCATCTGCATATGAGTCAACTTTATGTTTTAGATTATGTGAGCAGATAATATAGTGTAATTTTGCAGACAGAGAAGCAGTCGCTGAAATTACGGTTCATTATGGTGGCGCGGGTTCTGTGAAAAGGACAGATAGAAATATTGTTTCCCCGTGACACCAGACACCTTATCAGGGTCAAATAACCATACACTCATTTATGCATTTTTGCTTCTTAATGAAATGCAACTGAACAGACAGATAAATGAGAGAAGCCCCCATTAACCGGTGATTAATTGATCTCATTTGTGGCGAGCACAACACTCCCCTCTTTTGCCTCTGACCCCAATCTCTGATTGTCCTTCTCTATCAGAAGAATGACTTTGAGATTTCTTTCCTCTGCTCTCCCCTTCGCCTGCCTCCGTATATCCTCGGCTCTAACTCGCATGTTTCTGAGAAACATATAAGCGGATTTGTGCTTATAAAAATTGGGAAAAAAAAGTGAAAGGAAAGATTCATATTGGGGAAAGTGTAGGGCTTTATTCTCCTGGAGCTCTGCCTGATCAGCTTTGTAACTCTGAGAACTTTTTTCTCTATTTTTGCCTATTCCTTTAAACCACCGTGTCTAATTGCGATGGCGTTTTTAATTAAAAGTCAGAGATGTGCGGTTGTTTGTTTAAAAAAGAGAATTATCCGTTTCTTCCTAGGCTTCTCTCTCTCTCTCTCTCTCTCTCTCTCTCTCTCTCTCTCTCTCTCTCTCTCTCTCTCTCTCTCTCCGCAGACACTATCTTCCATCTATTTGGCTAATGAGCGGGAGGGAAGAACCTGCTGGAGGACTTGTTGATATTTGTCCTTCTCCGACAGGCTTTCTGAGCGTTTGCGATTAGCGCGCGACATGCTCGCTCGCTTTTGAAGCTCCAGGACGTTAGCCATCCAGGAAGAAGAACGATAAGAAGATTCTGGAGTTTGGGCTCCTCCGTCGTAAAACAAAGCCGCCATATATGCAGTTCAGAAAACTTTGAAAGTGACCTTGTCCTTTGATGCTGTGAAGCCGAATGCAGCTGGAAAGAAACTAAGAAGAACACACAAGTGAAACGCCTTTAGATATGTGAATCTGGCTATAGCTAATTTTAATAATAGTAATCAGAATAAACAATTCTTACACTGTAAAAAAAAACTTAAAGTAAGTGTTCGTGGTGCCTTAAAATTTTACGTTTAGTCAACTTGAAATGTGAAGATGGAATAAGTGACTACTTGGATTTGAGTTGACTAAACTTAAAATTTCAAGGTAGCACGAACACTTAATTTGTTGAAACACCATTTAGTTTAGTTTATTTAAAACATCATATGAAGAATCTATGAAATTAACTTTAAACAGAATTATGCTATGCTTATAAATATGCTATTGTTCATTAATTCATGTTTGTTAATAATATGCCACTTTTAACCTTTAAAATGTATATGTAGAAAGAGTTTTGTTCATGCTTTTTCATATTAGCAATTGCTTTCATGTTAACGTAGAACTTTATAGATTGGTGTGGTTTCTGGTTGCCATAAGCAGCCTAATAACTTTAATATATATTGTGCAAATTGTCTGTTTATATTCTGGGTTTTAACTCCTTTACTGGCCTTTCACAATTTCAAGATGATGTTTTCTTAAACTTTTCATCATGACTTCATCATTTATTTGTTTACCAAGGAGCCAGCAGCATCACTGAAGAGCTGGAGATCAAATATGAGGCATATGTGATGCGTGAAGAAAAGAAACATCAAGGTAAATATCACTCGAGAACAGTGTATTTTTTTGTATCTTATTTCCAATCAAGCAGTAATTTTGTCAAATTATGCAACATTTGTGATTTATTTTTTCTCTGTCTTTAGATACACTATCAAATAAGCCTTAGCCAAACAAAAGCAGCCATTTTGTTCCAGAAATGTTTAAATGTCATTTCCACCAGGTTATGAATACTGATGTGATGGAAATGCTGTTTGTTCATGAGCGCAATTGCTGTTCACACATACCTACTCAAACCAGCTTAATTGAGAAAATGAAATAATGAAGCTCCAACAGAGCTAGATATGAGAACTCTTGAAGTTTTATTGGAGTTTTATAATTAAAACAAAACAAAACAAGCAAATAACTATTATTACTAAATCATATTATTGATTTTTTAAGTACTGTATTTTACTTTTATTTAGCCATAGTTTTTGTCATTTGACAAAAAAATCATGTTTTTAGATTTTTTTCGTCCGTCCGTCCGTCCGTCCGTCCATCCATCCAGGTGTCTATCTCAAATCTGTGCAAACTGATGATTCAACACACACAAAATATACCATTTAAATTTTATTTAAGATTTTTCATGTTGTTATGGAGCCCTGATGATGGGGAAAAATGATATGGGAGGAAAATTATTATTGTTATTATTATTTTAATACAGACACTAAATAGACCCTGTATATCTTAATTTTGTTTTAATTTTTTTAATTGTATTTACAAGTACTTTTATTATAGTTTTATTAATATTTTGAATTAGCTTTTATTTTTATTTTATTTTTGTTAAATTCAGTTTTTGTTTTAATTTCGTGATGTGCTTTTGTTGTTTTATTTTTTTAAACTTTTTTTTATTTATTTTTTTTATTTTGCAATTTAGTTTTAATTTATTTTATATCATCTGTAGTTTTAGTTTTATTTATTTCCAGTTCATTGTCAATTGTGAATAAAAAGGAATGCAATAATTTACAAATCTAATAAACTTATATTTTATTCACAGTAGAATATAGATAACATATCAAATGTTAAAAGTGAGACATTTTGAAATGTCATGCCAAATATTGGCTCATTTTGGATTTCATGAAGTTGAAGTTGAAGTTTATTTGTCATTACACATGTACAAGTACAGTATGAAGCTCCTACAGAAATGAAGCTATAACGAAATGAAGTTTGGAGCAAGCCTCCGGGCCGCAGCCGATTATTCAGGCGCCGCCACACGCTCTCCAGAAATACAAGAATGCAGTTTAGCAAGCATTACATAGCAAAACACAACAAAACATAAACATGACACAGTACACGTGGTCACGTGATGGGATTTTTTGTATGGAGTGGGAGAGGAGATAGATAAAGACAGGCAGACGGTTGTAGTGGGGGATGGGATCGGGATAGGTTGTGTATGGTGCGAGTGAGTCTGAGATTGTGTTGTGTGAGAATGTTAGCCATAACTTCAGATGTTTTCGAGTTCAGTTCTATGGTTTGTCCTTGAAGGGAGATAAGGCAGTGCACAGGGGAAGATAGCAGACCAGCTGTCAGGCTGACCTCCCAACCGAGAGATAGGGACAAGTGTGGTTCGTTGGGGTAGTTGATTAGGTCAGGCAAATACAATTTATTATTTTTTAATCCATTTGATGATCTTCGGTAATTTGTCCGGATCATAATCAATCAATCAGATCTGGTCCTCAGCATTCGCGTCCGGTCTGTGCAGTTTCCCTAGACATTACGTCCAGCCTCATGGCCAGACCGGTTACAGTCCGTAAAAGTTCACCGATCTGACCCCCGATAGAGCCCACTCTACCCTGCGTATCCGCAGTCCGGACTGCGTTGTTACGGTTCAGTTCCTCAATTCCTATCACTCTCTGATCTAATTCCTTAAAACGGTCACACACAGCCCCGAAGCATTCCTTAATTTCCACAGACAGCGGCTGGGTGAATTTGCTTGCAGCTGTCTTACCAATCTTCCGATAGGTCAGGGCAATCCCAAAGCCAAAGAATAGGAACCCCGCCAACAATAATCCAATCATGTATAAATCATGTATAAATCCATCCTCCACGGACAGAGCCTCCAGGCACAGGACTTGCCAGTTGTTCCATGCGTCCCTCACAGCAAAGGTCCCGTCCGGGCAGGTGGGTTCTCCCGGGGCACCCTTCCTTTGTGAGAAAATCTTGTCGATCGTGCTGATTGACCAGTTAATCAATTCCATTTCAGTATTTTCAGGAGTCCAGCAAAGCAGCGGGTCAGAGAGAAAAAGAAGAGACAAAACACTAGACAAAACACTAGAGCGCAAGAGCACAGCGGGAGCAGAGTGAAAACACGTCTGCACGGATTGAAGGACAGAACAGGAAGGAGCTACACATTCCAAAAAAGTTGGGACAGGTAGCAATAATAGGCCGGAAAAGTTAAATATACATATAAGGAACAGCTGGAGGACCAATTTGCAACTTATTAGGTCAATTGGCAACATGACTGGGTATAAAAAGAGCCTTCAGAGTGGCAGTGTCTCTCAGAAGTCAAGATGGGCAGAGGATCATCAATTCCCCCAATGCTGCGGCCAAAAATACTGGAGCAATATCAGAAAGGAGTTTCTCAGAGAAAAACTGCAAAGAGTTTGAAGTTATCATCATCTACAGTGCATAATATCATCCAAAGATTCAGAGAATCTGGAACAATCTCTGTGCGTAAGGGTCAAGGCCGGAAAACCATACTGGATGCCCGTGATCTTCGGGCCCTTAGACGGCACTGCATCACATACAGGAATGCTACTGTAATGGGAATCACAACATGGGCTCAGGAATACTTCCAGAAAACATTGTCGGTGAACACAATCCACCGTGCCATTCGCCGTTGCCAGCTAAAGCTCTATAGGTCAAAAAAGAAGCCATATCAAAACATGATCCAGAAGCGCAGGCGTTTTCTCTGGGCCAAGGCTCATTTAAAATGGACTGTGGCAAAGTGGAAAACTGTTCTGTGGTCAGACCAATCAAAATTTGAAGTTCTTTTTGGAAAACTGGGACACCATGTCATCTGGACTAAAGAGGACAAGGACAACCCAAGTTGTTCTCAGCGCTCCGTTCAGAAGCCTGCATCTCTGATGGGATGGGGTTGCATGAGTGCGTGTGGCATGGGCAGCTTACACATCTGGAAAGGCACCATCAATGCTGAAAGGTATATCCAAGTTCTAGAACAACATATGCTCCCATCCAGACGTCGTCTCTTTCAGAGAAGACCTTGCATTTTCCAACATCACAATGCCAGACCACATACTGCATCAATTACAACATCATGGCTGCGTAGAAGAAGGATCCGGGTACTGAAATGGCCAGCCTGCAGTCCAGATCTTTCACCCATAGAAAACATTTGGCGCATCATAAAGAGGAAGATGCCACAAAGAAGACCTAAGACAGTTGAGCAACTAGAAGCCTGTATTAGACAAGAATGGGACAACATTCCTATTCCTAAACTTGAGCAACTTGTCTCCTCAGTCCCCAGACGTTTGCAGACTGTTAGAAAAAGAAGAGGGGATGCCACACAGTGGGAAACATGGCCTTGTCCCAACTTTTTTGCGATGTGTTGATGCCATGAAATTTAAAATCAACTTATTTTCCCCTTAAAATTATACATTTTCTCAGTTTAAACATTTGATATGTCATCTATGTTGTTTTCTGAATAAAATATTGAAATTTGAAACTTCCACATCATTGCATTCTGTTTTTATTCACAATTTGTACAGTGTCCCAACTTTTTTGGAATCGGGTTTGTATTTTTAGTGCTTCAGCTTAAACTTATTTCAGTTTATAGCCAAGACAACATTTCAAATTTTTGTTTAGTTTTTCAACTAATATTTTTATTTATATTTGATTTTATTTTATTTCAGCTTTATGTCACAGATATGTTTTTAATAGTTGTAATAGTTTGACAATAATAACCCTGTCTCAGTCCATACTGCTCATGGACCAATGACTGAGTTTCCTGGCCATCTAGTTCAGCTCCACCCATCAATCATCTCTTGCTGCGGTGATGTACCTGTAAGAGAATTATGAGTTGTTTGAGCAAGTACATGAGCGTGTGTGTTCGTTTCAGCGTGTGGGCCGAGCAGCAGGCTTGGTAGAAACAATCCTGTGACATTGTAACAGCTGAGCCCCCTCATTTGGGGCCGTTTGGCAGGGCGTCAGGAGCACCAGGTGTCCCCTTTGCACCCAGCGCTTTGAAGCGGGCATGCGTGAACGTCCGACCTGGAAAAGACCTTTCTGTCAAAGAGAACAAGGACTGGGCACAGCGTGTGCCGCACATGTGGCTCTCCATTTTAGCTCATGCCTTTGAGTTTGTGTCTCTGTGTGTGTGCGCGTGTTTTATAGATTGTGAGAAATGACTGCAATCTCAGCCCGGAACCGTTGCTGAAAATGTGAGAAATGGTGGCTTAACAGCTGTTATGGAGGGGCTGTTCTCTTTTTCACCCAAGATAGGTTTGTTTTTGAGATGAATTGTTGTGAGTGCTGTTTAGATTTAGCACATACTATGCCTCAAAAAACATCCTGTTTTCCTAGAACACCCGGAGCCATTGGGACAAATACTTACCAAAACTATTATTTGCAGTGAAAATGCCTTATCACCAAATAATTGTGGATTTGATGCTGTTCTTTAAGGTGGTTGAACAAGAAGCATCACATCACAGTTCTGGCAAAACATAGGCATCCTACATAGAACACTTACAGGTTAAAGTTTACCAGTTATGAGATTCATATTGGGATTCACATAGAAGTTAACAGTGATGATTTTTTTTACTGTAGGCTACTAAAGCATAAAAATACCACAAAATGTTTGCAGATATTTAGGAAACATGCTAAGCTCATACTTGTTCCTCTGAAAAACAATGCTACATTAGTTATTCTACTTTGAAATGTGTGTTCCGTGTCAAAACGTCTGTTTTTTGTCTTGGCAGGGTCAGAGATCGCAGATCATACCAGCCTTGGCAGCCATCTAAAAATTCTCAATGAACTCAACTAACAAGTGTGTAAGTATCCTTGCCTTTCATTTCCCCAGTAAACTTTGTGTGGATGTAATGCAAAACTGGAGATGGAAATAAAAATAGGTAGGAGAATTTCAATGCGAGAACAACTCAAAAGCATTTTTTCCCCTCCATCTATATTTTTTCCATCTCCATGTCCCCTTAGGGGTTATTTGTTATAATGTCTTGCTGTCCTATTTTTTCTCTCGTAATATTTTCATTATTAAAAGCATTTAAATATTGGCATGTTTGTCTCGTCTGTGGTAACAACGAGAAGCAAATAGCCGTTTGTTAACAAACGTTTTTGTCAGTCATTTTGTTGACGAGATTGCACTGCACAACAACTCATAATATTTCAGCTATAATATTACTTTTATAGGATTTTTTTGGGCTTTATGTTTAGGTTATATATTACTTTATACATTTGCAAAATTTCACCGTCTTGTATCTGGAATTTCATTCACAAGTCCTCTTTGGCCCAACTTGTGTTTAACTGGCTTTTTCAAAGGTAAAAAAGGTTGGAATCTCCATAATACACCAGGATCTGGCTTATTTTGCACTTTGGTTTGTATTTACCCAATAGAGGGCTGTAGTCAATACGTCAAAACCCAGAAGACTAATTCACCAACGGGTTCCCTTAAGATTTTTCTATGGGTTTTTCGATCGGATCACAAGTGGATGACGCTAAATACAGGTGTAAATGGGGTCTAAAACGTTTTGAACTTGCCTAATTTCTACTACTTCCAGAGGAAGTAGCACATTCGACTGGATTGCTTTCATAGTGTAAACATTTATGTGGTCGAATGCGATTGAACAGCCACTAGACTGCCTTCTCTCTGCCAACTGATCTAATGCGTAAACATTATGGGAAGTACACTAGTCGCTAGCCAGACAGACTTTAAACTTTGTTCGGCTGGAGATCCAAGTGTCCATTCGATTGAAAGATCTGAAAAAGTCCATACGTTTACCTGCCCATAGACCCTCCCCTCAAAGAAATCAGGACAGAAGTAGACAGTTGAAAATGGACAAAAGCAGATATGGTGACTTGGACTCGAGTCGCTATTTTTATGACATGTGACTTGACTTGACAAAACATAAAATACTTGAAACTTGACTCGGACTTGGAAGTTAAAGACTCGGGACTTGAATGACTTCAGTGTTAATCACATCATGTTTTCATTTTGAATATAAAATATATAAATTATTAAAAAAAAATAAAGTTGACCCAGCTGGAGCGCAGGCTGAGAATAGCGTTGTCATGACTGGATCACGACACCATCATCAGTGATGCCCTCTCGTACCTTACGCACACCATGCCCACTTAGATCAGATATCACATCAACATGTCAGCCAGAGGGGTACCGAGGGACATCGCTTTCGGCTTCAACAATTATTCGCAAGATAGCAAAAGACGAACAGCGTGTTGCAAGACATGCAACATTAAAATCACGGACAGCCAGATGACAACCTCCAATTTCAAGAGCCATTCTGCCCAGTAAGTGCTTGTCAATTTGTTAATGTTATCTGGTTAGTTGGTAGTTAGCTAATGTAATAATAGCTAAAGTAGCCACTAGCCATTAACCCTCATACCGTGTTGGGGACAAATGTGGGCAAAATAATTTTGATTTATTTAAAAAAAATACTTCCCTTGTTCTGAGCGGTCGAGACTTGGCTACTTTTCCTAAGTTTGCCACCTGAACACACAGAAAAATGACTCTACAATGTTAAGTGGGTGAAAAAAACCCCCTTCTTAATGTTGTGTTTGTGTAATTCAGAGCATTCTTGTTTTTGTTTTTTTCTTGCCTGTTTCTTTGTTCTTACCTGTTTATTCCCAGTTACTTATATCTTGTCTTTTCACTTAATTAAGATCAGATTCTGCAGGTAAAATTACAATAATAAGGTGACTTGACTTGACTTGACTTGACTTGACTTGACTTGACTTGACATAGCCTGTGACTTGACTTGACTTGCCCAAGAAAAATACTTGGGACTTACTTGAGACTTGAAGGATCAGACTTGAGACTTACTTGAGACTTGAAGGTTCAGACATGAGACTTGAGACTTGCGCATGTGTGACTTGGTCCCATCTCTGGACAGAAGAGACAGATTAAAATACCAGGTGTAAACGGGAATGTCTCCCTCGTCTACTTGTGATCCGATTGACCAAAACACATCTTAATATCACGTGTAAACGGCCTATGAGTAAAATTAGGTGACTTGACGATACTTTTTGTAAATTACATGAACTCATATCGAAAACGAATGTTGAAGCTATGTTTATTTATCAACAATATCAAAAAAACCTATTTAATAAGTAACTAGATAAGAACGTTTGAGTTTTGCAAACACTGCTTTAGCTGCTCTGCCAATGAGCAGTTACATTGTTTTTACTGGTGTTTCATGTGACGCCATATGTTTATCAGATCCTGTAACGCCATCAAACCTGACATGATGTGAACTTGAAGCGGGTTGTGACGGCACCTGACAACATCTGGAAAGCAGTAGACTCATCAGCTCCATGCCTCTGCCAAACACAAATCCCCATCAGCGAGACAGTGAACCAGATCCCTTTTTTCCCACACCAAAGATGTCATCCCAGGCTTACATGGTATTTCAATGACATTAATTTTTAATCTCCAAATCATAGAGCAAATGTTGGGTTTTTAATCAAAGACATTTACTGTAAGGCAAATAGACCAATAACAGAGAAATTACAATGCTCAAAATGGTGGCTGTAGGAATTTAGGAAAGGAAGTGTTTTTGCTATAGAAAATGCACTAGCGGAACAAAAAAGTTTTGTTAAATTTTGTTTAGCATGGTTTAAAAGTTTTACTCATGATATTGAGCAACCCGTTCTCACTCCCAAGGCGTCAAAATCTGAAGCATGGTCAAGTGCCTTCTGCGTCACAATGAAGCTGCTAAAGGTACCTCTAGGCGTCACTATAACGGCACACAGGGTGCTCCATTGATTTCACTGAGAAACCTTTGGCGTCATACACAGACAGTTGGGCATATTATTGTCATGATGTTAAATTAAATTGGGTTATGATTTTACCATTATGACATGGAGTGTGATTCTCAGTTTAATCAGCCAGCATAATTTTATTTTATTTACGCTATTTAGACACGTTTGAACATGTAACCCAACCCCATCACATCCCTAAACCTACACTGCCAGAAAAAAAGGTACATTGGTACTGATATGTACCTCTTAAGGTACTAATACGCTCTCTTAAAGTACTGATATGTACCTCTTAAGGTACTAATATGTACCTTTTAGGGGTGAGTAAGGTACAAAGATGTACCTTTTCACTTTTGTACCTTAGGGTACCGCCCCAGTGACAGCACTGTACCTTTATTTTCTGAGAGTGTACCCATTTGTGTATTATGTGATATAAAACACAGGATATAACAGGCTGATATGACTGCAGGCACAATTTATTAAAAAAGCACAAATATTCCAAATGTTCCGAGGCCAAACGATTGTGAAGAAAATCCCCAAAAGCGATCAGCGTTTCAATCCGCTGAAGATCATGTACACATTCAATTGTATTGGCTCTTGTATGTCTCATGACCAGTTGCGTCATTACGTCAGCTTTGATTTTAAAATGTCATTGGCTCTCGTATGTCTCGTGACCGACTGCGTCATGCTAAAGTGTCAGGTGTATCTTTTGAATGAGATATGAATGAGTGCGTGCGTGCGTTCACAGAGCGGCGTGATCATCATTTCAGCGATGAAAACATTAAGATCAACTCTGTTCTTTACATGAAGATATCGTATGACTTCAGAAGACTTGGAATGCAACATAAGTTAATACTTTTATACTGTTTTTGGTCAATTTTTGCAATAAATACCTGTGTTTGTACTTTTATTTGCCTGTTATATGTTTTATATTGTTGAGAAGTGGGTAGGTTTAGGGTAGGAGTTGGGTTAGTTGCTCCAAAATATAAAAGTAGCCTATAAATATTCATAAAATCATGTCTGCTTAATGCAAAGAATTAAATGCGTCTTGATCTGATGCACTGGACAAACATGAAATCAATGGAGCACCCTGCGTGCCATTATAGTGACGCCTAGGAGTACCTTTAAGCGTCTTCATTGTGACGCGGAAGGCACTTGACCATGCTTCAGATTTTGACACCTTGGGAGTGAGAACGGGTTGCAACGAGATATTACATATCAGAAAACTAAGAGGGATTGGTGATGTCATTTGTAAAATGGCAGGAAAATGTTTAACTTGGAGATATACATTTTGTATGGCTTGACTCAAGGGACATTTTTTGTGGTCAGCCAGTAGATATTCTTAAAATGAGCTCTTTACGACATCGTAATTACTATTATAATGTGAATCAAAGAACACAGTTTGCAACATCGCTGAACTTGATGGAGTGTCCTGCCAATATTTCATCCCAAAAGGGTGATTTCAGGATATTTCTGGCTGTTTGAAGTGTAGGTGACAATCTTTCGCTATTGTGCGATCATTTGATACAATCTCATCTTGTTCCTTTTTAAACTTCTTAACTCATTGTCGAGCTTAAAAAGAAACTTTTATTATGACTAAATAGACCGCTGATATGGCCGAGTACAAAGGCTGTAGCCGAGATCACACAGAAACCTTCGATTTATATTTTAAAACTCCTTCCTTTGTACTTTCAGTCAGTGTCCTCAGTGTGTCTCCGCACATTAATATCAAGCTAATGTTCCTTTGTACTTTCCCAGGAAAGTGTCATTTATCACGCTGATCTTTAGGAAAAATCCATCACGAGATCTTCTGGGTGTTAACTACCTACGCCTTCGACTGATTCTGTTGTTGCTCTAGTAAAACGAGCCATCCTTCACGCACACACCCCATAAACTCATTTAGGCCTGTTCCCGCCTTTAATGCAGTGATACATTTCAGTTCACTAAGTGTTGTTAATCAGAGTCCACTTAATAAAACTGCCAAAGCGCATCGCTCAGAGATCTGTGAGAGGAAGGGTTCTTCAGAGGGGACGGGTGAGTGCGTGTACGCCCCGAGGAACAAAGAGAGTGTGTCCAGTGTTAGTATGTGCTCAGAGGGCCGAGCACATACTAGTTCCACAGTGAACCTGCCTATATATCACTGCCTTTATATGTATACAGCAGTGTCGAGGGTAACGCATTACAAGTAATTTGTGTAATGTAATCAGATTACTTTTTCAAGTAACTAGCTTTTACGTTTACAACAAAATATCTGAGTTACTTAATTTTTATTGGTGAAGTAAGCGTGTTGAACTTTCTTCTCCTGCATCCTATTCTTCTTCAATCCAGAATGGCTGAAAGGTTTTTTTTACTGTACAGGTGTGAATTTGCATTTCCTTCAGCCTGAGGCTTATTCATTTAATTTTTAGTGTGAAAGGGCCTTTACACTTGCCACAAATATTTGTTTTGTTGTTATTAAAAACAAACAAACAAACAAACAAGCAAGCCCAGCCCAGGTGAGAAAAAGTAACGTAACGCATTACTTTCCATAAAAAGTGACTAAATAACATAATATTGTGATGCATTACTTTATAAAAACACTTTATACTTTTTATAAAAGTAACTGTTCCCCAACACTGATATACAGTAAATCACTCAGAATTAACAGTAAAGGGGTCAAAAAAAAAAAAAAAAAAAAAAAAACTGAACATCTCATCTTTTATTATTTATAATTATTAATTAGTATTTTATTTAGTTGTTTTATGTACACTCACCTAAAGGATTATTAGGAACACCTGTTCAATTTCTCATTAATGCAGTTGCTTCAATGCATTTAGGGGTGTGGTCCTGGTCAAGACAATCTCCTGAACTCCAAACTGAATGTCAGAATGGGAAAGAAAGGTGATTTAAGCAATTTTGAGTGTGGCATGGTTGTTGGTGCCAGACGGGCCGGTCTGAGTATTTCACAATCTGCTCAGTTACTGGGATTTTCATGCACAACCATTTCTAGGGTTTACAAAGAATGGTGTGAAAAGGGAAAAACATCCAGTATGCGACAGTCCTGTGGGTGAAAATGCCTTGTTGATGCTAGAGGTCAGAGGAGAATGGGCCGACTGATTCAAGCTGATAGAAGAGCAACTTTGACTGAAATAACCACTCGTTACAACCAAAGTATGCAGCAAAGCATTTGTGAAGCCACAACACGCACAACCTTGAGGCGGATGGGCTACAACAGCAGAAGACCCCACCGGGTACCACTCATCTCCACTACAAATAGAAAAAAGAGGCTACAATTTGCACAAGCTATATTTATATATTTTTTATTTATTTACATTTTAGGAATGGAGTCCCTTGCGATGAGATTTGGGGGTCCATGACATCTTTTCTTTACCCCCCACCAAAAAAAACCCCACAAGCCCCCAGTTCGAGAACCTTCTATGGCAGTTCCCCTTTTAAACTAAGGTAAAATGTAAAAATTTTCTGATTCCCGGAGCTGTTTATCTTTCCTGGCTGTATATGTTGCCTCCTTAAAGCAAGCCATTATTTAATTTGTGGAGCTTTAATGCACCCTGCGATTTTCCGATGAACCTCGATTACAGTGTTTTTGAAATGTTCTGTACCTGGAACATGTCAAACCGTCTGATAATTACAAGGCTGCGAGACATCAAAAGCAAACAGAAAGCTTTCATATGCTAACAAAAAGAGGCAGGTGAATACAGTGAGAACAGATAAGCCAGAAAATGTACTCTGTGGGAATGACATTATGGATGAGAAACACGGACAATGAGATGGGCTAGAAGTTGAGAATGGTCTTTCTTCATGACTTTGCAGTTCTTCTTGGACAGCCTATTGATCTTTTGATGGCTCCCTACAAAAGGGTTCTTTGAATGAACAGAAAAGTGTTTGAGAGAGTTACAGTAAAGCTTTACAGTTAGAATCTTGTGTTATTTTTTTACGCTAATGGTTAGAACATGACTGCTATAACCGAGGCTTTGACATGTGCACAGTTGGAGTTCAGCTCAGTCAGCGGACCAAGAATAAGTGTTGAAAATACCTTTAAACCTGGAAAATGAGCCGACCCTATGTGCTGGAACTTTCAGTACTAATAAACCAATAGAGAGTGTGTGTGAGTGTGTGTGTGTGTGTGTGTGTGTGTGTGTGTGTGTGTGTGTGTAAGAGTGAAGAGACAGTATGTGATTGCCTGAGGTGATGGAATCTATCAACTAGTGGATTTTAATTTTCAAAGAAACAAATATGGCAGTTTTTCATTACAAAACAAAATCAGTGTTTTTGAAAGACTCATTATTGTTAATTTCTCTAATAAAAAAAAAAAGTAATGTTAATTATTATTTTTGAATTAATCTGAATAAGCAATGGACAAAATAATCACATGATGAAATATTTCACAAACTGTTTTGATTTAGAAATTGTGTTGGATAATATTTTAGGTAGCTGAATTATTCTTGCTCATTTTCACGATTTCAAATCAATATGAATCAATTTTGACTAAATATTTGCTCTGAAACGTGTCCATGTTTTGAGCTGAACATTTAAGCAAATTAATAATTCTTGTTCATATCCAAGATTTTGAATCGTCTCGGTTACGTATGTAACCCTCGTTCCCTGAAGGAGGGAACGGAGACGCCACGTCGGAGTACCGACGAATAGGAATCTCGCTCGCGAGAACCAATCTGCCGAGTGTAACTAAAGCGAGCCAATGCACATTGGCATGCAATGATTGCACCAGGTGCTCATGCCACGCTGTGCGGGTATAAATGAGACACAGGTGATTGCATCAAATTAGCCTTTTGCTGAGGAGCCGAGTAGGTAGGCAGGCACCCCAGCAGGGTACAGAGGACATGGCGACGGGACGTGGCGTCTCCGTTCCCTCCTTCAGGGAACGAGGGTTACATACGTAACCGAGACGTTCCCATTCAGTCGGTCACTCTCGATGCCACGTCCGAGTACCGGCGAATAGGAATCCCTACCAAAGTGCCATGGCCTCTGCCCCTTCCAGTGCCCAGTGTGAGCCGCCTGAGCTCTCTTACCTGATGAGACGGGGCTCACACCAGGAAGTCCATCACTGCTGTTCCGCATGACCCTGTTCAGTGATTATTGGATGACACTGGGAAGCGTGCCCTAGAAAAGGGGCCGCTGCGGAGCCCACATCGCACCCGGAGGAGTTATGTGGAGTACAATGCTGAGCCGTAGCCCGCAAGGGAGGAGGGGGCTCAGTCCCGGTGACGGGAAGGCTCTCCCAAGGGAAAGACACGGGCTTCCCGTAGGAGCGACCGTGGAAGAAAATATGGGATCCCCGTAGGGTCACTCCATATAACCCCAGCCCATTACGGTTCTCAAGGATTCAGTGGCAGGGGCCTGATGCCCGGCGTTCGCGACGTCCGGCACCGAGGGTGATGGAGGACTCACAGAGTTTGCTTCTGGAGAATAAGAGCGCCGGCGCAGCAAGCCGACAAGAGCCGGGCCTCTCAGTGCTTCTACCCGTTTGAGGTGAGAACACAGGAGAGACTGGCTCTACACGTAGGCTATAGAATCTAGCTTAACGTGTTGGGTGTCGCCCAGCCCGCAGCTCTACAGATGTCTGACAGCGAGGCGCCACGTGCCAGCGCCCAGGAGGATGCAACACTTCTAGTAGAGTGTGCTCGCACCCTGAGCGGACAGGGCACACCTTGTGCTTGGTAAGCCAAGGTGATGGCATCCACTATCCAGTGGGCCATCCTCTGCTTGGAGACAGCCTTCCCCTTCTGCTGGCCTCCGTGACAGACAAAGAGCTGATCTGAGGTTCTGAAGCTTTGAGTTCTATCCACGTAGATCCGCAGAGCGCGGACGGGACAGAGCAAAGCTAGGGGCTGGGTCTGCCTCCTCCCGGGGCAGCGCTTGCAGGTTCACCACCTGGTCCCTGAAGGGAGTGGTAGGAACCTTGGGCACATAGCCAGGCCGGGCCTTAGTACCACGTGGGTATTACCCGGCCCGAACTCTAGGCACGATTCGTCGACCGAAAATGCCTGCAGGTCCCCTACCCTCTTGATGGAGGCCAATGCAGCCAACAGCAAAGTCTTCATAGACAGAATCTTTAGCTCTGCTGACTGCAAAGGCTCGAATGGGGCATTCTGGAGTGCTCGGAGCACCAGAGCAAGATCCCAAGAGGGTATGGAGGGGGGTTGAGGAGGATTTAACCGTCTCGCCCCCCTAAGGAACCTGACGACCAGGTCGTGCTTCCCAACCGACTTACCTTCTACGTGGTCGTGATAGGCGGATATAGCAGCAACATAGACCTTGAGGGTGGAGGGTGACAGCCTACGCTCCAACCCTTGTTGCAGGAAGGAAAGCACAGACGCGATCGAACATCTTCGGGGGTCCTCTCGGCGAGAAGAACACCACTCGACGAACAGGTTCCACTTCGAGGCGTAAGCCTGTCTTGTAGACGAAGCACGTGCCGAAGTGATGGTGTTAACTACCTCTTGGGGTAAGTCACCTAGAACCTCCGCGTCCCGTCCAGGGGCCAGACATGAAGCTTCCACAGGTCTGGACGCGGGTGCCACAGGGTGCCCCGTCTCTGAGTCAGAAGGTCCTTCCTCAGAGGAATCGGCCAAGGAGGGGCTGTCGCGAGGAGCATAAGTTCAGGGAACCAGGTCCGGTTGGGCCAGTATGGCGCCACCAACAGGACCTGCTCCTCGTCCTCCCTGACCTTGCACAGTGTCTGTGCAAGTAGGCTCACTGGGGGAAACGCATATTTGCGCAGCCCCTGGGGCCAACTGTGCGCAAGGGCATCCGTGCAGTGTACCCTCGGTCAGCGAATAGAACCACTGGCAGTGGGACGTTTCTGGGGAAGCAAACAGGTCGACCTGTGCCACCCCGAACTGTCTCCCGATCAGCTGAACCACCTGGGGGTGGAGTCGCCACTCCCCTGGGAGCGCAGCTTGTGAGAGCTCGTCGGCCACACGGTTGCGCACACCAGGGACATGAATGGCCCGAAGCGACCTCAGACACTTCTGACTCCAGAGGAGGAGATGGCGGGCGAGTTGCGACATGCGACGGGAGCGCAGACCACTTTGTCGGTTGATATACGCAACGGCCGCAGTGTTGTCCGTGCGGACCAGTACATCTTTGCCCCGTAACCGCCCTTTGAGGCGGCTCGGAGCAAGATGTACTGCTAGCAACTCGAGGCAATTGATGTGCCAATGCAGGTGCGGGCCCGTCCAAACCCCTGACACTGCATGCCCGTTGTACGTGGCTCCCCAGCCCATGGCGGAGGCATCTGTGAAAACCACAGCATGCCTGGACACCTGTTCCAGGGGCACTCCAGCCCGAAGGAACGAAGGGTCTGACCACGGACTGAAGGACTGGCGACAGGCCGGTGTGATGCTCACCTGGTGAGTGCCGCGTTGCCACGCCCATCTCAGGACTCGGCCGTGTAGCCAATGCTGAAGCGGTCTCATATGAAGCAGGCCGAGCGGCGTTACTGCCGCCGTGGCTGCCATATGCCCCCGGAGCCTCTGAAACTGTTTCAGTGGAACCGCCATCCTGCCCTGAAACGTGTTCAGGCAGTTCAGCATCGACTGGACATGCTCCTCTGTGAGGCGCGCTGCCTGCTCAACCGAATCAACTCCATACCGAGAAAGAGATCCTCTGCCGGGGCGAGTTTGCTCTTTTCCCAGTTGACCGAAGACCCAACTGGCTGAGGTGTCTGAGCACCAGGTCCCTGTGTTCGCACAACTGATCCCTGGACTGTGCTAGAATGAGCCAGTCGCCGAGATAGTTGAGGATGCGAACGCCCGTTCTTCTCATGGGCACGAGGGCCCCTCCATGACTTTCGTAAAGACATGGGGGGACAGGGCCAGCCCAAAGGGCAGGACTTTGTACTGATATGCTCAACCCTCGAACGCAAAGCGCAGAAATGGCCTGTGTCGAGGAAGGATCGAGACATGAAAGTACGCGTCCTTCAGGTCGACCGCTGCAAACCAATCTTGGGGACGGATGCATTCAAAAATGCGCTTCTGCGTGAGCGTCTTGAACGGTAGCTTGTGGAGGCTCCGATTCAGGACTCGCAGGTCCAAGATTGGCCGTAACCCACCGGTTTTCTTGGGTACAATGAAGTACGGGCTGTAGAGGCCGGTCTTCATATCGGCTGGAGGGACCGGCTCTATCGCGTCCTTCGCCAGCAGGACAGCGATCTCCACACGCAGGACATGGGCATCTGCAGCATTCACCGAAGTGAAGCGGACGCCCCTGATCCTGGGGGAGCGCCAGGCGAACTGAATCGCGTAGCCGAGCCTGATGGTCTGAATGAGCCAGCGAGACGGACCGAGGAGCACTAGCCAGGCTCCCAGGGACCGTACAAGCAGGACCATAGGGACCACCGGCGTACCCACTGTGGGGCAGCGAGGTGGAATGCAGGTACCGGACTGGGGCGGCTGTCTCGTGGAGGCGGCCCGCAGCGAGGTGAGAGTGTGCCGTGCAACACTTACCTGATTCCACAGGTGGGCAGCAGGAACATGAGGGGGTTGTCCACTGCTGCCCGCTGGCGAAGAGGGAGGATGAGTGTGGTCCGGCGTTTGACCGGCCACAACTCTCCGAGCCCCCTGCAGACCCGGAGATGGAAGGAACTGATCTTGTGTTGAATTTGGGTACCGCTGGGGCTGAGCCCAGCGGCGGAACAGAAACAAAATGGAACACAAGATTCTCCTCCCGGCCCTCCACCGGGGGATGGAGCGGTGTGGTCACCATCTCCAGAAGAGCAGTCCTCCTCACCTCCGGGTCGCCCGTCTCGTGGCAGCTTGCCCCTGGCCTTGCCACCCCTCTTGGCAGGCGTCTGGACGGGTAGGGTGGCCTGCTTGCGCCCGGCTCCACAACGCCGCTTGGGTGGAGGCTGCTGCTGCGGCGCGGGAGCAGAGGCAGACGCAGGCGGGGTGGAGACAGCAGCTGACCGCCGAGGCAGAATGTGACTGACCGCCTCAGTCTGCTTCTGTGCGGCCGAGAACTGATGGGCGAAGTTCTGGGCCGCGTCGCCGAAGAGGCCAGTCTGGGAGACGGGGGAGTTAAGGAACCTGACTTTGTCGGTCTCCCTCATGTCCGCCAGACACAGCCAGAGGTGGCGTTCCTGGACCACCATAGTGGACGTCGCACGACCCACGGCCCGCGCCGTAACCTTCGTCGCACGAAGCGCGAGGTCTGTTGCGGTTCTCAGTTCCTGGAGAGCTGCGGGATCGTGACCACCCTCGTGCAAGGTCTTCAGAGCCGGGGCCTGATGGACCTGCAACAATGCCGTAGCGTGTAAAGCGGAGCCTGCCTCTCCACAAGCCAGGTAGGCCTTCCCGATCAGATCGGATGAGTACCTACAGGCCCGGAGGGAAGACACGGGTTCCCCCTGGAAGTGGAGTTAGGGCACAGTTGCATAGCAACGGCCCGTTCCACGGGGAACCTGCGTGTATCCTTTGCACGTCCGCCATCGAGGGTGGTGAGGGAGGAGGATCCACTAGGCCGGTTTCGGGCAGTAAAAGGTGCCGTCCACGACCTCGTGAGCTCCTCGTGCACCTCCGGGAAAAAAGCCGCCGGGGTGGGGCGCTGAGAACCAGCACGGGCCACCCCGAGAAACCAATCATCCAGCCTTGAGGGTTCGGGACACGGTGGAGGGTTCCACACGAGCCCGACTCTCTCGGCGGCCCGGGCAAGCATAGCCATCATCTCCGGATCAGTATCGGGCACAGCGGGTCTACCCGGAGGAGCCCCCTGCGCCGACACATCCTCTCCAGAGAGTTCTGACCCTCCCTCCGATGCAGTGATGGACATCTGGTCCTCAAGGGGAGCCCCAAAGGATACGGATGGTGCACATCTCGTGGACGGCCCACCGCGTTCCAATGGCAGCTCTACTGGCTGCGGAGTGCGAGAGGGATGAGGGTTCCCCGGGGGTTGGTTCCCTGGGGAAAACGCGCTCACCGTAACCCTCAAATCAGCCGGGCTACTGCCTGAAGTAACTCTCTGAGGAGAGTTAGATCGCGGCAGAGGCACAGAGGCTCCGCCCCTTGCGAGACGGAGTCGCGATCGCAACTCCGAGATGGTCATGTTCCCGCAGTGAGAACATGATTCATCCACCAGCGCTGCCTCAGCGTGCTGAACGCCCAAACACGAGATACAGTGCTGATGACCATCCCTCGGTGACAGGAAACCACCGCATCCAGAAACACACAGATAGAATGTCATCTTGAAAAAGACGCAAGCTCTATCGGTGTAAGCTCTTTCAGAAGGACGCTCTCCTTGGTGCTGAAGCACGCAGGGGGAAGGGTCGCGGCGACACCGTCAGGGGATAGTGCAGGCTGACGTGCGTGCTCTCTCACACGAAGGCGCTCTCTTACCAGCCGTGGGAACGGCTTTTTAGCGCTCTCCACCTAGCGCACCGAACCGGCTGTGAGAACAGCCTTTGTGATCGTTCTGTTCGAACAACAAAGAGAGATGATCGGAAAACCACACGACCCGCTGCTGTGCCGTCACACCAACACCGAATGAAGAGATCGCTTCAAAGGCGGCTTCCGTCTTCAGTCAGGACTGCGAAGTAAGGAGTGATATCTGTAGTAACCATCTACCACTCGGCTCCGAAGCAAAATGCTAATTTGATGCAATCACCTGTGTCTCATTTATACCCGCACAGCGTGGCATGAGCACCTGGTGCAATCATTGCATTCCAATGTGCATTGGCTCGTTTTAGTTACACTCGAAGTAGATTGGCTCTCGTGAGCGAGATTCCTATTCGTCGGTACTCCGACGTGGTGTCGAGAGTGACCGACTGAATGGGAACTAATATTGATAATGAACCACATTTTTTAACAAATAATTTAAATGAATGAATCACTCTTGTTCATTTCTATGATCTCAAATAAAATATGACACACATTTGGCACCATTATTAATTACTGTACACATTTTTTTGTTTTTTTGAATGAATGAATGAATAATTTTTGTTTGTTTCCTTAATTTCAAATAAAATATGCCACAGGTGTGACATAATTTTTATTACAAAACTAATTCGTTTTTGAACAAATCTTTTTAATAAATGAATCATTCTTGTTCGTTTCCATGATCTCAAATCACATATTTCACAGGTTTGACATCATTTTTAGGATATCAAATGAATCATTGCGTTTATTTATTTATTTAAATATTTTTATGATCTGGTCTGACATAATGAATATCCTTTGACATATTTAAAGGTGCAGTGTGTAGTATTTATGAGGCTCTATTGACAGAAATGCAATATAATATACATAACTATGTTTTCAGTGGTGTATAAAGACCTTACAATAATATACCGTTAAGTTTGTATTACTTTAGAATGAGCTATTTCTATCTCCATACACCACGGGTCCCCTTACAGTGAAGTCGCCATTTTGCATCATCATGTTTCTATGGTAGCCCTAAATGGACAAACTGCTCTACAGGGCACGAGTCACTCTCTGCTGTCTCAGACGACGACATCCTGTGTCGGCCTCTGTAGCTTCTCTATGTGCTTCGAAAGGGAGGGGTGAGCGGTTGCAATTCACAACCTCACCACTAGATGCTGCTAACATTTACACACTGCACCTTTAAAGTGAATATTAAGTTACATTTCTAGTCACTATTCGATTTCATCATGCTAAACTTCTCTTGTGTTTTACAGAAAAAGAACATCATAAAGAACGACACAAGGTAATTCATGACAAAACTTTACATTTTTGGTGAGCTTTTTACTAAAAGTTAATAAGATTTGATTTGGTCCTATACTGACTTTGAATCACTCACTCAATAGATTTGTTCAAAAACAGTGACTCAAAAAGACTCACTGGATGCTGCCACACACAAACAGAGTCAATGAATGAATGAATGAACAATCTTTATTTTTTGAGTCACTAGGACGAATCAAATTCCAAGCACAAATGAAACAAATTAGAGCGATCGCATAAAGCTCGACCTTAACATGAAGTAATCAGAGAAAATGCAAGAAATAAATAGGTAGAAGAGAAGGCACAATAAAACTAAAATCTAATCACCCACCCAGTTTCTTCCCACTATAGACATGAAATTGCTAGAGCAGTTTTTATGTGAATAAGACAGGAGAGAAATAATTAAAAGTTGTCTTATCCTCTCTTTATTCCGAGTGCCGGGTCGCATTTATGAATCTAATTATCGGACCAATTTGATTGAAATGAGAAGTGATTCAGACCCGCCGAAAGTCAAAGATGTCTTCAGCTGCCCACCATCCAGGAAAGAAACCCCAAACAAACAATGAATTTGCCTTTTTTTTACAAGTAGGGACATAAAATCCTTCTGACTAATTATCCTGGACTGTAGCACGGAGTGTGAAATGAAATTTGATTACTGACAAAGCATAAAAATGTAGGCGGATGGCAAACAAATAACCCCAAACGAGGAGAATGAGGGCATCGTAAATATGTGACGACACTTCTGATTGGCCGCGGTCATATCCTCGGCTCTCGGAAGATGCTCAACACGTACAAACACGTAACATAATGCAATTGTGGCCGAGAGGCTCGGTCTGAGTTCGAAAACCCGTCATTTTTATCTCTGTAGTATAAATTATGAAAGCCTGATTATTCATTGGTGTGGCTCCACAAATCCACCATGAGTTTAATTCATTTGTGCATTTAATTCCATCCTTCTTGTTTCTAATTGCTCTCACTGTGTTTTTTCCCCCCACTTAACGAAATTTGTTGGAGAATGTGGGGACGTTTAATCTGCACATGCCATCAGTGGGTATTGTCTTTCTGCAATTAGACTGATGAGAAGATTTAGCCATTAGCGGGGTTCATTACAGCAGCCACATACCACCAACTCCACTGGAGCAATCAGAGAACGTGCTCCTCGCCGGCGGGAGTTAAAATCTACAACTTATTGCAGACGTGATGAAATCTGAGAAGCGTCAGGTCGGCAGGCCGCTCATGAGATGAACGGCAGAGTTAGCACCGAGCTGATGTTAGCTTGCGGTTGCTTTGAGTAGCACTGAGAATCGAGAACCGCTTCTTCTGAACCTTTTAAAAGAACAATTCTGTTAGCTATGGCAGCCTCTTTCCACCTCAGATAAAAAAGAAAAAAAAGAAAAAAAAAAGCTATATAAATGAGCTGTATAGACCAAAACCACTTTTTGTACCAGGCTGTAAACACATTTTTTTCTGCTGTAAAGCTGGGCATTTTAACATGGGGGAGATACAGATTTGACTCCCGTTTGGAACCAGTCTCTAGCAGCCAGTCGATGAATTGCAGTTTAAGTCACTTCCACATTGTCTTCAAGAGAGACCACAGGAGGTTGCCGCTTGGGCTTACTTCACTTCAGAGTTCCTACTGGCAATGGAAAATGGACCTAGGGGAACTTTAAGTTCTCGGGGAGCCACCCTGGTGGCTAGTTTTTAGTACCTACGTTCCTAGAACTACCCGGTGTGAAAGCCTCTCATGGTGAGAGAACATTGTCCTTGGTATGATTCACGTCTTCAAACCAAGCTTGTGTCTTCAGCCGACAAAGTTTAAATCCCATCTGGCTAGCGTACTTCCCATAATGTTTACACATTAAGTCAGTAGGCGGAGAGTAGACGATTTTTTGTGGCTGTTCGAACACATTCGACCACATGAGCGTTTACACTACGAAAGCAATCTGGTCAAATTTGTTTTTGAATACCTCTGGAAGTGGTCGAAATTGTGAAAGCTCAAAATGTTTTAGACCCAGTTTAAACCTGTATTTAGCATTGAGATCCGTTCGACCAAAACACATCTTAATACCAGGTGTAAACAGGGCCAAAGTTATAGGGCCATAGTAGAATGTCTAAAGTGGACATCGAAATAAAGTGTTACCTAACAAACAATGTCACATTGTGAGATATAAAGTTACAATAATGAGATATACACTCACCTAAAGGATTATTAGGAACACCTGTTCAATTTCTCATTAATGCAATTATCTAATCAACCAATCACATGGCAGTTGCTTCAATGCATTTAGGGGTGTGGTCCTGGTCAAGACAATCTCCTGAACTCCAAACTGAATGTCAGAATGGGAAAGAAAGGTGATTTAAGCAATTTTGAGCATGGCATGGTTGTTGGTGCCAGACGGGCCGGTCTGAGTATTTCACAATCTGCTCAGTTACTGGGATTTTCACGCACAACCATTTCTAGGGTTTACAAAGAATGGTGTGAAAAGGGAAAAACATCCAGTATGCGGCAGTCCTGTGGGCGAAAATGCCTTGTTGATGCTAGAGGTCAGAGGAGAATGGGCCGACTGATTCAAGCTCATAAAAGAGCAACTTTGACTGAAATAACCACTCGTTACAACCGAGTTATGCAGCAAAGCATTTGTGAAGCCATAACATGCACAACCTTGAGGCGGATGGGCTACAACAGCAGAAGACCCCACCGGGTACCACTCATCTCCACTACAAATAGGAAAAAGAGGCTACAATTTGCATGAGCTCACCAAAATTGAACAGTTGAAGACAATGATGTCACGATGATGAGTCTCGAATTCTGTTGAGATATTCAGATGGTAGAGTCAGAATTTGGCGTAAACAGAATGAGAACATGGATCCATCATGCCTTGTTACCACTGTGCAGGCTGGTGGTGGTGGTGGTATAATGGTGTGGGGGATGTTTTCTTGGCACACTTTAGGCCCCTTAGTGCCAATTGGGCATCATTTAAATGCCACGGCCTACGTGAGCATTGTTTCTGACCATGTCCATCCCTTTATGACCACCATGTACCCATTCTCTGATGGCTACTTCCAGCAGGATAATGCACCATGTCACAAAGCTCGAATCATTTCAAATTGGTTTCTTGAACATGACAATGAGTTCACTGTACTAAAATGGCCCCCACAGTCACCAGATCTCAACCCAATAGAGCATCTTTGGGATGTGGTGGAACGGGAGCTTCGTGCCCTGGATGTGCATCCCACAAATCTCCATCAACTGCAAGATGCTATCCTAGCAATATGGGCCAACATTTCTAAAGAATGCTTTCAGCACCTTGTTGAATCAATGCCACGTAGAATTAAGGCAGTTCTGAAGGCGAAAGGGGGTCAAACACAGTATTAGTATGGTGTTCCTAATAATCCTTTAGGTGAGAGTATAGTCACAATTACAAGAAATAAAGTTACAGTTATTATTTGGGATTATATTTAATATATAATAAAACATTAAAAAAAAATTTATTCCAATTTTAAATAATAAATAATCAGTATTATATTATTATAAATTATTAATTGGAATTGCAACTTTCTGTTACAATTGTGAGAATATAAAATCACAATTACTCTGAAGAGGCAACCGAAGTCCGTCAGTTAATAGTTCTGGAAAGAATTATATAAAATTCCTTTGACAGCAGGCTTTTGAAGGTAGTGAATGCAGTTGTTTTGCAAACATTGTTCATTCTTTCTTTCTCAGAATAACTAAAAGAACTGCAAACCAAATTGTAATCACAACACATATTTTTTTTAGGTCTTATTAAAGAGGACCTATTATGCTCTTTTACGTTTTCATCTTTCTTTAGTGTGTGATGTTGCTGTTTGAGCACGAAAAAGGTCTGCAAAGTTACAAAGCACAACATCACTAAAGTGAGTTATTCTCTATATGTTTCTGAACTCCCTGAAATGCCTCGATTGTAGTCTTGAGTTTTCTTCCGGAAAACGAACACGTCACAATATTTCTCATTTAAATAATTCCCACCAATGCATATGCAAAATAAAGGGTGTGAGGCCTGATTGAGTTGCATTAATAATGTGTTTAAACTCATGGTTATAGTAAGGGCCGTGACATTTACGAAGCACGCTTAAAGCAGTTGACCAAACACAACACACTGCTCCAGCCGACCAATCAGAGCACATCACGCTTTTTGGAAGGCGGGGCTTCATAGAGACAGGAACTAAACAGGGGTTCCCCAAAGCCAACTATGTTTGCAACTTCGGTTGTTACCAACACAATTTACCTATTTTTTTTTAATAGGTTTAGTTTCTGTTCACAATAAAAACACTGAATTGCACCAAAGTTTCGAACTGTCTAAAGTTCAACTTTACTTCTCCAGAACTCCAAGGTACATGAGGACCTGCAGACGTTTTGATTCCAGCTTCAAGGTGTCTGTGTATCAAGACTCTCTTTGATTCAGTGGCAGTGACGTGTCCCGGTTTCCGTCCTGAGTGCCACACCAGCAGGACGGGTACGTCTGCAATACATGACCAATGAAAGGATATCACCATATTTGAAGTGACAATTTGACAAGGTGCTACTTCCTGAGGTCATCAACACCTTATAAAATAACAGGAAGGTCTATTCTGTAGAGTACATCTGTCGGTTAACTTGATGTGTCAGATAAGTTGTGTTCATCTAATGCCTGCTACAGACTGTATGATTTCAGCAAATCCTATAAGATCATTCCAAATCTATGGAAGCTTGTTTCCACCAGAGAATAAAACATCTGAAACGATAATTGCGACTTTTTATCTCACAATTCTGATTTTATTTCTCAGAATAGTGAGATATAAACTCGCAATTGTCATAGTCCAATTCCGAGGGGAAAAGTGACACTATCTCACTATTCTGAATTTATGTCTCGCAATTGCGAGTTATGAAGTCAGAATTGAGTGTTCTAAAGTCAGAATTGAGAGATATAAAGTCAGAATTGAGAGATATAAAGTCAGAATTGTGTGATATAAAGTCAGAATTGTGTGATATAAAGTCAGAATTGAGTGATATAAAGTCAGAATTGAGTGATATAAAGTCAGAATTGTGTGATATAAAGTCAGAATTGTGTGATATAAAGTCTGAATTGAGAGAGATAAAGTCAGAATTGAGTGATATAAAGTCAGTATTGAGTGATATAAAGTCAGAATTGAGTGATATAAAGTCTGAATTGAGAGAGATAAAGTCAGTATTGTGTGATATAAAGTCAGAATTGAGAGATATAAAGTCAGAATTGTGTGATATAAAGTCAGAATCGAGTGATATAAAGTCAGAATTGAGTGATATAAAGTCAGAATTGTGGGATATAAAGTCAGAATTGAGTGATATAAAGTCAGAATTGTGTGATATAAAGTCAGAATTGTGAGATATAAAGTCAGAATTGAGTGATATAAAGTCAGAATTGTGAGATATAAAGTCAGAATTGTGAGATATAAAGTCAGAATTGTGTGATATAAAGTCAGAATCGAGTGATATAAAGTCAGAATCGAGTGATATAAAGTCAGAATTGTGTGATATAAAGTCAGAATCGAGTGATATAAAGTCAGAATCGAGTGATATAAAGTCAGAATCGAGTGATATAAAGTCAGAATTGTGTGATATAAAGTCAGAATCGAGTGATATAAAGTCAGAATCGAGTGATATAAAGTCAGAATCGAGTGATATAAAGTCAGAATTGTGCGTCACTTCAAAGTGTCAATTAATGATGACTCTACACCGCTGGATTTAGTTTGCATGTCAGGATTCTTGAACATTAGAGATAACTATTTATATTGTAATAGTTTCATCCGCCACAAAATACCACATCTGTCCATATTTTATTTAATATTACCAATTATTATTAACAACGAATTATTGACAGTTAACTGCTTTTTATTTGTTGTATAGTATTGTGCTTTGATATAATTCTGCAACCGTCAGTTGATATTATTTGACATACATTTGTGTCTTGTACATGTAAACATAATAATAATAATGAATGAACTGTGGCAAGATGTGCAAGGGAAGGAGAATTAATACATACGTCACGTTTATTCAATAAAACACTTCTGCAAAGGATACACCTGTGTATCCTCGCTCATGACTCCTCAGGAAGCCTTCTCACTCCTTGATCCTCGCGGTGCAATTAGAGAGTTGAGATGTCCTACAAGATGACTGAGCTCGGTCCGGGTCATAGGATGGAGGACGGAGGAGGAGCGAGGAAACCATGGGGGATATTGAGAAGCACCCCATGGCTACCCACTGAGTAGGTTTCACAAAAACCTAGGGTATAGCATGAGTCCTTCTGGCCATACAACAACGACATTCCCAAATAATCACATTATATCTAAACAAAATGTGGACACAAATCCAGTAAAAGAACTTAACAACAGACTTAACAATAATAAAAATCAATGCAAATACTGAAATTCACTGTGTCCTAACCACATGACAAAAATTATCTTTTCCATGTTAATCAGAGTTTTTTTGCACTAACCAGCCGCAACGGCGATTCACAACGATTCTATATTATAAACAGTTTTTATTTCTGCAGCTTTGTGGCTGGAACAACATACAAAGTATGAAAAGTGCTTTATTTAATGTAAAAAATAATTTAAAGTAAGTTTGAATATCATTTTTTGTGACCTTTTATAGACATAGCCTTACTGAAAGCAACAATGGATGATTCAGCTCAGATCTTCAAAATAAATGAAACGGAACAACTAATGTTCAAACTGTCAACTCGAGGTGAGCAAGCAAGAGTATTCTATGATAAAGTCACGCAGTATGTATTTTTAATCAAGCTAAAATGGTGTAAGATTTAGGAATTCGATATTGTACTTATACATTTAGTTGGAAATGCAGTCAATGCGCTTGCAGAGAGAGCCCACCCACACGCTCTTCTGATTGGCTGTGGCTTTTGATTGACTGATCTTGGGTCGAGTCTGGTTTGCCGCTGAAACCTTGTCATATTGGACGTCGTGTCTGGTTATGACACGGCGTTAGGCTCAGGCTGTTTAAATTTGCTTTTATAACTAACGGAGCGGCATCATGAGCTGTTTATTTCCCCTGCTTGTCTGAATGCCAGGGTATGGCAACTGGTAAACGCCGTCCCTGGCTACGCCCAAAAGACATATTTTCGACGTCTTTGTCACACGTTGAAAAGTCGTCCTCTGAAGAGCCAGAATGAAGGTTTGTCCGATATTGACGTCCATGTGATCTCTTTACAATGTTAAAATGTTTTTTGAACATTCAAGCATGAAAACCTATTCTAGTAGAACCCAAAAACAAAATCAAGACTTCGTAAAAGGGCGTAATAGGCCCTCTTTAAAAAATGGCTTTGAAAGAACAGGCCCAATACCACAATACACTCTGTTCCAGAGACTTCTGTGAATGTACTGTACTGTGCAGTGCAGTTAAATGTGACGTGGCTTTGTGACCCCTCTGAGCCGCCACAGTGCTGACTGTTTCATTTACCGACAGGAGGTCACTGGAGAGTCAGCCAGCGCCGTTTGTACTCACTGAGAATTCATTACTTTGTGCTGCTACCTTGAATAGGAAATGAAGTTTCCGATAAAGTGAGAATTGAAAAAAGCAGAAGGGAGAAAAAAGGGACGGCATCACAGAGTTAAAAACATGCTCGCATGAGGGCCAGCCGAGGTTAACGCTTAACATTTTTGCGGACTGCGAAATCAGGGGAAATTCGATGGTAATCTGCTGGCCGAGCCAAAGACTTCTTTATGATGTCTGTGAAATTGGAATCTTTATCTCTTTTATAGAGCGCAGACGGACTGAGTTTGGTGTGCCAAAGGCATCCGGCTTTGTTAATTGCCTAGAGAGGGCGGAAAGAGAGAAACAGTTTTGACGTTTTACCCTTTAAGAGAACCGGTTGAGAAAACATTCTCTGAATGACACACAACTTCATTTGCGTTCTGTAGAATAATTTTATTCCGGGTGATCCTGAATCTGTCATCACCATCACAGATCACTGTTTGTTCTCGCTTATTCTAGCGTAAACAAAACCACTTGCTCTCAATATAGATATATGCTCCGTATGCATGCTCCCTTGTGCAAATGTTTTATTCTCCCTATTTGTGATAAAGTAGTTTTATAAAGCAAAATAATATTTTTCTTAATCAGTATTAGTCTTTCTCTTTTTTTTCCCAGTAAAAATAACTTGGGAAATAAAAGTGTGTGATAGGACCTGCTTCTTTTAGAGAGTATATCTTTAATTATTTCATTTTTATTTCATTTTACACTTGAAAGTACAGTAAATGTGATCCTCCTCCTGATAAAAATCAGACTTCATGATGATCAAATTTGTAATAATTCTCATTAGTCCATTTCTGGATTTTTTTATTATTTATTGTTTTTACTTCTATTATGTGGCTTTATTTACTTTAAACAAAAACAGCACGATTTTAAGAAGTTATATAAGTAATGAATATAATGTAAGTAATAATTTAAATTTAAGTAATATAAAAGTATATGTTTGTATGCATGTATGTATTAAAGTCTTATTTATTTATGCTTTTGTATATTTATTCTTTATTAATTTAATTTTTCTTTTAAATTACATTTTTTATTTAATTCGTTTAATAATAAATTAATCAATAATTTAAATTTTCTTTTTAAATGTGCCCAAACTAGCTCATTTTAGTTTAATTTAATTTTTAAAAAGACAAATATTCCATGGATTCTCTCAATTAATATGAAGTCATAAAAGCAGCATGCATAATATAATATAATATATAAAAGACTTAGCAAAATACCATTTCAAATAGTTTTAAATGGCGTACAGCATATCACACCACAGAACATGTCGACTTTTATGTCAGCTGCTCATGTATTGTGAATGAGTCCTGGCCTGGTTTTCAGACCCTTTGAGAATTTCCTTGACAAATCCAACTAAAATGGTCCCAAATGAGTCCCAATCTTTCTTTCTGGAATTGCACACAAGGCCATAACACTGAAACGCAAAAAGCCCTATTCTTACTCTAATTGATAGTAAGAATCATGATCTAATTTCCACCCTCAGCGACCGACGAGAGACATGTGTCCCCACTTACGGCGGCTTTGCACGAACTCAGTGGTTTTACGCGTAATCCAACGCGCTCTTGAAGCATTACAGGCCTTAAGCGTGACATTTGCGGGATAGAAGTGTAATTGCACCCTCGTTCTGTCTCTCTGTTCTGTGCAGGTTTGCTGCATTGTCGTGGAGTGTAGCTGTGGCCTCTCCTCCTCCTCTTCTGCTGCGCTCTGGGGGCGGGCAGACTGGAGAGACGGTTGCATTAATAATGCAAGGCTGCCTGGAAACCGAACGCGCTGCAGTGAAGTGCTGTGTGGAATGCTAAAGAGGCATTTGTTTGTGTGTCGCCCGTTTGCATCCCTCCCCGTCCTCTAAAAACACTAGTGCCACCATCCTAAGTTGCA
Source organism: Paracanthobrama guichenoti (assembly GCA_018749465.1). Lineage (NCBI taxonomy): Eukaryota > Metazoa > Chordata > Actinopteri > Cypriniformes > Gobionidae > Paracanthobrama > Paracanthobrama guichenoti. Next base: position 8,124,746 of record CM031967.1, read on the forward strand.
CACAAGTGTGTGTGTGTTTGTGTGTGCGGCTTTGTGAATGTCTTTGTGTGTGTAGCTCAGCAGATGTGAGTTTGCTAGGGGTGCAAAGTCTAGCCTTTCTCGCTCCATATGTGTCTTTGTTGCCATATTGACAGATGACATATTGACGTGCTTGTTTGAGTGACGGCTCAGTATTTTACTGCAATCATACTTTCAATATTCGACAGTGTGAGATAAAGATTATCAGCCAATCTAGCATCTTCAGTCACTGAGAAAGTTTCAGTGTGAGTTTAAACATACAATCATACAAACTCTCTCTTGCACACACAGAGACACATTAACCGCATTCTGGGGTCTGAGGAGGATGTTTACCTTCCATTTACTCCCTTATTGAGACGACTGGGAGTATTTTCAAGCTGAGATTCTTTGAACTTGAGATTTCTTTGCAGCTGACTCATACTTACCAGGTGCGACTCAACAAGTTTCTGGGGTCAAGTGAAAGGGAAAATGCTGCATGAAGCAACGTATTCACAGGCAGTCAGAAGATATTTAATGCATAATATAGTGGCGTGTTCACACTTGGCAGGTTTGTTTAAATTAAAACGAACTCTGGTGCGATTGCTCTGTTAGTGCGGTTCATTTGATTATGGGTGTTCACACTTACCAAAAAAAAAAAAAAAATTAAGACTTTAGTCCTGGTCTGCTTTGTGTTCACTGGGGCACTTTGTGCTGTCACTGGGGCGGTACCCTAAGGTACAAAAGTGAAATGGTACATATTAGTACCTTAAAGGTACATATCAGTACTTTAAGAGAGTGTATTAGTACCTTAAAGGTACACATCAGTACTTTAAGAGAGCGTATCAGTACCTTAAAAGGTACATATCAGTACTTTAAGAGAGCGTATCAGTACCTTAAAGGTACACATCAGTACTTTAAGAGAGCGTATCAGTACCTTAAAGGTACATATCAGTACTTTAAGAGAGCGTATCAGTACCTTAAAGGTACACATCAGTACTTTAAGAGTGCGTATCAGTACCTTAAAGGTACACATCAGTACTTTAAGAGTGCGTATCAGTACCTTAAAGGTACACATCAGTACTTTAAGAGAGCGTATCAGTACCTTAAAGGTACACATCAGTACTTTAAGAGAGCGTATCAGTACCTTAAAGGTACATATCAGTACTTTAAGAGAGCGTATCAGTACCTTAAAGGTACATATCAGTACTTTAAGAGAGCGTATCAGTACCTTAAAGGTACACATCAGTACATCAGTACTTTAAGAGAGCGTATCAGTACCTTAAAGGTACACATCAGTACTTTAAGAGAGCGTATCAGTACCTTAAAGGTACACATCAGTACTTTAAGAGAGCGTATCAGTACCTTAAAGGTACACATCAGTACTTTAAGAGAGCGTATTAGTACCTTAAAGGTACATATTAGTACCTTTCCGGTTTTGTACCTTAGGGTACCACCCCAGTGACAGCAATGTACCTTTTTTCTGACAGTGTAGGGATATGTTCACAAACTGATTGGTCGGCTTTTATTTCGTGATGGAACTTACCAAACATCCAAAACAATGCTGTGTGCTGGGATAAATGCACTCGTTGTATACATATGATGGTATTTTGACCAGCTGAGAACTCCTGAAGTACTTATAAAGTGTGTAAAAGAGTCAAAACAGCAGCAGGAATCCCTCCGTCACACACAAACACAAATGAAGATCTGCTGCGAGGAGACGCGTTTCTGACGCCTGTACCGAACTGTGATGGGCAACATCATGACTATGATGAGAAAAACAAAACAAAACAAAAAACAGGTATGCATGAGCATTCTCTCCTTTTTAGGGTCTCATTCACACTAATTCAAATGAAGTTCACTAACAGAGCAATCGCACATGAGTTCGCTTTAATCGAACCAAACATGCCAAGTGTGAACACAACCTAAGGGCCCCATTTTAACGATCAAAGTGCATTATCTAAAGTGCACGGTACAAGTGCACTTAGGGCAAATCCACTTTTACTAGTTTAACGATGGGAAAAATAGTCTGTGTGCCAGGTGCATGGTCCAAAATATTGTCCCTGTTCTTTTAATGAAGGTGTGTTTTGGGCGTAATGTGCAATAAACCAATCAGAGTCTCATCTCCTAGTCCCTTTAAATTCCAGTTGCGCTTGCACCATGGAAGATTCTCTGTTTACATGGTGGAATATAGACACCCTCAACCTGACGAGTCAGTTTAAATACATGTGTGTATTGCTACGATTGGTTAAATAAGAAGCCAGTTTTATTCATCATTACTGCAAATAGGTAATTCTGATACATGCAATGACTATCCATTATGACATGTAGGCATTTTATCTTTATGTACACAATAATAATCTTTTACATTGTAATCCTTTTATTTTTAATATTTGGCATGTTTGTGTGCTGCTGCGCGTCCCTGTGTGTGTAATAAGCAGAGTGTATGCGCGTTCTGCACCCGCCTATAGGCATATTACTAACGCCATTTAAATAACACAAAAAATACTGCGCTATAAACTTTAGACCAGGTTTCAGTTGGTCAATGGCGCAGTCGTTTTCAGTCGCCTCAAAATAGCAACACGTCAACAATGCGCCTGAACACACCTCGTTTTCAGACTAGCACACCTGTGGGTGCACAAATGCATTTGCTATTCAAACAATATGGTGATTATAACAAAATGATAATGGCGTCGGGCTGAAACTAGTAAAAAACACATGCGTCGCACTTGCCGCAGCATTGCACCGGGTGTATGATAGGGCCCTAAGTATGAATGAACCATCTGAACCCTGGTGCACACCAAGCAAGCGGGCCGAGACCCCTGAAAAGATGAGTCTCTGTCCACTTCCAAATGAACTCTGGTGCGGTTCGACAGAAGTATGAACACAACACAGACCAAAGACATCTAAAAGAACCAAAAACAGGAAGTGATGTCACCAGATGCGACTCTAAAAAGGACCGAATGCTGAAACCTATGTTGCCCATTACAGCGGGGGGAATTGCCTAATTTGGGGACTGTTTAATGTTTTTATGAAGCATTCTGAAAGCTGTCCGGCTTTGGACGGCCTACATGCTTTCCTTTCATGTCCCTGTATATTACAGCAAGTCAATACCAATTAATCTTTACAGAGGAATCCAGCACATTGCATTGTATTGTGCACTGTGGCGTTATCCATCTATGCGTTTAGTGGCCATTGCTGGAGGCAAAAACATAAAGCACTTATGGCACGATTTCATTAAAGCACCACTTTATTAAAGCATTTTATACACCGAAGAAACACTTAAAATTAAATAAATAAAAGCAGAATAGTAATAAAAACAATTTACGACAGCAAGAACAGTGTATGATGCATTTTCCCTTTTTATTCATGCATTTGTTGACATAAGAACAAGACAATGGGAGCGTGCAAACACTTAGTATAATCAAGTGCTCACCCCAGGACAGGAATATAATTCCTTAATGCCTTGCTTTCCATTTAAATTTTACACCATTTATAACGGACGCCTTGGAAGAGTAATGCTTTTCTGAGCACTTGTGAATTGCACACGCTAATGAACTTATTTTTAAATGCACGGTTTATAAATTGAATCCACACACACACACAATCTGTGGGAAGAGAAATACGAGGTCTCGCGCTCGGAGGCCCGCACAGGAGATTCACAGCACGCCTCAGTCGGCGGTGAAGATTACCGACATCTAATGTACATCCTGTGGGGTAACGCTGTAATCACAGTAACCGAGATATATCACGGAGATGAGCAGATTGATAGGTTGTCGTGAATTTGATTGCGCCATGAGACGGGAGAGGGTGTTGCTCGCAGCCCGGCGGTACATTAAGTCGGGGAGTAATTTTAGCGTTATGGCGCGTAACGGGGTCGCCGCAGTTTAGTGCAACACTTCAGAGTCTCACACACACGCACCGCCGCCGGCTCTAAAAGATGAGAGAGATATTAGAGCAGGTAGCGTGCATGCATGCATGCATCTGAGGCATATATGTGTTTCAGAGATACCTAGGCCCTAGGGAAGACTATGGGAATCATGCGCGCTTTTCCACCGTCGGTTCTAAGGACAGGAAGGAACGGTTCCATTTATATTTCCACTTGAGCCTGGCATGGCACGGAACGATTACATCGTTTGGGACACAACTTATGTTTGTAATTTACTAAAACGAAACAGTTCATAGGTGTAGGAATCATGTCCTAGTCACACTGTATGTTTTTTTTTTTTTTTTTTTTGATTAACCCAAAATATCCGGTTCCCATAGGAGTCTTTTGTTTGTTTTATCTCATTATACTGGTGTTTTGGTTGACTATAAACAGGGGTGCACATAACTTTTTTTTTGGTCTGGTTCTCAAGGGCTCACCTGGAGAGGCTGATTGGTAATCACACTTTACGCGGTATAATCCTGTCATCATCACTTTCCTCCTGACTAATCAAAAAGCATGTCTAATTAATTGAAATCATAAAACTTAGCGTGTCTCAATCAGCTCCCTAGTTATGTGGTTAGGGCACTGATCAGGATGTAAGTCAATGGGCTGACTCCCTGATCAGTGCCCTAACTACTGAACTAGGGTGCTGATTGAGACGCAACCTTATACAATTTAACAACAATTTATTAAAAGTTTAACAAATCTTACATTTTTAGGGCCCTATGGAATGTGTTTTCACATTCGAATTCCGTTCCATTTTTGCCAAATTCTGTGTACCGCATTTTCTGGATTTAATTTTAATGGTTTAATTAAATTTTAATTAATAAAATTCATAAAAACAACAATATATATATATTTTTTGGGGAATTCATTTATTATTAATTTAATTTATCTTTTAATCATATGAAATTAAACAAACTGTTTTTTTTTTTTTTTTTTTGTCAGTGTTGCACAATGAGCTTTACCATGTTTAATTAATTGATTATTCCTTAAAAAATAAAGTTTGATAATCTATTATTATTACTATTATTAGCGTTAGTATTATTATTACATTAAGCTGTATCTAAATTCTACTGTACGACAATAATATATTTCTGTCATGTTAAACCAAACTTTTGCTTTGACGGGTTGCCGTGAATACCTTTGAGTTTCTGTGTGTTTATGATATGACGATAGTCTTTCTCAAATGAAATAGTAAAATGGTGATGAAGTGACTTCGTGAAGTGACACGCATTCATGTCCTCATGTAATGAGACGCAGAGGCTGAAAACAGCGTGAGCATCATGCATGCTTCAGTGTGTGTGAGGTTGTACGACTTTGTGCGAATTAGCCACCTTGTACAAATATAGGCCTATGTACGAGTTGGTCGTGAGATAGCATTGTTCATTCACACACACATGCAGAACATGCAGGATTCATATTTAAATAGTCTTTTTGCGGTGTAAAGTCCCAGTGAACCGGAAGTAGCAAGTGAGTTTTCTTCAGTGCTGTGACGTATTTCCAAGTGAAAGGGAATATTGAATAGAGGGCAGGGTTTTACTTCAGCGCTCCTCCTCTCCATCTCTCGCTCATAGCAGACTAACGGTTGGAGGGGAGTGGTTACGCATTTTCAAACCTAAGCCGTCAAGCTGACATCATCTGAGAAGGAACGCCGTTTCCAGACCGGAAGTTACTTTTCAGACTTTGAATAAAGATTACCGCGACAAACAATTTTTTTCTGAGTATTAACTTAGCATGGATTAATTGTTCACCCTAAGACCTTTAATATGTGCTAACAAAGCAAATAGGGTCAATTTTGAATTCATGAGGACTTTAATATTCACAGACACTAGTCTATATTTGATTCAAGTATACTGACCTGCTTTTGATTTATTCATCAAAAATGTGAAAATTCTGTGAAATTCCACGTTAGACAGTAAATTCCGTTTTATAACTGGATTCCGCGATTTTGTCCGCGTTTTCTACGTCACGGAAAACGTCGGGCCCTAGAAAAAGCTAACTAGAAAGACATTTATCAACTAATAAACCTTAAATGAACACATATCATAATTGCTATCTTAACAGAGATGGAGACAAATCCTGTAAGTAAACGTGTCTCTGTCCTCAAAAATGCATCTACTCCATGGCTGCGTTCCACTCCACTTTTAGACATGCACTTGCGCACTTCCCCTTGGGGTAAGCCCTGCCGCCATTTTGAAGTGCGTTCCACTTCGCGAAGTGGACGGGGGAAGGTTATATGGACAGGCCCTCACTCCCTGGATTTTGACCGAGAGAGCATGTCTGCTTCATATGTACACTTCAGACAGCTCCATATACCATAATGCAACACGATTGTGACGTCACCGCATACCGCGTTTAATTTACTGTACCACAAACAACTCTATGATATTTTAATTATTTTTTTAAACATTTAAAACAACCCAAACACACCTACATACAGAATGCTGCATTAAACAATTTTGCAAGGGAAAAAAATAGATAAATCAACTCCGTAGTGGATTCCAAGTGATCGAGGGCTTAGGACGTTCCAGTTAAGTCCATTGCAAAGGTTCCGCCAGTAGTGGGCACTCATGCACCGTAAGCATTGACGCACATTCGGAGGGATGAGGGAACAAGACGGAGGGAAGTTAGCAAGTGAAGGGCATAATAAAAAACGAACTGGAACGCAGCACAGGTTTTCTGCTGCGCATTGTTTATTTTTACCACGCATGCCCACCAGTTATATGCACGTTTTGAAATCTGCATATACTGTACCTTTCTCTTCTGATTCAGTGAAAAGAAGCTGTTCATAAGAGGTCAGTTTGTAAAATCATTCATTCGAGAGTCAGGCTACACTGCTTGAACGGAATGTTTTTGATTCACTAAAAAAAAAAGAACCTGTTCATAAGAGTAATTTGGGGAATCGGGCTACACCAGTCCTGTTCTGTTCTTGCTTCCAGCTCAAGATGCTCTTTGGGTCATTCTGATATCATCATGAATAACATGTGGAGTTATAGCTTAGTTGCTACTGCTGTCCTGTCATTAAAGCAAATTGGAGACAAACCAAATACTAAGACATCCTTGAATTCAATTAAGTTTAAGTTTTCACTCAAATTATAATGATGATGCTATAATTTGTCATGAGAACATTGTATTAAATCTTGTATTAAAGCCTTTCAGTAGTCTCAGACCTTTGGCCCCATTGTAGATCATTAGCACTGAGCTTAGCATCTTGTCATCTGTTTGTTCTTCTTTTAAAGGGATGAATATTTCACTCAAAAGAGGGATGTATCATTCACGATTTAGTGCGAGACTGAATCAGTGGAGACTCCAGTCGCCTGTTTGCCCGCAGGGCAGCTCGGGTGTGATGGGAAAGTAAGTGCGCGCGCGTGTGTGTGTGTGGACAGTGGCTAGATAACAGAGAAACGAAGCTGTTTCGGCAGAGAGATGACTTAATGTGTGCAGACAGACAGAGTCAATGACATACTGGTGCCGTGTGAAGTGATGCCAAAACAGGGATAAATCTTAAATGTGCACACTGTGTTATGGTTTATAATTTTTTTATTTGTATTTTTTTACTTGTATAATGTGTTTTCAAACTTTTTGATGCCAAGGACTCTCAAATATAATGATCATCTTTTAAGAAATGTACACTCACCTAAAGGATTATTAGGAACACCTGTTCAATTTCTCATTAATGCAATTATCTAATCAACCAATCACATGGCAGTTGCTTCAATGCATTTAGGGGTGTGGTCCTGGTCAAGACAATCTCCTGAACTCCAAACTGAATGTCAGAATGGGAAAGAAAGGTGATTTAAGCAATTTTGAGCGTGGTATGGTTGTTGGTGCCAGACGGGCCGGTCTGAGTATTTCACAATCTGCTCAGTTACTGGGATTTTCACGCACAACCATTTCTAGGGTTTACAAAGAATGGTGTGAAAAGGGAAAAACATCCAGTATGCGGCAGTCCTGTGGGCGGAAATGCCTTGTTGATGCTAGAGGTCAGAGGAGAATGGGCCGACTGATTCAAGCTGATAGAAGAGCAACTTTGACTGAAATAACCACTCGTTACAACCGAGGTATGCAGCAAAGCATTTGTGAAGCCACAACACGCACAACCTTGAGGCGGATGGGCTACAACAGCAGAAGACCCCACCGGGTACCACTCATCTCCACTACAAATAGGAAAAAGAGGCTACAATTTGCACGAGCTCACCAAAATTGGACAGATGAAGACTGGAAAAATGTTGCCTGGTCTGATGAGTCTCGATTTCTGTTGAGACATTCAGATGGTAGAGTCAGAATTTGGCGTAAACAGAATGAGAACATGGATCCATCATGCCTTGTTACCACTGTGCAGGCTGGTGGTGGTGGTGTAATGGTGTGGGGGATGTTTTCTTGGCACACTTTAGGCCCCTTAGTGCCAATTGGGCATTGTTTAAATGCCACGGCCTACCTGAGCATTGTTTCTGACCATGTCCATCCCTTTATGACCACCATGTACCTATTCTCTGATGGCTACTTCCAGCAGGATAATGCACCATGTCACAAAGCTCGAATCATTTCAAATTAGTTTCTTGAACATGACAATGAGTTCACTGTACTAAAATGGCCCCCACAGTCACCAGATCTCAACCCAATAGAGCATCTTTGGGATGTGGTGTAACGGGAGCTTCGTGCCCTGGATGTGCATCCCACAAATCTCCATCAACTGCAAGATGCTATCCTATCAATATGGGCCAACATTTCTAAAGAATGCTTTCAGCACCTTGTTGAATCAATGCCACGTAGAATTAAGGCAGTTCTGAAGGTGAAAGGGGGTCAAACACAGTATTAGTATGGTGTTCCTAATAATCCTTTAGGTGAGTGTATATGATCTATAAAATGTAATGCATTTGATGCATTAACTAATGTTAACAAATAAGACATTATTGTAAAGTCACGTTGTTACCATTACGTTTTATAGGCTAGATCATATACATTTCTCAAAAGACAATCATTTGTTAATGTTACTTAATACAAATCTTTAAGTTACAAGTTTTGATCTTGTAAATGTTGTAAATTAATAAATGTTGAGATTAACATTAATAAAGACTAATAAATGTTGAAGTATTGTTCATTAGTTGATATGTTAACTAATGTTAACAAATTAACCCTTATTATAAAGACATCTCAAGCTCCATCAGGTTGGATGGGGAGCGTCGGTGCACAGACATTTTCAGATCTCTCCAGAGATGTTCAATCGGGGCTCTGGCTGGGCCACTCAAGGACATTCACAGAGTTGTCATGTAGACACTCCTTTGTTATCTTGGCTGTGTGCTTAAGGTCGTTGTCCTGTTGGAAGATGAACCTTCACCCCAGTCTGAGGTCCAGACTCTGTCTCTGTTCATTGCTGCATTCACCTTTCCCTCGATCCTGACTAGTCTCCCAGTTCCTGCCGCTGAAAAACATCCCCACAGCATGATGCTGCCACCACCATGCATGCTTCACTGGAGGGATGGTATTGGCCAGGTGATGAGCGGTACCTGATTTCCTCCAGACATGACGCTTGCCATTCAGGCCAATAAGTTCAATCTTAGTTTCATCAGACCAGATCATTTTGTTTCTCATGGTCTGAGATTCCTTCAGGTTCAGATTTTTTTGGTTTTTAATTTTTAATAAATTATCAAATATTTCAAACAAACTTCTTTCACATTGTCATTATGGGGTATTGTTTGTAGAATTTTGAGGAAAATAATTAATTTAATCCATTTTGGAATAAGGCTGTAACATAACAAAATGCAGAGAAAATGAAGTGCTGTGAATACTTTCCGGATGCATATGTGAGTGTGTGAGTGTATATATATATATATATATATATATATATATATATATATATATATATATATATATATATATATATATATATATATATATACACTTAATACTGTTAATTTATGCAATTCATTTGTCACATAATTTTTCTTGATGTTAAAAAAAGCTTTTAAATAGAATAAAATAATCACAACTAATCATAAGATTAGTCTTTAGAAAGCAGAAAGCACAACTTTTGATATTATTAAAAAAAAAAATTGTTCTTCATATTTTATTAATATTTTAAGTGTATGTTAACTTTGAGAGCCCTACCACTTCCCAATTAAGGTCCCAATAGTTAATGTAAGTTAATTAACATCAATTAGCAAAACAGAGGGTCAGAGCATTCATTTTTAATTTTTATCACATTTTTCTTATCAATCACACCAAATTAATGTGTTAAATAATCATTTTCAGTAGGTATCTGGCAGACAGTGACAAAGATGTCAGTAAAAATGCATGTCATAAGGCAATTTATGGCTTGTAAATCATTTAAATGTCTAACTAGGATTCTGTCAGGCAGTTTATTCTTTGCCAAAATCACTTCACACCCATTCTTATCACTTTAGGTATATTGTTATGAATTGCACCTTGCTAATGAACTGCACCAGACTAACACTTCTAAATGTGGGAAGGTGTCAGCGCTGAGATAAAACGTCTTTTAAACTTGTTTATTTTGTGTGAAGTTGTGAAGTTGAAGTTTGATAATGCCACTCTGTGGTCACTTTTGACTTATTTTGATATTTTAGCCACGGACATCCTACTTTTCCTCGTCTTTTCACTTTGTTATTTGTAAAAGATGACTAACTTGTTAAAGGGATAGTTCACCCAAAAATGAAAATTACTCCATAATTTACGGAAGGCAGGCCGTCGGAAGCTAGATATTTTACTTTACAACATGTAAAATACAGATTTTTTATTTATTTTTTTATACTAAAATGCCTTCTGAAGCAAATCGATGGTTTGCTTCAGAGGGCCTTTATTAACCCCCCGGAGCCGTGTGGAGTACTTTTGTAATGGATGAATACACTTTTTTTTGGGCTTAAAATTTTGGGCTGCCATTCACTGCCATTATAATGCTTGGATTAGCCAGGACACATTTGAATATGACTCAGATTGTATTTGTCTGAAAGAAGAATGTCATATACACCTAGGATGGCTTGAAGGAGAGTAAATCATGGGGTCATTTTCATTTTTGGGTGAACTATCCCTTTAACTTTAACATTGTACCATCACAGACCACATAGATAATGTCAACTGAAAAGGAAATGCATGCCATCTTAAAATGAATCGCTTGTTGTATTTCTCAACTGTAAGTTAAAGATTACAAAGGCAAACATAGCTTGAGGCCAGAATTAGACCAGAACACATGTAAAGAAAGTGAACCAGGTCAGCTGTTAACTTTAAAGTGCCCATCTAAGTCTTTAAGTGTCTTTTGTTCAGCGTGAGAACATTTATTATCATTGTCTGCCAATCCCACAGAAGCTGTCTAGTTCCAGATCATGCCAATGCCGTATAATTCATTCAAAATTGGCCGTGTAACACCGGATTGATTCTTTTGTCCATATTTTAAGAGCATATGCTTTTTGATCTGCCAGAATGTATAATATGGTGCTAAAAACGTTAACCTGAGAGTTATAGCTTTCAGACCGAGTAACCCAGCAATCCAAGGAATAAAAGTCAATGTGACCCTTTTCAATCAGCAAACTGTTAGTCAAGCACCATAAATTCACTCAAATTATGAAGATTTTTTTTATTAATGGTATAGCAGCATGTTAAATACATTAATCTGCTTTAGCACATCAAAATTGTACAGTATACATTTTCAGCAGCTAGGCGACATGGGTCAGTGTCAGTAATGTTAGTAATATTAGTAATATTCCTAATTAATTTTTTTTTTTTTGTGACCTAAATTGAGCACAATAGCTTACATGTTGCAAGGCTACATCTCTGCAACACTTTAGAATATTGGGATGAATCTTGGTCCATGTCATCATAAGCATGATCTGAGGCAGCGTTTCGGCACAGCCCCACTTACTGGTCAGGAGATATGAAAAAAAAAAAATTGCTTATAAATTTTGAATGGTGTGCCCAAATCATAAAATGGGTCTCTTTTAATTCAGTGCAGTATACCGAGTTGAATGATACCCAGTATTCCCATATTGGACATTTTGTGCGTCTGCCATTTTGGATTTTGACGTAAAATGCTGTATTTTATGAATGCATTAGCGCACCATTATGAAACTTGGTATGTGTCATCAGGACCATGCCCTGAAGGTACGCAAAAAGTTTCAGAACAGCGCTACCTTCTGGTCAAAAAATATAATGAAATTGTAAAAGATGTAGTCTTGATGTAGACTTTATTTGAAAACCTACTTTTTAAAACTCTTTCTAGACCATTGGTTTGGTTTTAACCAAGATTGGCTCAGATCAACTTCAGAGCATGCTGGCCAAAAGTTATTAAAAGCATTTTGATTGACCAAACCATTCTCAAATAACACATCAATAAATTTGATGGCATAGTGCCAAGCTGATTCTGAGGCTGTAACTCTGCAACGCTTTGGCATATTGACACCAAACTTTGTATGTGTCATTGCCTCCTCACACTGACCACACAACATCAATTTGGTAACAGCGCCACCTATTGGTCAAAAGTGACAAACAATTCAGCCATATCACTAGTGATTGTGTTTTAATAGCTGATAAATAACCAATAAATTGCTATTGTATATGTATTTCCTCCATTGTAAAGCAGCCTACAAAACATATGAGATCCAAAAGTTTGAGACTACATTCAAAATTTGGGATTTTTTATATGTATAATATGTTTTCATTGCTATACACAATCTTTAGCATAAATGAAGCATTTCATGTATGAAATCAGCACTTTTCTTTTTCTTTTTTTTATTCATGTTGCTGTGCACAGCATTTACACAAGTAACTCTAATAAACATGTTTGCCTGCTTAATGTGAAATTATTTTGTTGAGCTGCTTGTAATTGCAAATTGTTATTGGCATTGGGTAATTGATTATGTAATTGATTATGTACTGTAACATGGACAGTGTAAAAGGAAAAAGTAAAGCATGACTGTCTTTTTTTCCTCTTTTCCAGTTGACATCTCACAATAATTCTGCCAGAGAACACACCCACCTCACAATTCAGTTTCATCTGTGGATGAACCCGGTCATCCCAGGTCACCTGTCACCCCGAATCACGCCCACCGTCCCGCTTAGAGTTCTAAAAACCTTTTCTTTTAATTCAATAGGTGTCGCTGTCAAACACGGGCTACAATCTCTCCCTCCATCTCTCTCTGGTATTCCCTTTTGACTGCGGAGCCAGTATTTCCCTCAATCCCGGGCTGACGCCTAACCTTTTCTAGCCTTTTAATATGCAGCGTCGTCTTCTTCAGCATGGCTTCCTGAATGTCACTCTCAATCTCTTTTGACATTTGTGCTGAAGATGCCACATTAGGTGACAAAATGCAACACGCGTTACTGCGCTCTTTAAAGACTCTGGTGACAAACACAGAAACACAAAACGTGCTGGTGTGGCTCTTAACAAACAAGTGATATTTACAAATGGAATGCTAGATTAAAGCAGTTTGCCTTTGCATTACAGTAGTTCTACCACAAGTAAAGCACAACCAAGCACATTAATCCTGAAACTCTAACTATTTATTGCTGACTATTTACAAAAAAATGTATTCTGTCTGATAAGCAATACATTTCCAATATTGTAAAATACTTATGTAAACTACAGTATAAAAGATGGATGAATATCTTATTGATAGACCGAGTGTATGATAAATCGGTATCATATTAGTTATTGGCCGATGTTAAAGATTTTTTATTTATTCATCAGCTATTAATATTGACTAAATAGGATATTTAACTGTGTATGATCATGCTATTTGTACATTTACAGCATCTGGAAAGTATTCACAGCGTTTCACTTTTTTCACATTTTATGTTACAGCCTTATTCCAAAATGTATTAAAGTCATTATTTTCCTCTAAATTCTACAAACAATACCCCATAATGACAGTGTGAAAGAAGTTTGATTGAAATCTTTGCAGATGTAAATCACATGTACATAAGTATTCACAGAATTTGCCATGACACTCAAAATTGATCTCAGGTGCATCCTGTTTCCACTGATCATCCTTGAGATGTTTTTACAACTTGATTGGAGTCCAGCTGTGGTAAATTCAGTTGATTGGACATGATTTGGAAAGGCACACATCTGTCTATATAAGGTCCCACAGTTAACAGTGCATGTCATAGCACAAACCAAGCCATGAAGTCCAAGGAATTGTCTGTAGACCTTTGAGGCACAGATCTGGGGAAAGGGTACAGAAAAATTTCTGCAGCATTGAAGGTCTCAATGAGAACAGTGGCCTCCATCATCCGTAAATGGAAGAAGTTTGGAACCACCAGGACTCTTCCTAGAGCGATCGGGGGGAGAGGGGCCTTAGTCAGGGAGGGGACCAAGAACCTGATGGTCACTCTGACAGAGCTCCAGCGTTTCTCTGTGGAGAGAGGAGAACCTTCCAGAAGAACAACCATCTCCAGTGAATCACCAATCAGGCCTGTATGGTAGAGTGGCCAGACGGAAGCACATGACAGCACATAAAAGGCACATGACAGCCTGTCTGGAGTTTGCCAAAAGTCACATGAAGGACTATCAGACCATGAGAAACAAAATTACCTAATCTGATGAAACTAACATTGAACTCTTTGGCCTGAATGGCAAGCGTCATGTCTGGAGGAAACCAGGCACCGCTCATCACCTGGCCAATACCATCCCTACAGTGAAGCATGATGGTGGCAGCATCATGCTGTGGGGATATTTTTCAGCAGCAGGAACTGGGAGACTAGTCAGGATCGAGGGAAAGATGAATGCAGCAATGTACAGAGACATCCTTGATGAAAATCTGCTCCAGAGCGCTCTGGACCTCCAACAGGACAACGACCTTAAGCACACAGCCAAGATAATAAAGGAGTGGCTACAGGACAACTCCGTGAATGTCCTTGAGTGGCCCAGCCAGAGCCCCGATTGAACATCTCTGGAGAGATCTGAAAATGTCTGTGCACCAACGCTCCCCATCCAACCTGATGGAGCTTGAGAGGTCCTGCAAAAAAGAATGGGAGAAACTGCCCAAAAATAGGTGTGCCAAGCTTGTAGCAACTTCTTGCACATTGTCATTATGGGGTATTGAATATGAATTTAATCCATTTTAGAATAACATAACAAAATGTGGAAAAAGTGAAGCACTGTGAATACTTACCAGATACACAGTAGATTACTTTTGCCTTATTTTTAATGCTCACTTAAAGTCTAATAGGAATATACATTTTTCATAGCCTACATTATAACGTTGTGATTTCTAAATTCACTTTATTTAGTATTTAAACAATTTATTTGTAATTTATTTTTAATTTAGCCAAAATATTAAATTGACATCACTGAATTTTAAATTTTAAACTTTAAATATATATATATATATATATATATATATATATATATATATATATATATATATATATATATATATATATATATATATATATATATATTTAGCATGTATTTGAAATATACTTTTGCCTGAAAAAAACAACAACCCATTATTAATATTTCTGTATGAGTTGAGTCATATCTTTACAGTTGTCAATTAATGTAGTATGTTTGTAAGCCATTTTAATCCCAAGATCTGTGTTCTGAAGTCGTTAGAAGTCATTTTCAACAGTAGCTTCAGTCTGCCCCTCTGGACCAAGTGTTACTATCATTGCTCAGAGCCAGATTTGATCTGGGAATCTTGGGACTGGATGTCCTGTGTACTAATCAGCAAACTAAAAATGTGTGGGCCTCTGGCTCTCAGCGAGATCATTTGTTTTCAGGGGAAGGACTGTCCAGCATAACAGCCAACCTGGGCCTGGCCAGCACCCCCCTTATCATTGAGATAGTGAAGGAGTGCTCTTTTATCATTGTACTATTACTGCATGGACTTTATTGCACAAATCTCCTCTCGCCAGCATTTAGACGTGAAATGCTAAAGAAAATCAGTGGAGCAAGCTCACTTTGAGATTTCACAGCCCACCTGCGCCATTGGTAAGTCTCTAAACTTGTGCCCACTCGTTTAATAAAATCTCTGAACCAGCCAAATCAAATGTTCACCCAAATCAATCAGACAACATTTTCAATATTGATTTGTTTCTCATTAAGCACAGATTTGGGTTTTGACCAGGGTTATTTTAGTTAACGAAAAACCTTTTTGTTTAAAGTAAAATAAAACATAAAAAAATAACATTTCTCATTTTCATTTAGTTTAACTTGATGTACTAAAATAACTCAAATTAAAACAGAAATAGAAATGAATAAAAACTATATAGGCATATTAAAAATGACAAAAACCCCACGACAAAATGGAAAATATAAAAATAAAAACTCTACACACACACACACACACACACACACACACACACACACACACACACACACACACACACACACACACACACACACACACACACACACACTGCCAAAAGTATTGGGACACTCCTCCAAATCATTGAATTCAGGT
Organism: Paracanthobrama guichenoti; assembly: GCA_018749465.1. Taxonomy (NCBI): domain Eukaryota; kingdom Metazoa; phylum Chordata; class Actinopteri; order Cypriniformes; family Gobionidae; genus Paracanthobrama; species Paracanthobrama guichenoti. Next base: position 8,141,087 of record CM031967.1, read on the forward strand.
GTTCCAATCACTTCCATGGCCACAAGTGTATAAAATCAAGCACCTAGGCATGCAGACGCTTCTACAAACATTTGTGAAAGAATGGATCGCTCTCAGGAGCTCAGTGAATTCAAGTGTCAGCACATGCTGAGGCGCACAGTGCGCAGAAGTTAGCAAATTTCTGCAGAGTCAATAGCTACAGACCTCCAAACTTTCTATGGCTTTCAGATTAGCTCAAGAACAATGTATAGAGAGCTTCATGGAATGGGTTTCCATGGCCGAGCAGCTCCATCCAAGCCTTAAATCACCAAGTGCAATACAAAGTGTCAGATGCAGTGGTGTAAAGCACGCCGCCACTGGACTCTAGAGCAGTGGAGACGTGTTCTCTGGAGTGACAAATCACACTTCTCTGTCTGCCAATCCGATGGATGAGTCTGGGTTTGGCGGTTGCCAGGAGAACGGTACTTGCCTAACTGCATTGTGCCAAGTGTAAAGTTTGGTGGAGGGGGGATTATGGTGTGGGGTTGTTTTTCAGGGGTTGGGCTTGGCCCATTAGTTCCAGTGAAAGGAACTCTTAATGCTTCAGCAAACCGAGACATTTTGGACAATTTCATGCTCCCAACTTTGTGAGAATAGTTTGGGGATGGCCCCTTCCTGTTCCAACATGACTGCGCACCAGTGCACAAAGCAAGGTCCATAAAGACATGGATGAGCGAGTTTGGTGTGGAGGAACTTGACTGGCCTGCACAGAGTCCTGACCTCAACCCGATAGAACACCTTTGGGATGAATTAGAGTGGAGACTGTGAGCCAGGCCTTGTCGTCCAACATCAGTGCCCGACGTCACAAATACGCTTCTAGAAGAATGATCAAAAATTCCCATAAACACACTCCAAAACCTTGTAGAAAGCCTTACCAGAAGAGTTGAAGCTGTTGTAGCTGCAAAGGGTGGGCCAACTCCATATTAAACCCTACAGAATAGGATGTCATTAAAGTTCATGTGCATGTAAAGGCAGGCGTCCCAAAACTTTTGGCTATATATATATATATGTGTGTGATAGAGGTAATAGATAATATTTCATAAAATATGCTTTTTTTTTTTTTTCACTTTATACATTAATTTATTGCAATTATAGCTTGATTGTATGTATCCAAGGTCCAAAATGAGTCAGACCACAATTCAATTCATTCAATTCAATTTTGTTTTGTGAATGAAAGCATGATACAAATAATATTTTTAATGTTTATTAAAATATTTGGTAACACTAGCTTAGAGTCAGATTCTCACTATGAACTAGTTGCTTATTACCATGCATATTACTAGGATATTGGCTGTTTATTAGTACTTATAAAGCACATGTTAATGCCTTATTCTGCATGATCATATTCTACATCCCTTATTCCTCAATACCTAAACTTAAACACTACTAAAACTACCTTACTAACTATTAATAAGCAGTAATTAGGACTTTATTGAGGCAAAAGTCATAGTTAATTGTTAGTTAATAGTGATAATTTGTCTGTGATCTAAAGTGTGATCAAATATTTCTTTATTTTATTGATTATAATTATGAAAAAGTATTAATATTATTTAATACAACTCCATTGTCTTCAGTGTACAAAATACAGTAGATAAATGTTACTGTGTAGGCAAACACGTGGTACATATATATTTTTCTCTTTTTTTTTTTTTTTTTTTTTTTTTTTAAATAATAAAATGCCTCTTCCAGCCAAACTCATGCCCTTGCATATTGTACTTCACCACAACCAATTTTTTTTAAATGTTATCAAGGTTATAGATAATTTAGGTCATAGTCAAGGTTCTTAGAAATGGATCTGGGATTGGTGTTGGGGGCTTGTATCAGAAAAAAAAAACCAAAAAAAAAAAACATCAAGGACTTGCCCAAAACAGATACCCATCTCCCCGTGGATGACCAGGACTGTAGATCAACCCTCTCCAGCTGCCTGATGATTCAGTCTGCTCCATCTGTGTGATCGGCTGCCAGATAACTGGCCTCTGGAATTGATCGATCACATGTTTTTTTAAAAAGTGGGAACAGGGCGGAATATATCAGACCTCATGTTCTACTGACGAACACTCTTGTATGTGTCCGTCCTGACCAGAACATAATCTGCAGGTATGTTTAACAAACAAGCTGTTCCTATTTGACATTAAATGTCATGCTGTTTTAATTTGAGATGGATATGTCACCTTGCCACTTGCCTGTAGGTCAGAATCTGTAATATTGCTTATCCTTGGTAATACACAACCCATTTGTCTTAGTTAATCAATATATTCTTTATAAACCCCTTTACTTATCATTGTCTTTTACCAATATAGGATCAGATGTAAAAACATCTTAGCTGAAGAAATATAGAGATTTTCAAGCTAACAAAACGTAGTAGTATTGAATGCCTTTGATATTTGACATCATCTCAGTGCCTACATCTATAAGGCATTTCACTCCACACATCATTGGATCAAAGCAGCCAAGGCCGAGAGATAAAAACCTTTGGCAGTGAAGCCTCTCGGATGAGAGTTGGCTCCTCTCACCGCAGGAATGGCCTGGCTGGGTAAATGGTTCGAACTGAAACCATCTGAGTCATTATGAAGTCATAATGATGGCTGGTGATGTAAGATGTGATTCTCTCCAGAGCACAACAAAGATTTGCCATCAGAGGAATAAATTACAGTTTGTTATATTAAAATATCCATCCATCCATCCATCCATCCATCCATCCATCCATCCATCCATCCATCCATCCATCCATCCATCCATCCATCCATCCATCCATCCATCCATCCATCCACATTTATTCTTATGTCTTGTAGTTTTGTCTTGGTAATGCTGACTTGTAAGAGCACCATCTCAGTAAACGTCTAAAATAATGATATCTTTAATTTACTGAATAAAGCCATTACCATTTTCTGAGCAACTAAGTAACACAATTTCAGGGTATGCACTATTATTCACAAAAAGCAATAACATATAAAAATTATTATCTTCACGAGGTGCTTTAGAAGCGTTAAGCATTAAGCTAATTAGAACAAACAATCAAACCAAATAATTGGAGTTGGTAGATTGGAACATTTAGAGTCTGTTAAAAAAAATGTTCCCACAGGACATTTAAAATAGTAAGATACGTACAGGGTATTGTAGCCTCTCTAGCTAATTATCTCAATTGGTTTAATGTGGAAAAAAATTATTTCATAGAGGGTTTCGCCCATGTCAGTGCTTAGTGTTTCCTTCCTGTTGCAATATAACGGCTTTGTAAAAGATGTCACAACTTAATAGAATCGGTTGGATGATGTGAACATTAATAAGTCTGCAGTGAGGTGTTAATGAGGTTGAACACGGCACAGAAAGGCCAACAACCTTAAAATGTACACTGCCGGAGGGCTGCTTCCCTCAGGAGGGCCTGACTAACTATATCCTGATAAAGATTGCATTGCTGACGGAAGCTAAATTGCTCAGGTTGCTCTTTAATAGCTCAGGAGAATTTGTGGAGTTCTCAGTTAAATTCAGATCAATTTTTTATTTTTATTTTATCAGATATTCTCCTAAAATTCTGTTGAGGAGATAAAAATGAACACAGATGAGACATTTGGTGATTTTCAGGAAGAGTAGAGGCTTAAAAATGAATGTGGATAGCTTAGAACAGGTCATTTGATTTTGGTGGTGGTTGAAATAAAATGCTGCGTGGAGTCAACAAATCAATATGCTGCGTAAACTCAACCAATCAGCATGTTCAATGCTCCTGAAAGTTCCTGAACTTTGAAAAGGTTCTACCTCACCAGCAGGGACTTTCTGAGGGGGACATTTTTACCTGGAACTTCATTTAGACCCTGATCCCTGTGGTTGAAACATACTGAATACCACCCCAAAGTCCTTTTCGGTGTTCCATTGCGGTGGAAATGCGGCTCTAGTCTGGGACTAGGTTTAGGCATTGTCTGTGAACCCGGGGGTATAATGATCTGGATGATGGTATTTGACATCTTTCCTTCTTTTTTTATTTATCCTGAATTTTAGAAGAAGCATTTGAGACAAAGTTGAAACTTAAACCCAAGTGAGAGTTCCATTATGTTTCCCAACTATGGTACAACACACAATTTGTCCTAAAATATCCATCATTCCATTGCAATCTTTGGTATCTTAGCAAATCAGAGCAAAGATCTCTTTTGGGAAAGCTAGAGACACATTCTCAGAAGCATAAGACTTTTGAGAAAGTCTCCATTCACTGTCTGTTTAATGTTGTTGTCTAGGAGAAGCAATTGGTATCTTGACCATGTTGAGGCCCTCAAAATCAGGTTGTTTGGGCTTGTATTTTGTTATAGACGCATCCAGTCAGTGAAAACCGCATGCGTGATTAAGCAGTCATCCCTCACAGCTGTCTCCACATCAGTGAAGCGGTTGCCAAGGCAAAGCAGAGGATCAGACAGCAGGTGCGTTCTGAACAGCAGCCATCGGCTCTTGTTAGGCTTTCTTAAGTGGCGGGAGGTCGGCATGGCGTCTCTTGTTGTATCTTCTGAGGCTGCCCCTCTTATTGTGGCTCCACCGGTGAGTAATTAACAGCTCACCTTTCCAGCCCAACAGACTCGTACTGGTTTCCAGCAGAGGGTAGAAGGTAATTAGATAGGGAACGGGGTCAAAAGTAGCACCACATATGGGCAGGAAGTCACAAACAGACAGAGAACGCAACTGTAATAAACACTGGATTAAGAGATGAGTCCAGATATACACATTAAAATCTGAAAAATTTGCATGAAAATGTTGAGTTTGATGACATATTGGGAAGTGTTAGATTTTAGTGTGTTAGAAGTAATTGGTTACTGAGTAATTTATTTTAGGTGCCAAGCACCGAATGTGCATTGGCACCTTGTATCGGTTGGCATTCTTATTATTCTTCCGTTTCTTTTTCTTCTGCGGTATATGGCTGCCCATAGAACCGCTTGTGGTAAAGTTATGAAATGAGCACACAGATAGAGGACGATCTGAACTGTCACCATAACAAATTTGAAGTCTCTAACTCAGTCACTTTAGTGCCACCAACTGTCCAAATTTGCACTCACCTTTATGTTAATAACTTTTGAACCATAAGGGCTAAAACAAAAGTCTTTGTTCCGCTGATTCCTTGACTTGAACAAATTTGACGAAAAGCACACCAAAATGAAGGCGAGACTATATCTCTGCAACACTGTAGCATGTTCAAACTTGGTGTGTGTTATGACAACCATTTCGATGCAGTGCCACCTAGTGGTCAGGAGACATGGAAAATGGACATATTTTGCTTATAAGTGCATCATGCCGAGTCAAATGAGACCCAGTTTTCCCATAGCAGCCATTTTGGGCATCGACCATTTAGAATTTTGTCGTAAAATGCTATATTTTACATGCATTGGCGTATCATAACAAAACTCGGTATGTGTCTTCAGCACCATGCCCTGGCAGTACTCAAAACATTTGGATAATTTATTCCTGGATCATCACAGGCTTAAATTACATTTTCAAATATATTAAAGTAGAAAACAGTTCTTTTAAACAGTAAAATTGTGAAATATTAGAACAAATATTAGTTTTGATCAAATAAACACAGCCTTGGCGCGCATAAGAGCCAAAACATTCAGAAGCCCATCAATAAACCCAGATTTGTCCTTTTGGAGTGGGAAGCAGCATCAGAAAGTGACAGTTAAATCTATCCAGAAATTCTGCATACAAAAAATGATTAGACACCACTTGTAAAATTGTAGAGGGATAAGGGTTTCAGGCCTTAAATTAATACTCAAATAATTGTTAAAGGGATAGCTCATCCATAAATACCGCCCTCATGTTGTTCCAGACCTGTATGATGAAAACATTTTCATTTTTGGATGAACTATCCCTTTAAAGGAATAGAACTCGAAAATTCCTCATGATTCATGTGCGTGTTTTGTACAGTACAAAAACTAAAAGACACTATTGAAGTTGTTAACCATTGAATAATATATTATATCTGTTAAAAGCAATTTCTAAGACCACTCAATGAAAATGAAAGAAATAAAGGAAATAAATAAAATGCGTCATAGCATTTTATTTATGCTATGACGACAGCATAAATAAAATGCTGTCGTCATAGTTGCTGCCATTGTAGAGAACGGAAGCAAGGTCAGTAGTCAGACAGCACCTTCAGAGCTTCATTATTGTTGGCTGTGTGCCGGTACAGTACAGTGTCTCTTCAAAAACGTCTAAAGTACAGATCACATATCCTGATCTTTACATAAACCTGCAGGTTACTTCAGCACTGGCCTGTCCTCGAGTCCCCAAGATTCTCTTTCATTCCGTGTCAGTGAAAGAGAGCCACGTGAATACCATTTAAGGTCCATATAAAGCCTCCGGCTTTTTAAATGTAAATGCTTTTCTGTTGATGGAGCTCTCACATATGTATGAATTGAAAACTGCGAGCTGAGGTTTCATTTACGTGTTGCTATCACATCCTGAACGATGTTACCATGGCAATGAAAATATTTATGATGGCAGGAATGCATTCTGCAGACCAATCCAAGCTGTATTCAAACCAAGGAAGCCTGGCGAAAGCTATCCGTTAACATTTTCATTCATCTCCATGACTGTTGCACGACTAGTGCATGATCCTCCAGAAATAAGCTAACTGAAATTCTGCAGACAGGTTTTCTTGAACCAATCACCTGAGTCGTAATGCGAAGAGGTCACACCCCCTCTGCCAGTGTTGGGTTTTTCAGGCATTTCCTGACGTTTTTGTCTACTTATTTGCAAGCTTGTTATTAGAACAAACTCTGGACGAATTTTATCACTCTTTAAAAAGGTTCTATATTGGCATCAATGGTTCCATTAAGAACCTTTAACATCCATGGAATCTTTCCATTGCACATAGTGGATTTATAATTAAAATGTTCTACACACTACACTCTAGTTTAGTTCTAAATCTCTAGAGGGCGCAGTCTGAAGGTCCTTTACATGCAGTCCACAAGCAATCACATCATTACCACATGGCATAAACTGATTGGCCTCTGCTGATTCTGCAGCCAATGAGATTGCTAGCTCAACATTTAAATAGTCTGGTTCAGTGTTTTCTAGGCTAGTCCTGCAGTGCGCTATCAGAGTTCCTCTGAAAACCTCCACCTCTCCCAGCTCCACCTGTCTAGATCTGCAACATGATTTATGTATGTCTATTTATGCAGCAGCAGCATATCTTACATGCTCACAGCAGCATGTCTGTGTATCTATTTGCAGTAGCAAGTTCATAGTTGCTCTGCAGCAGAGTAGCAGATCTAGTCCGCCAAGGCCAAATACATTAACCCTGACATAATCATTAACGTTTTTTCTCTCGCAAATTTAGTTCTGGTGTAATTTCCACCATAACCAGTTAGTTATGGAAATTAGTACTAGTACTATTTAGTTACCTTGGAAACATAAAAATGTTTAATATGAAATATGAGACATAATGAGTGAACAAAACAAATATTACTTGTTAACGAAATTTACAATCAGACAAGTTTGTGTTTATATAATATGTGTTAGTGGTGTCAAACGATTAATCGCACCCAAAATAAAAAGTTTGTATTTACATAATATACTGTATGTGTGTGTACTGTGTACAATTATTATGTAAATATACAAACCTGATTCCAAAAAAGTTGGGACACTGTACAAATTGTGAATAAAATCAGAATGCAATGATGTGGAAGTTTCAAATTTCAATATTTTATTCAGAATACAACATAGATGACATATCAAATGTTTAAACTGAGAAAATGTATCATTTTAAGGGAAAAATAAGTTGATTTAAAATTTCATGGCATCAACACATCTCAAAAAGTTGGGACAAGGCCATGTTTCCCACTGTGTGGCATCCCCTCTTCTTTTATAACAGTCTGCAAACGTCTGGGGACTGAGGAGACAAGTTGCTCAAGTTTAGGAATAGGAATGTTGTCCCATTCTTGTCTAATACAGGCTTCTAGTTGCTCAACTCGCATCTTCCTCTTTATGATGCGCCAAATGTTTTCTATGGGTGAAAGATCTGGACTGCAGGCTGGCCATTTCAGTACCCGGATCCTTCTTCTACACAGCCATGATGTTGTAATTGATGCAGTATGTGGTCTGACATTGTCATGTTGGAAAATGCAAGGTCTTCCCTGAAAGAGACAACGTCTGGATGGGAGCATATGTTGTTCTAGAACTTGGATATACCTTTCAGCATTGATGGTGCCTTTCCAGATGTGTAAGCTGCCCATGCCACACGCACTCATGCAACCCCATACCATCAGAGATGCAGGTTTCTGAACTGAGCGCTGAGAGCAACTTGGGTTGTCCTTGTCCTCTTTAGTCCGGATGACATGGCGTCCCAGTTTTCCAAAAAGAACTTCAAATTTTGATTGGTCTGACCACAGAACAGTTTTCCACTTTGCCACAGTCCATTTTAAATGAGCCTTGGCCCAGAGAAAACGCCTGCGCTTCTGGATCATGTTTAGATATGGCTTCTTTTTTGACCTATAGAGTTTTAGCCGGCAACGGTGAATGGCACGGTGGATTGTGTTCACCGACAATGTTTTCTGGAAGTATTCCTTAGCCCATGTTTTGATTTCCATTACAGTAACATTCCTGTATGTGATGCAGTGCCGTCTAAGGGCCCGGAGATCACGGGCATCCAGTATGGTTTTCCGGCCTTGACCCTTACGCTCAGAGATTGTTCCGGATTCTCTGAATCTTTGGATGATATTATGCACTGTAGATGATGATAACTTCAAACTCTTTGCAATTTTTCTCGGAGAAACTCCTTTCTGATATTGCTCCACTATTTTTCGCCGCAGCATTGGGGGAATTGGTGATCCTTGGGTTTCCATTGGGTTTGTAAATACACGCATGTATGTATTTAAGAATTTGTTTCACATTTATATATAATATAAATACATACATGCGTGTGTGTGTGTGTGTACAGTATATATGCAAATTGTTATGTTAGATGTGATTAATTCATTTGACAACACTAGTGAAAATATAATGTGGGTGTATTTAGGATACATTAAAGCTAGATGTCTAATAGGAACAACATATTAAGCAAAAATTCATTTATTTTAAACATGATACATGAGTTGAAGGAAAAAAATTCAGTAAATTCTTCTGTGATGCGTACTTGTACACTCTTGGACAGTTTTAGCATATAAAAATAGATTATTGTGGAATGTTATTGTGGAGTGTGTTTTCCAAAGTCCACAAAGCCAAAATTGTTTTTTAGAGATTCTACGCCATGTTTGTTGTCAGTGTCCTTGTGAGTTTCTGTCATCACCGTTGCTGATTGAGAGAATGAGAGAGATCGTAACATGGGCCACTCCTCTATTCCATTTGAGGTCTGATTTAAGGCCTGTTGTTTTTATACCCATAAATACCCTGAGTACGGCAGAGCACAATGCTTTATTGGCCAGTGCTGCTCTTCACCGGCAAAGCTTTACAAGGGAATGGGTGTCAAATAAACCTAGTAATATACCGACCTTCCCCATAACTGTTGAGAGGCCATCCTGTGTGCTTTTAATTTATCTCATTCAATGTACTGCAGCAGAATAAATGCTGCTTAAGTGACTGAGAGGGACGGAAAAAAGCAAGAGATATTCTTGTCTTTGAAATTGATAAGTTTCTTAGAAAGTAGACTGGGTTTGATAATAATCAGAACCATTATGGTGTTTTTATTGTCCGTTAGAGAGTTATCCCAGTATATTTTTCTGTTGATATGAAAAAAAATCGGGTACTTTAGCAATATAGTGGAGGAATTATGTATATGATGTAGGCTGTATTATGATGTTATGATGAATATGCCTTTTTCCACTGACGTTCTATGTTCAAAGCGTTTCTAAGGATGCTGATTTTTAGAAAGCAGACTGAGATGGCAAACAGGAACATGGTTTGTGTAACATTTGCAACACATTATTAGCTGTTTGATAATGTAGTCAAGCAAAAGGCTAATCATATTAAGTACCGTCATGTGTCCAACGTTGTAAAGAGCGATACCTTTGTGCAGCGTTTACAACAGTAACTTGCGTAAAAGTTGAGCGAGTGGGTCTCTGAGGTTTGTGCAACTGAGTGGAGGCGGGGCTCATTTGCATATTCATGAATCCACGTATACTAAATGAAGCGAGTTAAATTCAAGCTATTTTAATATGTCATTTTGATGATCAAAGATGAGTTTAATCAAATTAAAAGTAATACAATTACTGACTACAGGGGACTTTTCCTTAAAAAAGAGGAACAATGTTTCTAATGCTATTTCATGCATTCTGACTTATTCACACTGTTAAAGAGTTGGATTCTCATGCTAAACATGGCCAAAATTTCCAAAAACAAGCTGGACACATGACAGAGTTTTTCTGTGCCAGTACACTCCTTCAGTGAGTCATACTTCAGAGTATGGCCCTGTATGACGTCATAAAGGGTGGAAAATTGGCGCATATGTACATATAATGTGAAAAACACAAACGTATAGTGAATCGAAAGTTATCCAGGGATAATGCCATGATGTATTTTGTGTGTGTATGTGTGTGTGTGTGTGTGTGTGTTTGTGTGTATGCTCGTGGGTCTTTAGCTCCGCCTACTGCACTCCTCTGCGAGTTCCACTGTTTTGGGAAAGAATCGGTACAGCGTATCTGTATTTTATAAATCTGATAAAACTAAAGACTCTCTTTGGAGATATGAAGGATGCAATACTACTCTATAGGTACTAAAGATTAACATGAGACTGGCAGAAACTGTGTATGTTATGACTCCTTTAAAGTAGCCACATCTTAAAAACTGACCATTTCAGACAGGGTCAGAATGAAAGTTGAGCATAATCTTTTTCCATACATGCAGCTCTGGAAAAAATTAAGAGACCACTGCAAAATTAGCAGTTTCTCTGGATTTATGATTTATATGTAATATGATATATGATATATATCTGTTTTGTATATTTTTTGACAAACTACTGACAACATTTCTTCCAAATTTCAAATAAATTATTGTAATTTAGAGCATTTATTTGCAGACAATGACAACTCGTAAATAACTTGAAAAAATAACGAAAAAAAAAAAAAATAATGGAAAAAAAGATTTTCAGACCTTGTATAATGTAAAGAAAACAAGTTTATATTAATTTTTAAACAACACAATACTAATGTTTGAACTTAGGAAGAGTTCAGAAATCAATATTTGGTGGAATAACACTGATTTCCATTTTTTTCATTTTTTTTTTTCAAAAGCATGCTCCCTATCAGTCAGTCACATTGCTGTTGGGGGATTTTTGCCACTCCTGGAGAAAAAAAATTCAACCAGCTTGGCTTTTTTTTTAATGGCTGGTGACCCTCTTGCTTACATTCCAGAGATTTTCAGTGGGGTTCAGGTCTGGAGATTGGACTGGCCATGACAGGGTCTTGATCTGGTGGTCCTCTATCCACACTTTGATTGTCCTGGCTGTGTGGATTGGAGCATTATCCTGTGGGAAAAAGCAATCCTTCAAGTAACATTGTCAGAGCAGAAGGAAGCATGTTTTCTTCCAGGATAACCTTGTATGTAGCTTGAGTCACGTGTCCTTCACAAAGACAGATGCAGACTCTGCCTTTTTATAGCCTTACTGAAGAACCACCAGATCATCACCAACACCAATTCTCCACCAAAATTACACAGTGATGTCAGAAGTTTGCAAAAAAAAAAAAAAAAAAATCTTACTCAATCAGATATTGTGTGTGTGTATATATATATATATATATATATATATATATATATATATATATATATATATATATATATATATATATATATATATATACACTCACCTAAATGATTATTAGGAACACCATACTAATACTGTGTTTGACCCCTTTCGCCTTTCAGAACTGCCTTAATTCTATGTGGCACTGATTCAACAAGGTGCTGAAAGCATTCTTTAGAAATGTTGGCCCATATTGATAGGATAGCATCTTGCAGTTGATGGAGATTTGTGGGATGCACATCCAGGGCACGAAGCTCCCGTTCCACCACATCCCAAAGATGCTCTATTGGGTTGAGATCTGGTGACTGTGGGGGCCATTTTAGTACAGTGAACTCATTGTCATGTTCAAGAAACCAATTTGAAATGATTCGAGCTTTGTGACATGGTGCATTATCCTGCTGGAAGTAGCCATCAGAGAATGGGTACATGGTGGTCATAAAGGGATGGACATGGTCAGAAACAATGCTCAGGTAGGCTGTGGCATTTAAACGATGCCCAATTGGCACTAAGGGGCCTAAAGTGTGCCAAGAAAACATCCCCCACACCATTACACCACCACCACCAGCCTGCACAGTGGTAACAAGGCATGATGGATCCATGTTCTCATTCTGTTTGCGCCAAATTCTGACTCTACCATCTGAATGTCTTAACAGAAATCGAGACTCATCAGACCAGGCAACATTTTTTCCAGTCTTCAACTGTCCAATTTTGGTGAGCTTGCGCAAATTGTAGCCTCTTTTTCCTATTTGTAGTGGAGATGAGTGGTACCCGGTGGGGTCTTCTGCTGTTGTAGCCCATCTGCCTCAAGGTTGTGCGTGTTGTGGCTTCACAAATGCTTTGCTGCATACCTCGGTTGTAACGAGTGGTTATTTCAGTCAAAGTTGCTCTTCTATCAGCTTGAATTAGTCGGCCCATTCTCCTCTGACCTCTAGCATCAACAAGGCATTTTCGCCCACAGGACTGCCGCATACTGGATGTTTTTCCCTTTTCACACCATTCTTTGTAAACCCTAGAAATGGTTGTGCGTGAAAATCCCAGTAACTGAGCAGATTGTGAAATACTCAGACCGGCCCGTCTGGCACTAACAACCATGCCACGCTCAAAATTGCTTAAATCACCTTTCTTTCCCATTCTGACATTCAGTTTGGAGTTCAGGAGATTGTCTTGACCAGGAACACACCCCTAAATGCATTGAAGCAACTGCCATGTGATTGGTTGATTAGATAATTGCATTAATGAGAAATTGAACAAGTGTTCCTAATAATCCTTTAGGTGAGGGTATATACATACAGTACTGGGCAAAAGTCTTAGGTACATTGGTATTTTCACACGAAAAATGTTTTGTAAGCTAGTTATTTATATCTTTTACTGTCGTGTGTCAGAAGGAAATCTAAGGCAACGTCTCCCAGACACTTGAGGAAACCTTCCTGCAAAACTACAGTACTGTGAAAGGTTTAGGAACATGTCAGAATGCTTTAAAGTGAAAATCCTGTCAAAAATAATAACATAAATAGCTTTTATTTATGAATTAACTTCTATTAACTAGATCAAATCGATATTTGGGGTGAGCACCCTTTGCTTTTGTCTCCTGCATCTATTCCTACACCTGTTCATGTAGCTTTGCAGGAAGGTTTCTTCACGTGTCTTGGAGACTAAACTAAATTCTTCTGGATTTAGTTTATCTCAGTTTTTAGTTTCTTCATGCAATCACAGACAGACTCAATGAAGATGAGATCAGATCTCCATGTGGAGCATAAGAGACTATTGTCAGACTCTTTATGCATACAAAAATCTCACTGGATTATTAAAATTAATGGCAATTAATTTATAAATGTAAACTGATATTTCCTACTGACACACTACAGCAAAAGATATAAATAACTGGCTTAAAGCTGCTTTTTGTGTGTAAAAATACAAGCGAGCCTAAGACTTTTGCACAGTACTGTATATATATAATAAATCCAGAGAAATGTCTCTTAATTTTTTCCAGACCTATATATATATATATATATATATATGTATATATTTATATACATAAAATGACTCCTTTAAATAATAAATTGAAATAGAGCAGAAGTGCCAGAGGAAAATCATCCTGTCTAGGAGGGCTTTTCAATTTTTCGATTTTGACAATGGGGTACCTAAACTGATGGTCTCCTAAAGATAGTTCAGTAGCAACAATTTCCACCTCCCTTCTTCTTCTGCATTTCATATCACAAAGTGTCAACACCTATGGGAAAGGACTCTGAGCAACAAAAGACATTTCGTCAAAATGAGAAATGGCAAAATATGGTGTGACATTTACAGTTACTCTGCTGGTTGTCCTGAAAAGCATGTCATTGGGAAAAGAGTTGCCCCCTCTGAGGTCAAAGCTGCTTACAGAAATCAAATGCTCGTAGCATTTTCTGCCTTTTCTCAGAAGTGATGGCGTATTCACTACGTTTACCCGGTAAAGACATTCTCTAAGAATCACATCAATGAATTTACTGATGAATTTAAAGATGTTTATTGAAGTTTATTGATTTTATTATCGACATGAAGACAAGATGAAAAGATGCATCATGATGGTAATTAAGTCATTTTAATTTGAATACGTTTAAATTATTAAAGTTTAACACTCTTTTGCCATCTCGCACATCATTTTCTTGATATGTCATAAGATGCTAGCTGCTATTGATGATCATTTTAAATCAAGTACTGTATCAAGTATTCTCAAGTAATCTATATATTTTCTATAGAAATTTCCATGACTTTTCCAGATTTGGAAATCCATGGGAACCCTTAAAGGGATAGTTCACCCTGAAATAAATCTTTTACTCACCCTGCCGATGTTCCAATGCCCTATGTCCATCTATCTTTTTCGGACCTCAAAAGCAGAAATACATTTAAAAAACGTCCTGCACGCGCTCCTCCATATAATGGCAGTGAATGGCGACAAGGCTAAAACTTTACGAAAAGGATACCAAAGTATGAGTAAAAGATGGCTTTATTTTAATTTCAGGGTGAACTATCCCTTTAAGACTTTTTATGGGCCTTCTTTAACTATTGCACATCTATTGTCATGGTCCAAAGAAATGATTTTACGCGAAGTCACTCTGTGTTCATTTGTGCTCTGCTGGTGTGAGCTCTTTGAAGTGCCTCAGCCAGTCGAGCCTAAAATGGGCATTTGTCCTCTCACAAACTGCACATCCTGTAGTCTGACATAATAATTATTCAGATCAAGCGCATTGTATTTTAAATGCTAATTTCACTTCTTGATTCGCCTGCTGCTGGGTTCAGTGCTGCACAGTGTGACACTGATCTAATCTCTAAACGTTATACGGCAGGTTACTTCACATAGCAGCGGGAAACAGATTGCATCAAACATCTGATTGGATGCTAAGTTGGTGACTTAGTTCTCTTTGATTTCAGTGGCAACAATGTAAATATGTATCTAACAATACAAGCTGTGAGTATAAATGTAAGTGTCAATGCACTGGTGCCTTTTTGAGCGTGTGGCGAAAACATTTATTTAAGCTGTAGCACTGTAAAATGTTAGCTTGCCATACCATGACGTCAGGTCATCTACTTGTTTTCATGGCAGTACTGCAGGTGTATAAGATGTTTTTCCTTTAACATTACATCGAGGGCAAAAAAATAAAATCAAACAGATGAATATGGCCATTTGCAGAATGCAATTTGAAACGAAAGCAAAAACAATTTCAGTCATTTTATGCACGACTGTGCAAGCACTTGCTCTCTCAACTCAATGGTTACAGTGTGTTTTCTCAAATGAATAGAGTCAGCCTTTAAAATTGGTCTTCCATTAGGTGAAAAGACTGGAGAATAGCAGGTACAACTACTGCAATCAGATCCTCTCCTCCATTTTTGCACATTGAAGCATGATGTTTTCAGATACAGTTTGCCTCCGACCATGTGAGCTGGGTAGCTGTCTAGTTTGCCTCGACACATGGAGCTAATTTCAAGACACCCACTGGCATACGGGACACCCTGACCCTACACGTGGGCCCTTCGTGGTATTATGAAACCATTATGTTGTGGTTAAATGTGTCTAGCACAGTTTCCATGCCACATAAATAAATCTATAGAATAACAGAAAAGGTACTGGTCATTTTCTGCCGTGGCATTATCCTCAAACTCTCATTTATGTCAAGCTTAAATGTTTACCAATTGGTTGTGAATTACAGTCTCCAAAACTAACCAGCAATAGATCTGCTGTATATTGGAGCCCTTTCTGCCTATAGTATAAAAAAATAATAATATATATATATATATATGTATATATATCATATATATATGAGTTTATATTTAAAAAAATATTGAAATAATTTGCTTACTTTTGCATCTTTAAATAGTCACAAATATGGGAAAACAACACATTTGCAATTGTAACCAGTTTTGGGCAAAAAAAAAAAAAAAAAAGAGATAAAGTTTAAAATAAGAAATGGTCAAATTGTGAGATATAAAGACATTTTGTCACAATTATGAAAAAAAAAAAAATCACAATTGTGGGATATATAAAGTCGCAATTACTCTGTAAACCCTAACGCTCAAAATAATTAATTGGTTTGAGTAGAGCCAACTCAAATTAAACAAATTAGTTACATCAAATTAAAGAGGTGGTTGATTATGATTTCACTTTTTAAACTTTAGTTAGTGTGCAATATTGCTGTTTCAGCATACACAATATCTGCAAAGTTGCAACGCTCAGAGTTCAAAGCAAAGGACGATATTTTCTTTTAAAGAAATTGCTTTTTAAGGACTACAACAAACACCTGGTAGGGACTACACAAGCTTCCTCCCAAATTTGTGACATCACCTAACCCTGAAATGTACATAAACCCTGCCCTCGAGAACACACAACAAAGGGGGTGAGATTATCATGACAGAATATGTTAATCAATGACTTGAAGATAGTTAACTCCACATAAGGTACAATAATTCATCAATTAACCATTCAGAAACGTCCTGTTGCATTCTAAATGTTGTCACGTCTTCTTGAGTCTCTCCATCATTGTCCGAATCCGTTTTGAACATAAAAGGCTAAACAGTTTGCCTGTCTGCATGAGGTTATCTTGAAGCTCCTTTGCATTTAACTCATTTGCATTTAAAGGGACACACACAAAAACGGCACGTTTTTGCTCACCCTCAAAAAGTGACAATTTTAACATGCTATAAAAATGATCTGTGGGGTATTTTGAGCTAAAACTTCACATACACACTCTGGGGACATCAGAGACTTATTTTACATCTTAGGCAAAAGGGGCAATCAACCACCCCTTTAACTTTATGAGTATTTAAAACTTTTTTTTCTTTTGAGTTCATAAAACTGAATTGTTTCATTATTTTGTGTTTTATGAACTTATTTCAATTTATTTTAATTTAGACAAACTTAAATTTAACTGAAACTGGTCTGGAATTTCTATTTCCCAGCATGCTTTGCCATGACATTAAAGGGAGAGTAAATTAAGTGTTATATATATATATATATATATAGACTGAATTTGGGATTCGTCTGAGAGAACACTTCTGCTGTGTCATTCAGTGCGATACCACATTGAGTTCTGTTTTAATTTGATCAATTTCACGTCTGACCTAACCGCTCTCTAACATCCCGCCTTCATTAACTAATTAATTAATAACGAATTGTGATTGGATGATAATTTTTTCTCTTCTAAATATACTATGATTCGAATGGCTAGATTAGGCTATTGTCGCATGACAGGAGACTGCTACTTGCTTTTATATGATCACCTAGCCAATTTAGGAAAGAAGAAATATGGGGCATGACTTTTTCATAATAAGTCAGGACACTAAAAATAGAGCTGAATTTAATTGTGAGATAGTTTCAAAAAGAAAGATTCACATTGTAAGTAAGGGAACATTTACACAACAACAATGTACAAAAAAGGGAACCGTTTTTTCTTGCATACAGACGACAAATGATGGATCCGCAAAAGCGTCTAAAGCGCTGTATTACTCATGCCAAGCCAGTAGATGGCGATATCACTTTATAAAGAAACACCACGGGGATATAGACTGAACACGAAATTCTTTATATGCTGTTTTCACAAATTCATGTTTTTGTAGTTTACATAGAGATGATAATGGTATTGCTTCCAAAGATTTGCACTTTAAAACCTGATTTCAAAAGTTAGCATTTTCAGGGCCCCGAAACATCACTGTCGTGTAAATGAACGGCCAAAACGCATAAAAAGTTTTCTGCTTTTAGTTGAAAACGGTGTCATGTAAACGGCCTCTTGGGTGTAAAGACAATTGCGACGTCTAATTACACTGTATATTTGAACTCATTGATTCCAGCTCAGATAAGCATGACATCATTATTAGTGGGCGGAGCCTGAGATTTAAAGCCGCAGGTTCCTGACACAAATCCACCAGTATCAAACACATTCGTGGAGGGTCTTTATGCTGCAAGACATGGCATTGAATCTTTTAACTTCACACACAGAAGCGGTTAATTTCCTGTCTCATATGTCCCCCGTCACATAAAGCACATAATATTCAGTATGCGGTGGAGGTGTTTTGGTGCCGTCATATCGGTAATTTATCATGGTCACATTCCTTTCTCTCTCTCTTTTTTTCCCTTCCCCATCATCTCACTCCCACACATCGAAACACTCCCACACATCCAATGTTCCTTAGCAAATGTCTCCTACAGACATTTATTCATGCCAAGCCGTCAATCATTTTCATAATATACAAGACATCACAATATGGACCGTGGAGGTTAATATAATAACGGTCTGTCTGTCAAACACACAGATGGAGTGTTTGTTTAACCAGCAGGGGTCAGTGTGGTCTCATACACACACACACACACACACACACACACACACACACACACACACACACACGCGCGTACAGTACTCTGAGGCAGTCAAAGCCAAACGTGGGCCTCTTAACAGATGCCCTGTGTGAAATAATTCATACCGAAGCCTCATCCAGCACAATGGCCTCCACATCTCTGCTGAATCTCTGAGTTCAGTGTTGAAGGCGCTCAGAGCTCGTTCTCTCCCTCCACAGCGCATGAGAGCATCGTGTTTAATTCATTCGTGTAACTTCGGTGACTCTTTTGGTTTTACACAAAGAAGGAAACAAAGATGAAATAATATCACAGCACGAGACACAATTTAAAAGTCTGTTATGCTTGTTTGCATTGTACAACCACTGTTTTGTGAGGGTGGGATGTTTTTTGGGTGAAAAAACTGAACATGTTCCAAAAATCTGAGTTCGAAAGTAAAAATAAATGTGGTGGAATATGTTATTGCATAGCTGGATGAAAGTCAAATGACTTGCATGGCCTGTTTAAAATCTTGCTTAATCCATCCTAAGCAGGTTTGATGGTCTTAAAGGGATAGTTCACCCAAAAATTAACATTTTGTGATCATTTACTTAATTTACAGACAGTTGACAGCCATTGACTTCCAAATACCATGGAAGTCAATGGCTACTGTAAACTGTCTGGTTACCAACATTATTAAAAATATCTTTGTGTTCTACAGAAGAAAGAAACTCATATATAGGTTTGGAAAAACTTGAGGGAGAGTAAATTTTTTTTCGATTAACTATCCCTTTAACTGGTTTAAGCTGGTCTTCCAGCCTGGTCAAGCTGGTCCAAAGTGCCCAAACCCCCCTCTAAAACCAGCCAACACAGATCAGCCTGACCTATGTGGAGACCATCAAAGACCAGCACACTAGCATAGGCTGGTTTTAAAAGAATTCCCTGTTTTTTCTGCAGGTTATTAGCTATTAAAACAATTTTACATTGTGGTTTCATTATCGGCTATTACAGTCAGAATAAAATCTTATTCCTTAATGCTTGTTCCTGGTGTTACTGTGCACAATTCATCAGTATACAATATACATTATTCTGCAAAAAACAAAACGTCTTTCCTTTTCAGATGATGTTATCAAGCCCTCTTGCTCTATTTTTTTCTCTCATCTCCAGTATCTGGCTCCATGTAATGTCCATTTTTTTACTTTCAAAATTAATTCCAGATGGATAAAATCAGGCGGATAAAAATCTGATAACAATAACTGAACAGAGATGCATTATGCCTGATTAAGACCTGTCTGGTGGAAACATTATGTTGTTTATTAAAAAATTTTTTGGAGCTGTAATATCAGGTTGTGGACATTACTCTTCTCTGTAAAAGCGGTCAGTCCTACTTTTCATTGAATATTCAGATTCATTCGAATTTGAATATTAATTTGAATGTGTCTTATTTAAGAAGTAAATGGGTTGCAAGCGTGTTTCATGTTGACTTTGCACAACATTTTTAACTTGGCATGGAATGAACATTTGCTGTATCTATTTTATAAATCGCATCTCATTGAACTTATTGTGAACGACTCATTTATGCATAGGTTTCATTTAAAAAAATACTTCTTAATTTTAAATCAAAATGACGTACCGGGCCGGAAACCTTTTCTCCTGATTTCTCCAATCATTTAGTCCGCTTAAATCCCGCCCCTTTCTAGCAATTGACTGCAAGTTCACATTCAGCAACCACTGAATTGATCCATTTTTTCTTTTTTTATAATGTTACACTTGGATGCACGTCACAATATGGTATAAAATATGTCATTTTATTGTGACATTTAATATAGCTCATCAATCATTTAGATTGATTGATTGTTATTGACGCAATTTGATACCAATCGATAAAATCACTCCTGGAGGTTTTAGATTCTTGAAACAGGTTCAAAGGTGTCAAAATACTCACCTGACTGAAGAGGAAACACAGTCTTTAGTGATGTGTTGTCACCCTGCCATGAAATCCAACGATCTCTCTCTCTCTCTCTCTCTCTCTCTCTCTCTCTCTCTCTCTCTCTCTCTCTCTCTCTCTCTCTCTCTCTCTCTCTCTCTCTCTCTCTCTCTCTCTCTCTCTCTCTCTCTCTCTCTCTCTCTCTCTCTCTCTCTCTCTCTCTCTCGGCAAGTGTTGGTGGTTAGTGAAGCCTGTACTTCTGCAGACTGAGTGCCAGAATTACAGAGAAAAGTGCCAGCAATCTGGTCTTTCTCAGCCACAACACTGAGAGAGCCATATAATGAGCAACACCACCATCAAACACCTCCACAGTTTCATCTTAACCACCGAATTATCACATCTGTTTAAATCAGAATTATAATGAATGCCCTTCATTTGCCAATGCCCTTGATAGAATTTTTTTTATTTTATTTTTTTATATATTTTGAGTTTAAATTTCCAAGATGGCTGCCAACTAACACATAGAGATGAATGGAAAAATCCCCTAAAAATGATAAACTATAATTGTTTATACCTGATCATGGTACATTGACAGAAATGAGGTTGGAAGTGGGAAATGTGGCACAAGGTTTAGTTGGTTAGCATGGCCCAGCTAACCCCTGTTGGTAGAAACCCTAACTACAACTCATGGGAGAAACAATCTTTCTCAGTTGACTGCCATTCAAAAGTAGCCATGTACACTCACCTAAAGGATTATTAGGAACACCATACTAATACTGTGTTTGACCCTCTTTCGCCTTCAGAACTGCCTTAATTCTGTGTGGCATTGATTCAACAAGGTGCTGAAAGCATTCTTTAGAAATGTTGGCCCATATTGATAGGATAGCATCTTGCAGTTGATGGAGATTTGTGGGATGCACATCCAGGGCACGAAGCTCCCGTTCCACCACATCCCAAAGATGCTCTATTGGGTTGAGATCTGGTGACTGTGGGGGCCATTTTAGTACAGTGAACTCATTGTCATGTTCAAGAAACCAATTTGAAATGATTCAAGCTTTGTGACATGGTGCATTATCCTGCTGGAAGTAGCCATCAGAGAATGGGTACATGGTGGTCATAAAGGGATGGATATGGTCAGAAACAATGCTCAGGTAGGCCGTGACATTTAAACGATGCCCAATTGGCACTAAGGGGCTAAAGTGTGCCAAGAAAATATCCCCCACACCATTATACCACCACCACCAGCCTGCACAGTGGTAACAAGGCATGATGGATCCATGTTCTCATTCTGTTTAGCCAAATTCTGACTCTACCATCTGAATGTCTCAACAGAAATCAAGACTCATCAGACCAGGCAACATTTTTCCAGTCTTCAACTGTCCAATTTTGGTGAGCTCGCGCAAATTGTAGCCTCTTTTTCCTATTTGTAGTGGAGATGAGTGGCACCCGGTGGGGTCTTCTGCTGTTGTAGCCCATCCGCCTCAAGGTTGTGCATGTTGTGGCTTCACAAATGCTTCGCTGCATACCTCGGTTGTAACGAGTGGTTATTTCAGTCAAAGCTGCTCTTCTATCAGCTTGAATCAGTCGGCCCATTCTCCTCTGACCTCTAGCATCAACAAGGCATTTTCGCCCACAGGACTGCCGCATACTGGATGTTTTTCCCTTTTCACACCATTCTTTGTAAACCCTAGAAATGGTTGTGCGTGAAAATCCCAGTAACTGAGCAGATTGTGAAATACTCAGACCGGCCCGTCTGGCACCAACAACCATGCCACGCTCAAAATTGCTTAAATCACCTTTCTTTCCCATTCTGACATTCAGTTTGGAGTTCAGGAGATTGTCTTGACCAGGACCACACCCCTAAATGCATTGAAGCAACTGCCATGTGATTGGTTGATTAGATAATTGCATTAATGAGAAATTGAACAGGTGTTCCTAGTAATCCTTTAGGTGAGTGTATTGTAACTGAATAATTGGCCTCAATTTCTATGGTATTGTTTTAACCAAACAAACTACACCCCAATTTGTGAACTTTTACTCTGCACTAAAGTATGTACTTTTGAGTAAGTAGTAGGACACCAAGGAATAATATTGTGTTGAATTTGTTTTGTACTTTTTTTGTTTGTATGTAAATATTAGCATCTAGCAGGGCCGTAATCACCATAGACATTGAGGAGGACAAGTCTCCGCCAATAATTAGAAATGGCCAGATTGTCCCCCCAATATTTGAATTTTTTGCACTGCTCTGCTGCACTTCATTATGCAGCACTCTGTATGTTAGGATGACGAAAGGTTTAAAAGTTACATTTTTAGTCTGGTTTGTCTCAGGATTTCTCAATGTCAAATTGTATATCAAAACTTAATATACAATCATTGATGAACATGTTTGATTTTAATGAAGAAAAAAAAACTGTATGAGAGCGGATTAGAACCCGGAACCTTTGCCACGGTTTACGAAAATTCTACCACCAGACCACTAGGGAATTCAAATTCTTTTAGCAGATCTATGTATTTATTCACTAATGCGAAGAATCTCAGGACTAATAATATATTTGACGCAAATTAATGCAAATATTGTTTGCAAATTGTCCCAAAAGGATTATTTCCCAACTAGAATTAGACCTAGAATTTCGTTCACTGTTCTGTTTCTTTATAAAATAAAAATTGGTCCCCCCCAATGTTCAAGACATGGTTACGGCCTTGGCATCTAGCTAGATTTGCCATCACTCAACATGTACATTCTGTGACAGCTTTAGTTTTACATTCCTCACCATGTTCTAACTATTTAACTAAAATGTTGACAGAAATCCGTCACAAATGAGTAATATTAGCAAATATTATTAATACTACGCCACTGATGAGAAAGTGTGAAAATGCTAATCGCTAACAACACTGTACTATGGATGAGGTGTTTGGCTAATATTGCAACATTTCACACTCCGAATGAGGAGGTGTGAGATGTTAACAACACCTTGCTCTAATGATGAGGAATTTGGGCTTATACTGCACCTCGAAAATCCACCGGAAATTGAACACTAGCTGCATGGGCACCTGTGATTTGATATGCACTAATCTTGTATACTATTTAAGATGGATTGTATGCAAACTGGGATGCAGCCATGGTTTTTCCGAAGCTAGCTCCTTAGAAGTGTCAGGCGTTGCAGCCAATTTTAAGGGTGGTATTCACTCAATTTAATAGGAATCTTCACATCCAGGAGTTTCATGTGAGAGCGAAAAAGTTCCCCTCACAGATTTCCCTTGTCCTCATGATGGTCACGCGATTGGCCAATGAACAATTATCAATTTCACTGAAATGTCGCATGTTATCACACCTTGACTTTAACCCTTAAACGCATACCTCGGGTCTTTAGTGACCGGGATGTCATTCACTACCCACCTCATTCATTTTTAGACATTAGACATCAACCTTCTTAGTATTCCTCAATCATTTCATTATAAACAATACAACAAGAAAAAAATATATTCATATATATATATATATATATATATATATATATATATATATATATATATATATATATACACATATGAATGCCTGTTTTCCAATCATTTTTGTATTAATAATAAAAAATTGCATGGGTTGCTAATGTGAAGTGTGTAACAGTGCAAGTATAATTTTTGAGTAAAAATTTGTAAAAAAGTTTTCAGTTTTTGGTTGAAAATGGTGTTGTTTAAATGGCCCCTAAGTTAGGCATTGAATTGTTTTCAGCTGTGGAATTGAGACTAATGACCAGGTGCATGGTCATTGAAATCCAATACCATTCTCTCCAGCACAGCTTCTCCCACGATGCCTTATGAAATAAACAACAAAAATAAGTTGTTATATGCAACCCTGACCTATCCTTGTAAAATGTGGATTTGCTTGCTGACTACTCGATGGATGTTCTCTCAGTACTGTGCAGATGGGGTTAGTCTGATCCGTAAGGAGTTAGATGCCTGGTGGACACGAGGTTGTGACCATGTCATTCTCCTGTCTGCTTGGATTGTTTAACCAGATGCTTGTTCTGGTGTCGTCTAGACGGCCGGTAAGGGAAAAGGGTGAAGAGGAAGTGCACATCAAACCGGAGGAAATCAATGCCGTTCCTTCTTGCCAGGAGTCTTGAGAATGAGCAAGATTAGTTTAATTGGCTAACGATCCAAAAGCCCAGGCTAGAGTCTAATCCTCCGCGAGCGGCCTGAGCCTCGGCTGGATCTGGCCTCCAGATCCGGAAGCAGAGTAAAGGAAAGAGACTTCCAAATCAAAGTCTCTCAGACAGGCTAATGCTGTTAGCATCAATAGCATCTGCTGAGAGACTTTAATGCTGTGGGGGTTGACAGTAAACTTGTGTAGAGTTGAGTTAACACTCTTTGTTTTTGTTATGTAAGGCTGAAATTATGCATTTTTTGTTTGTTTGTAAACTATTCATTTAAGATAACATTTGTAAAGTCTTACATGACTAATAGAAAATGTAAGGGATAATGTACACCCATCCCTAAAGGGGTTTATTTTGCATTAATGACCGGCTGGCTGTTCATTATCCTGCTCATTACACAGCTACTTGCCAAAGAAATAAATACATGGACATGAAATATTGATTTTGAGTTGAAGTTATTTTATTAGCTTTGTAAATTAGTTCAAAGCTATTGCTAAGAAAAATAGTCTAGAAAACAATCTACCTAGAACAAGACGAACACAATATTAATCTGTATTGTTCTGCACGGCATGGACTAGCTAAAAGTGCAGTCATGTTAGGCAAAATTTTGCAGACAAAAAAAGACACTGTCTATTGTTAGTTTAGTGATGTACACAGAAGTCACTTTCAACCTGTTGTGACATCTGCTCCCTCACATGAAATTGAGTTTCTTATTGGTTTGTTGTTCTTTCAACCAGTGTTTTCATTTTTGGCAATTTTAAAATGAATATATTTCAATTAATGCTGGCCACTGAGGGTTTTTATTACTTTCGGTAGTAACTGTTTAGACAGTGTAATTATTCTAGCATTGATATCAAGCCACAAACCTTCCGGTCTCTCTTGAAGCCAACACGGAAGTGACTTTCAATTCATCGACTGGCCGATGGAAACAGGCTCCAAAAGGGAGTCAATCCCATAGACCCCCCATGTTAAAATGCCCAACTTTACAGCAGAAAAATTAGCTGTTGATTAGCTGAGTGCTCTCCACCTGTGTCAATTATCTGAACGTGCTCCTCCCGAACCTTGTTAATAAAACATCATTTGTTAAACATTGACCAACATAAAGCTGTTTAGTTTGACACTGACCTGAGTAGGAGGTCACTACAGTATTGATAATGGACAATGGACCTTCTTTGCCCACAACCTTTTGCTAATGTGACCATGAAATCAAAATGGACAATTCTTTATTTTTTTATTTAAATATTGCTGTATTTACTATAAATTATTTATCTGTGCACATCATTTTTTTTTTTTTATTCATGTCACCTCATAATCTTTATTCAAAATAACTTCCTCTCTCTCCTGCATCAACATCTCTTCTCTGATGACGTGTTTACTGCCGTGAGGGCGGGACAACCTGTCACTCAAATGAGATCAGCCAATAGCAAACCACAACTATCCAATCAGTTCCAAATGGACAAAATCAAGTCCCGCCCTACATTTTTTCTTGTTTGAGAAGCTGTTTCACTGGGATATACGTCGTAATAGGAAAGAAAACTTACATTTCATGCAGACTTTAAGAGTATAGTACTCGCAAAGAAAAAAAAACAAAAAATTTGAGCGTTTTAGAAGATTTGTTCACATGCTCTCTGCAAAATGATGAAATTGATGCTGTATGGTATGTCTGATTCCTAAACATCTGTAGATTATTTGAAAGTAGATCCAAATAGTGGATGGCATGTTTGGTTAGATTAAAACGAATCCCGGTGCGACTGCTCTGTTACTGCGGTTCAATTGAATAAGTGTGAACTTATTTGACATTTGAACCCTGGTGTGCACCAAACAAGCGGTCCGAGACCCCTGAAAAGATGGGTCTCGGTCCGCTTCCAAATGAACTCTGGTGTGGTTCAAATTAAATATGATTGCAACACGGACCAAAGACATGTAAACAAACCAAAAACAGGACATGATGTCACAAGATGCGACCCTAAATGGACAGAATGCTGAAGCGTACCTGTTTTTTTGTTTTTTTTCTCATCATAGTCGTGATGTTGCCCATCACAGTTCGGTACAGGCATCAGTACCCAACTTGCAACAGTGTCTTCTTGCAACAGATCTTCGTTTGTGGTTCACACCGATCTACAAGTGTGAACACACCCTTAGTTGGGATGGATCTTTTTGTGGCTGTGTGCCACTGAAGCATCATCACTGTCTGCACCAAATTTTAACGTAGCTGAAGTTCTTTCCTATGGCTAGCTTTTCCCCAATACATTTGCCCTGACCTCAAAAAAAAGTTAAGACTATTAGGACGTTTTGCTATATAAATATACTTTACATTGAGTTCCTTCCTGAGGCTTGAAAAAAACATCAAGGCGACAGGCGAGTGATGTTTGAAAATACATTAAAAAAATACCAAGTAACTTATGCTGAGACTCCAGACTGGCAGATAAGGCTGTTTGGCCAAGCGTGCCTTAGCTGGGGAGGGATTTTGGGCATCTTGTCAGGAAGTCTTAGGGAAGCATTTCCTCTTTTCATATTTCAGCTGAATGCAGCGTAGACTGTATGTGCCGGTTAGGGAACATATAAAGAGGCTTGCTTGGAGCTACAGCCTTTATGCGACCAAAGCTTTCAAAGGAAGAAGGTTGCTTACTGCACTAGGGTTTAATGGTACCCTGCTCTCTCGCTCTTTCCCGCACTCTCTCTCACTCTACTTTTCTTTCTTCTTTCTTTCTACTTAATCAAGCCTTTACTTTTTATCTCTTAGCAAACCAAACCACACAATCACACACAGTATGGCCCTCGCGCACACACATGCGGGCCGCGCACACTAATGTTTGGCTTTGATGTACCTATCTTCCTGTTTGACTGAGAGAGCAGGAGTTGGGGGGAATGTAGATGCTGGTGGCTGGGAGGTTTCTGCGCATTATCAAGTCCTCTCAGGAAGCATCCTGGATGAGGAGAGCTGGAGATTGAGAGAAAGACTTCAACCGGCTGCCGTCACAGCGCCTCAGATGAGTTCCCTCTCTACCTGATTTAATATTCAAGGTTCCCTCTCTTTCTGTCCAATGCATTTCAGTGACTTTTACAGCTGAACATAATTATCAGATAATGATTTTTAACCATTTCATGCTGAGCACATGTAGAAACATTTCTCAAAATTTCAATCATTTACATTTTTTAAATACTTTTTATTAATTATTTATGTATTTATTTAAAAAAAATCCAGATTCCAAAAAAGTTGGGACACTGTACAAATTGTGAATAGAAAAGGAATGCAATAATTTACAAATCTCAAAAAATTATATTTTATTCATAATAGAATATAAATAACATATCAAATGTTGAAAGTGAGACATTTTGAAATGTCATGCCAAATATTGGCTCATTTTGGATTTCATGAGAGCTACACATTCCAAAAAAGTTGGGACAGGTAGCAATAAGAGGCCGGAAAAGTTAAATGTACATATAAGGAACAGCTGGAGGACCAATTTGCAACTTATTAGGTCAATTGGCAACATGATTGGGTATAAAAAGAGCCTCTCAGAGTGGCAGTGTCTCTCAGAAGTCAAGATGGGCAGAGGATCACCAATTCCCCCAATGCTGCGGCCAAAAATACTGGAGCAATATCAGAAAGGAGTTTCTCAGAGAACAATTGCTAAGAGTTTGAAGTTATCATCATCTACAGTGCATAATATCATCCAAAGATTCAGAGAATCTGGAACAATCTCTGTGCATAAGGGTCAAGGCCGGAAAACCATACTGGATGCCCGTGATCTTCGGGCCCTTAGACGGCACTGCATCACATACATTCTTTTTTTCCACAATTTCTAGCTAAGCACATGTAGAAAATTATCTCATAATTTCAGTTATTTTTTAAAATACGATTTTATTAATTTCTATAACTTTTACAGACAATCATAAATATCGGGTACTTTTTTTTTGTTGTTGTTGTTTTTTTTTACAATTTCTATCTGAGCACGTAAATCAAGATTATAGAAATTTCAAAAACTTTTATCAAACAAGATTTTATTCATTTCCATGATTTATCCAGTCAGTCATAACAGAAAGATTTTTAACAATTTCTAGCTGAGCACATGTAGAAAAATATCTCATCATTTCAATTATTTTTTTAAATAAGATGTTATTAATTTCTTTAATTTTTACAGACAATCATAACTACTGCGTGCGTCTTTAAAACAATTTCTTGCTGAACACATGTAAAAAAAAAAAATCCTAAATAAAGATTTTTGACATTTCCATAACTATCAGATAAAGATCTTTAACAATATCTAGCTGAGCACATGTAGAAACATGAAAATGTACTTACATACAATTATATATATATATATATATATATATATATATATATATATATATATATATATATATATATATATATATATATATATATATAAAACTTTTCCAGTTAATCATAAGGATTTTTAAATAGCTGAGCACGTTGAAACATTTCTTGCATTATACAATTATACACAATTACTAGCATATGACAAAATGCTCATTTTAGAAATTACAGTGCCTTTTCTGTCTATTTATTTATTTGTTTGTTTATATGCATGTCTTTTCCAGGCCTGAATTCTAACTACCATAATCCAGTTGAACTAGCTCTGAATTAATTTTATTTTTTTACATCACAAACATGCATCCTTTCTATGTTAATTTTTTATTTTTTTTTTGTAGAAGAAGAAAGGAGAACTACACTGTAAATACAAAACAAACCCAACAATAAACAAAAGTAGGTTATGTGTAGGTTGTGTTGTGCATGTGTGTATCTCCATCTTCTATGTATCTTAATATATATGTAAAGCAGAGTGTTTGAAGAAGGAGAAAAGCTGGCTGAAATGGTATGGGTTAGGGGGGCACTAGAGTGGAACAGCATGGCACACTCACTCAGGGCACAGTATTTCAATGTAGAGACTGGTATGTATTTGAATTTGGCTTGCGGTTCGCCATCTTACCCTCCTGCAGAGAGCTGGCCCACTATCCTCCTTCAAAACCCCCCAAACCCTGAAGATGTAGTCAGTTTATTAGGGAGTTAGTCTGGTTCCAGTGTCATTATGTGGCCCAATCTATCCAATTATGCTTATTATTGATTGCACTTAATTCACAAAAAATATTTTGGCCATGTTTGCATTAGCTAATTTGCATAATTACGTGAATCGGGTGCTAAAACAAACACCATATGTGCCAATAAACAACCTTATCTGCCGGTTTTTCTTTTTTCTCTATATATTTTTAATCTGCATTGGTCTTTTTATATCTGTCTTGGCAAAGACAACCGAATCTCAGATGATTGACTTCATGCCGACTTTTTTTTTTTGTTGAGCCAAAGAAACTAAAACGCATGCATGCAAGGCTCAAGATGCTATTCATCCGAGTGGAAAAGGAAAACAAATCCTCACGCCAGCTGCTGTTATCAGTGAAACAGCATCAGAAATGGCTGAAGTTAGTGTGCAACAATATGCATACGTCACAGCGCATACTTCACTGCGTCCTTGGCTTTTGCCAGGGGTCGTGATCTCATTCCTATGGTTTCATAAGCAAATCCTCTCCCACAAATGGTAGCGACGTGCCTGATTTATTTGTCGAGTTTTGTAGGACGCAGGAAAAGCTCAGGTGAAGGATGAGAGCAGGGATCTTTAACCAATGCAGCGGACAGCACAATAACTCAGTATGATTGATTTATGCGTGTGCTGTTTAGAGTTCTGTTTAAAATCTGCACTATTACACTTACCTTTGGCTCTCCCAAAGGAGCAAACCATGCATTTTCATGTTTACAGAGCGGAGGATAGAAGTTAGATCATCTCAGGCTGTATCGCACTGACTTTAATGGGATGTGTTGGGTAGCTATTCTGGAACAAGTGGGCAGAAAAAGTGGAACTATTAGGATTTAATAAACGAGGTTCTCCGGGCTGCTTTTAATAGTGCCATATGCAATACTCACCCCGTTTCTAGTATAGTATATTAACTTTATATTTCTAACCTCATTGTCTAAATGTTTTTGTTGCTTTAAGCATAAACTTCATTGAATTTTGTTACAATTAAACTATCAGCAACAAAAAAACAAAAAAACAAGATTTAATATCTTTCATAATGTTTCCTCTCAAGTGCTGTAAATTGATCTTGTTTTAATATTTTTGCAGGACAAGAAGACAAAAATGCTGTGGAAAAAGATATTTTGTGGTGCTGGGTTTTCAGGGCATGGATGGAGAAGGACAGAGGACCTACAAGGTCCAGCAGCTTTTGTTTTCCAAAAATGTTTGGTGTAGGTAGACCGTTCTATCCCAGAATGCTCTGCGGTCATCATATCCCTCTGGTTAAGGCTGTCAGGTGACACTGTGAACGATAAGGTATGCATTTAATGACTCTGTCCATCATCAACTGGCACTTTGTTGGATTTTTATGAGCTTATTTTTGGGAATTGATGGCCTGGATATGAAATATGGATATTTTATATGAAAGTACATGAATACCTGGAGCTTTTTTTTTTTTTTTTTCTCAGAATTGAGTTTATGAAAAATCTATAGGACTGAAATGAATGGCTATATTCGGAATAGCATACTAATATAAAAAAAGAGAGAAAAAAAGAACTTTCACTGTTGTTAGATGCACTCAAATCATCCTTGTTCACATTACTTAAAAAAACTCATGTAACAACATGAATTTAAATTTACTGAGTTGTTTCTACTAAAAATTAGTATTGACAGCTTTACTTAAATGTTTCTTCAGTCAACTTAACATTGCTGAGTGAAACGAACAAACTGGGCAGTGGATCTGTAGTTCCCAGCATGCTTTGCAAGGGACTGCATTAGGAGAGTAAATTTAGGGATTAAAGTGTTATTTTATGTGTTTTTCAGTAAAGGGAAAGATGTTGTTAGTTTATGTTAGTGTTTACCATTTACCATTATGCAGAAGAGTGGTGCCTGTGCCTGTGTTTGGGCTGTGGGCACTCATATACACATATTTATTGGATGGAATTCCTGCCCTCAAGTAAATTGAGTTTGTCCAATGAGTCATTTTTGTATTTTGTTTGTAATAATATGCTTGTTATTTAAAAGTTTTCCACTTACACTTGCAGAGCAAATAGTTAATTTAATTTAATAAAGGTATATATATATATATATATATATATATATATATATATATATATATATATATATATATATAATATGTTATATGTTATTTCCTCTCCCCAAATTTGTCACTACCAAAACAGAATAAAATATAATTTATTGACCTATTAAGATTTAGTTTACATCTACCTTGTAAATATATATTTTTATGTTATATAAACATTTTCACAATTTTTAACATTATTTAATGTGTAATTTATGTGATTTGTTGTATTTTGAATCCAATCTTTCTTTGTAAAGGCTATAACGTTAATCATACTGATTTCAAAGTTATACACTATATTGCCAAAAGTATTTAGACACCCTCCAAATCACTGAATTCAGAAGTCGCCAACTTTCTGCAGAGTCAATAGCTACAGACCTCCAAACTTCATGTGTCCTTCAGATTAGCTCAAGAACAGAGCACAGAGAGCTTCATGGAATGGGTTTCCATGGCCGAGCAGCTCATCCAAGCCTTACATCACCAAGTGCAATGCAAAGCGTCAGATGCAGTGGTGTAAAGCACGCCGCCACTGGACTCTAGAGCAGTGGAGACGTGTTCTCTGGAGTGACCAATCACGCTTCTCTGTCTGGCAATCCGAAAGACGAGTCTGGGTTTGGCGGTTGCCAGGAGAACGGTACTTGCCTGACTGCATTGTGCCAAGTGTAAAGTTTGGTGGAGGGGGGATTATGGTGTGGGGTTGTTTTTCAGGGGTTCCAGTGAAAGGAACTCTTAACGCTTCAGCATACCAAGACTTTTTGGGAACAGTTTGGGGATGGTCCGTTCCTGTTCCATAGTTACTGCACAGTGCACAAAGCAAAGTCCATTAAGACATGGATGAGCGAGTTTGGTGTGGAGGAACTTGACTGGCCTGCACAGTTGAGTCTGGTTGAGTCCTGACCTCAACCTTTGGGATGAATTAGAGAGGAGACCGCGAGCCAGGTCTTCTTGTCCAACAGTGTCTGGCCTTATAAATGCGTTTCTGCAAGTATATATATATATATATATATATATATATATATATATATATATATATATATATATATATATATATATATATATATATATATAAAATAAAATATTGTTATAAAATATTGTTAAATGTTTAAATATTTATATAGTATTACATATCATTTATTAAGTATTATTAAAATACAAAATATAAATATTTCTTTATTTCTATTTATTTCTAAGACGCTAACATTCATATGCAACATGTTAAGATCACATGACAACACTACAGCATACAACTTTATGTATCGAGGGCTTTTCACGTTTTGCTTACTATTTAAAAAAAAAATAGTAAGCAAAACACTGCATAGTAGGCCAATTCAGTAATAAACTAGTATACCATTCTGATCAGAGCCCCTGTCTTTTTTTTTGCCTGGCATGCTAGAAATATTTTAGACTGAGGTCAGGTGTGCTGCTAAATATTGCAACATGACATTTATTATTGCGTGCAATATCATGTTTTGCTGTTATTTCAAGTTTCGCCATGTTGACACAAAATCCAGCTTGCTCGCAG
Source organism: Paracanthobrama guichenoti (assembly GCA_018749465.1). Lineage (NCBI taxonomy): Eukaryota > Metazoa > Chordata > Actinopteri > Cypriniformes > Gobionidae > Paracanthobrama > Paracanthobrama guichenoti. Next base: position 8,174,330 of record CM031967.1, read on the forward strand.
AGTGGCTAACGCTGAAAATTATGTAAATCAAGCACACGCACGATTAGTCAGAGGAAGATTAATTCAAACTAAATCTGGCAACCTTGAGACAAAGAAGGGTGCTCTACATGGCTGTTCGCTTTTGTGCGTGTGAGATTTTCACACAATTCATCAAGGCGAAAGGAGACCTTGCATGTGTGTGCGTTTGTGTGTGTGTGTGTTACTGGAGGAGTGATGTTCCTTATTGCCCTCTGAGAGCTAATCACCACGGTGTTCGAGAGATAAATCCAAGCTTTAGATAAAAGGAAGACTCATTGTGCATAACAAACCGTGAGCGGACCTCCTCCCGCCTGCTCTTCACTTACTCAACACTGACAACACACACCCACCCACCCACCAGGAGACCTTTGCTTGTGGAAACAGTCCTATCTGAAACCAGTTCTGCTGCGTGCCCTGCATTGGTTGTAGGTCGGGTTGAAGGTGGTGAAACTGGTCCTAGGTCAGTAATGACATGGCTCCTTCACTGCAAAACAATAATTTTAGTCTCGTCAAATTTTTTTGCATAGTGCTTTTCACAATACACATACTGTAGTTTAAAAGCAGCTTTACAGAAAACGATACAAGCAATTAAACAGTTGAGATTTGCTATATAGTATATATCACTTTACGCAACTCTGCATACTTCCAACTTTAGATGTGCAATAATATAGTTCAATTTTGTTATAGTATTATGTTATAATATACTATATATACTATATACTATTATACAATATATTATTGCCAGGAACCAGGAACTTATTCAGTTATTTGAGTCACTTTGGCACTGATAAGAAAAGAAGTGAGTCTATCGCTACGGCCGACTCCTGGGGGTTAATGTCTTATAAATAAAAAATATTCTTAAACATTCTTGAAACAAGGTTAAAGTATGGAGCCCTAAGGTGACATGGTGGTGGAAAAACAATATGAAATGGGAATAAAAATATCACGTCAATGCTTTCGCGTTCTCAAGCAAATGTTTTGCATTCCCTTGGAAAAACGCGTTTGCGTCGCTCATAAAAAGTTTTTTCACAAAAAGTTTGCATTCTTTTTGCAAACATTTTGCAAGGGAGTGCAACGTTACTTGGGGGAATGCACAACATTTGCAAAAGAACGCAATGGGATTGCCAAATAATTTTCCCCTCCTTCCATTTAATTTTTTTATTTTCTTCACCAGGTCCCTTTAGGCGCTCTGTATTAAAGGGCTGTTCACACCAAGGACGATAACTATAACCATGGCTATAAAGTTATAATAATCATTAAAATTCTATGAATTTTGATCTTCCTCATGAACAAATGAGGTTCATTCTCATGTTTTATATAGCACGTTTGAGCTTCCACAAGAACCAGTGAGGTTCATTCTCATGTTACGCAGCGTTTGCGCTTCTGCAAGAACCAATGAGATTCATTCTCGTGTTACGCAGCACGTTTGAGCTTCCAGAAGAACAAGTGAGGTATATTCTCGTGTTACGTAGCATGTTTGAGCTTCCAGAAGAGCAAGTGAGGTTCATTCTTGTGTTACGTAGCACGTTTGAGCTTCCGCAAGAACCAATGAGGTTCATTCTCATGTTACGCAGCACATTTGAGCTTCAAGAACCAATGAGGTTCATTCTCATGTTACGTGGCACGTTTGCACTTGTGCAAGAACCAATGAGGTTCATTCTCATGTTACGCAGCACATTTGAGCTTCCGCCAATGAGGTTCATTCTCATGTTACGTGGCACGTTTGCACTTGTGCAAGAAGCAATGAGGTTCATTCTCGTGTTACGCAGCACGTTTGAGCTTCAAGAACCAATGAGGTTCATTCTTGTTACGCAGCACGTTTGAGCTTCCGCCAATGAGGTTCATTCTCATGTTACGTGGCACGTTTGAGCTTCTGCAAGAACCAATGAGGTTCATTCTCGTGTTACGCAGCACGTTTGCGCTTCTGCAAGAACCAATGAGGTTCATTCTCGTGTTACGCAGCACGTTTGAGCTTCAAGAACCAATGAGGTTCATTCTCGTGTTACGCAGCACGTTTGAGCTTCCTCAAGAACCAATGAGGTTCATTCTCGTGTTACGCAGCACGTTTCAGCTTCAAGAACCAATGAGGTTCATTCTCGTGTTACGCAGCACGTTTGAGCTTCCGCAAGAACCAATGAGGTTCATTCTTGTGTTACGCAGCGCGTTTGAGCTTCCGCAAGAACCAATGAGGTTCATTCTCGTGTTACGCAGCACGTTTGAGCTTCCTCAAGAACCAATGAGGTTCATTCTCGTGTCGCGCATCACGTTTGAGCTTCCACAAGGACCATGAGGTTTGTTGTCACACATCACTCTCAATTTTTACAAACTTATCAACTGCATTGATCTGCTATGACAGCAAAACTCTTTTGGACATTGGTTACCTCTACACTGGACTGTTTCACTGGACGATCCTCTGTGGCCATCTGAGATCCTTCGGAACGCCGAGTTGAACAATGGACAGAAGAGTCAACGGTGAAGAATCAAGAAACACCGTGGGAAACGCGCTGGGATACGCAACAGACTGAGGAAAAGGGCATTCAGCCCTCCTCTCCCGAGCATTCTTCTAGCAAATGTTCAATCCCTGGAGAACAAGATGGACGATCTTAGAGCCAGGATAAGTTTTCAACGGGACATGAGGGACCGTAACATCTTTTGTTTGTCCGAAACATGGCTCACGCCCGCGGTCCCGGACACAGCTGTGACGCCGTCTGAGAAATTCTCTGTTTTTCGGATAGACAGAACAGCCGAGGCCGGTAAATCCAAAGGCGGTGGAGTATGCTTCATGATCAACAAGAAATGGTGCGACCCCAGGAACATCACCATTCTCTCGCGATCCTGCTCGCCTCATCTGGAACATTTAACAATCATTTGCCGCCCATTCTATCTGCCGAGGGAGTTTTCTGCGGTTGTCGCGATCACTGTTTACATTCCACCACAGGCAGACACAGGGCTGGCCTTATCTGGCCTTCACGATGTTGCTAGCGGCGTCATAAACAAACACCCCGACATGGCGTACATTGTCGCGGGCGATTTTAACAAAGCAAACCTAAAGAAAGTCTTGCCAAACTTTCACCAGCACGTCTCCTGTCCTACACGAGGAGCAAACACACTGGATCATTGCTACTCTCCGTTTAAGAACGCCTATAAAGCGCGTCACTTCCAGCTTTTGGCAAATCGGATCATGCCGCCATTTTCCTCACACCTGAATACAGACAAAGGCTCATTCAGGAAAACCGGTGAGGCGGGAAGTTAAGCGCTGGTCGCCCCATTCAGAGACCGCGCTACAGGCAGCTCTGGATGATGTGGATTGGGACATGTTCCGGGCGAGTTCAGCTGTCGTAAGCGAGTTCACAGATGTGGCGCTTTGCTTCATCAACACGCTTACAGAGCAAGCCACGCAAACAATAACAATAACGTCCTTCTCAAATCAGAAACCGTGGGTGGACAATTCAATCTGTGCTGCAGTGAACACACGCACTGCCGCTTACAATGCTGGTCTCCTATCGGGGAATATGACTGAATACAGATCGTCCTGCTATGCTCTGCGGCGTGCAGTTAAAGCCGCAAAACTCCGTTATAAAGACCGAGTGGAGTCTCATTTCCAACTCAACGACTCGCGGCGCATGTGGCAAGGTCTGAGGTCCATCTGCTCTTTTGGATCTAAATCCTCTGCAGAGGTGAGCGCTGATCCGTCGCTTGTGAATGAGTTAAACTGTTCTACGCTCGCTTTGACTGTAACCGCGGCAGCGCGACTCCGCCAAGTGGCGCGTCAGAGGGAATTACTCAGAGCAGCAACAACCACGTGATCTCTGTCTCGGAGGATGAAGTTCAGAGGGCACTCAAGCGTGTGGACGTCAGGAAAGCTACTGGGCCAGATGGTATTTCAGGCCGTGTTCTGCGGTCCTGTGCTGATCAGCTCGCCGGGTTGTTTTCATCTATCTTCAATGAGTCCCTTGCTACATCTGTGGTCCCCACCTCCTTCAAAAAATCCACCATCATCCCTGTCCCTAAGAACAGTAAACCCTCTTGCCTAAATGACTATCGTCCAGTGGCTCTCACATCTATAGTCATGAAGGTCTTTGAGAGACTCATTAAAAACACCATTTGCGCCTACATTCCTGACACTTCAGTTTGCCTATCGTCCCAATAGATCGACTGAAGATGCCATCTCTCATGTCCTCCACTCCTCCCTCACTCACATCGACAGCAAAAGTGGGAACTACGTAAGGCTGCTATTTATTGACTATAGCTCAGCCTTTAACACCATAGTTCCCATCAAGCTAACCTCCAAACTCCTGGATCTCGGCCTGAATCCTTCTCTCTGCCACTGGATTGGGGACTTCCTCACTGGCAGGCCTCAGGTGGTGAGAGTAGGCCAGTCCACCTCCACCTCCGAGTGTGGGAGCTCCCCTGCTCTACTCTCTCTACACACATGACTGTTTGTTCACACACAGCTCCACCTCTATCATCAAATTTGCTGATGATACTGTTGTCCTGGGCCTCATTTAATGGGTTAATGTCTTATAAATAAAAAATATTCTTAAACATTCTTGAAACAAGGTTAAAGTATGGAGCCCTAAGGTGACATGGTGGTGGAAAAACAATATGAAATGGGAATAAAAATATCACGTCAATGCTTTCGCGTTCTCTCGCAAATGTTTTGCATTCCCTTGGAAAAAACGTTTGCGTCGCTCGCAAAAAGTTTTTTCACAAAAAGTTTGCATTCTTTTTGCAAACATTTTGCAAGGGAGTGCAACGTTACTTGGGGGAATGCACAACATTTGCAAAAGAACGCAATGGGATTGCCAAATAATTTTCCCCTCCCCTTCCATTTAATTTTTTTATTTTCTTCACCAGGTCCCTTTAGGCGCTCTGTATTAAAGGGCTGTTCACACCAAGGACGATAACTATAACCATGGCTATAAAGTTATAATAATCATTAAAATTCTATGAATTTTGATCTTCCTCATGAACAAATGAGGTTCATTCTCATGTTTTACATAGCACGTTTGAGCTTCCACAAGAACCAGTGAGGTTCATTCTCATGTTACGCAGCGTTTGCGCTTCTGCAAGAACCAATGAGATTCATTCTCGTGTTACGCAGCACGTTTGAGCTTCCAGAAGAACAAGTGAGGTATATTCTCGTGTTACATAGCATGTTTGAGCTTCCAGAAGAGCAAGTGAGGTTCATTCTTGTGTTACGTAGCACGTTTGAGCTTCCGCAAGAACCAATGAGGTTCATTCTCATGTTACGCAGCACGTTTGAGCTTCAAGAACCAATGAGGTTCATTCTCATGTTACGTGGCACGTTTGCACTTGTGCAAGAACCAATGAGGTTCATTCTCATGTTACGCAGCACATTTGAGCTTCCGCCAATGAGGTTCATTCTCATGTTACGTGGCACGTTTGCACTTGTGCAAGAAGCAATGAGGTTCATTCTCGTGTTACGCAGCACGTTTGAGCTTCAAGAACCAATGAGGTTCATTCTTGTTACGCAGCACGTTTGAGCTTCCGCCAATGAGGTTCATTCTCATGTTACGTGGCACTGAGGGACCGTAACATCTTTTGTTTGTCCGAAACATGGCTCACGCCCGCGGTCCCGGACACAGCTGTGACGCCGTCTGAGAAATTCTCTGTTTTTCGGATGGACAGAACAGCCGAGGCCGGTAAATCCAAAGGCCGTGGAGTATGCTTCATGATCAACAAGAAATGGTGCGACCCCAGGAACATCACCATTCTCTCGCGATCCTGCTCGCCTCATCTGGAACATTTAACAATCATTTGCCGCCCATTCTATCTGCCGAGGGAGTTTTCTGCGGTTGTCACGATCGCTGTTTACATTCCACCACAGGCAGACACAGGGCTGGCCTTATCTGGCCTTCACGATGTTGCTAGCGGCGTCATAAACAAACACCCCGACATGGCGTACATTGTCGCGGGCGATTTTAACAAAGCAAACCTAAAGAAAGTCTTGCCAAACTTTCACCAGCACGTCTCCTGTCCTACACGAGGAGCAAACACACTGGATCATTGCTACTCTCCGTTTAAGAACGCCTATAAAGCGCGTCACTTCCAGCTTTTGGCAAATCGGATCATGCCGCCATTTTCCTCACACCTGAATACAGACAAAGGCTCATTCAGGAAAACCGGTGAGGCGGGAAGTTAAGCGCTGGTCGCCCCATTCAGAGACCGCGCTACAGGCAGCTCTGGATGATGTGGATTGGGACATGTTCCGAGCGAGTTCAGCTGTCGTAAGCGAGTTCACAGATGTGGCGCTTTGCTTCATCAACACGCTTACAGAGCAAGCCACGCAAACAATAACAATAACGTCCTTCTCAAATCAGAAACCGTGGGTGGACAATTCAATCCGTGCTGCAGTGAACACACGCACTGCCGCTTACAATGCTGGTCTCCTATCGGGGAATATGACTGAATACAGATCGTCCTGCTATGCTCTGCGGCGTGCAGTTAAAGCCGCAAAACTCCGTTATAAAGACCGAGTGGAGTCTCATTTCCAACTCAACGACTTCATGGCGCATGTGGCAAGGTCTGAGGTCCATCTGCTCTTTTGGATCTAAATCCTCTGCAGAGGTGAGCGCTGATCCGTCGCTTGTGAATGAGTTAAACTCTTCTACGCTCGCTTTGACTGTAACCGCGGCAGCGCGACTCCGCCAAGTGGCGCGTCAGAGGGAATTACTCAGAGCAGCAACAACCACGTGATCTCTGTCTCGGAGGATGAAGTTCAGAGGGCACTCAAGCGTGTGGACGTCAGGAAAGCTGCTGGGCCAGATGGTATTTCAGGCCGTGTTCTGCGGTCCTGTGCTGATCAGCTCGCCGGGTTGTTTTCATCTATCTTCAATGAGTCCCTTGCTACATCTGTGGTCCCCACCTCCTTCAAAAAATCCACCATCATCCCTGTCCCTAAGAACAGTAAACCCTCTTGCCTAAATGACTATCGTCCAGTGGCTCTCACATCTATAGTCATGAAGGTCTTTGAGAGACTCATTAAAAACACCATTTGCGCCTACATTCCTGACACTTCAGTTTGCCTATCGTCCCAATAGATCGACTGAAGATGCCATCTCTCATGTCCTCCACTCCTCCCTCACTCACATCGACAGCAAAAGTGGGAACTACGTAAGGCTGCTATTTATTGACTATAGCTCAGCCTTTAACACCATAGTTCCCATCAAGCTAACCTCCAAACTCCTGGATCTCGGCCTGAATCCTTCTCTCTGCCACTGGATTGGGGACTTCCTCACTGGCAGGCCTCAGGTGGTGAGAGTAGGCCAGTCCACCTCCACCTCCGAGTGTGGGAGCTCCCCTGCTCTACTCTCTCTACACACATGACTGTTTGTTCACACACAGCTCCACCTCTATCATCAAATTTGCTGATGATACTGTTGTCCTGGGCCTCATTTCCAACAACAATGAGACGGCATACTTGGACGAGGTGGAGCATCTAACATCATGGTGCCAGGACAACTGTCTCTCTCTGAATGTTGGCAAGACCAAAGAAATGATTGTGGACTTCAGGAAGAGACAGCAACGGACATACTCCCCCCTCATGATCAGCGGGTCACCAGTAGAGAGAGTGAGCAGCTTCAAGTACCTGGGTGTAAACATCTCCGAGGACCTGACCTGGACTGCTCACATTCAGACACAGGTGAAAAAAGCTAGGCAAAGACTGTACCACCTGCGCCAGCTGAGGAAATTCAGGGTTTCACCAGCTATCCTGAAAACTTTCTATTTAGGGGCGATAGAAAGTGTATTAACTATTAAGTGCATCACAGCGTGGTATGGGAACAGCACCAGTCATGACTACAAAGCCCTGCAAAGAGTCGTGCGCTTATCCGAGCATATCTCAGGGTCAGCTCTCCCGTCTCTGCAGGACGTCTACACCAAACGCTGCAAAGGTAGAGCTACTAAGATCATCAAGGACTCTAATCACCCTGCAAACCCTCATTTCACGCTGCTGCCATCTGGTAAAGCGCTTCCGAAGCCTGATGGCCAAAACTGAGAGACTCAGGAGGAGCTTCTTCCCCAGGCCATCAGACTCCTGAACTCAGTCACTTAACATCATGTGACTTCACTTCAGGATAAACATCGATACACTGACATTGCACTGCACTTTCTGTTCTCGTTGTTACTGTGTAACAACCTGTTATAAACCTGTTTGCACATTATACTCTTATACATTTGTTAACCACATATTTATAAGTCCACAGTTTACCTCACTTATTTTATTCCACTTCTTTATTCTTATTTTTTTACTTTTTCTTCTACTTGACTTGATTATTTATAATTCTACAGATATATATATATATATATATAAATTTTTGGGTGAGCCAACCCTTTAATTTTTTTTTATTTTATGCCACAAATGCTCTCAATTGAGCTTAACTTGTTCTGGACCTGAAATGTTCTTTAAAGTATGTGAATATTCTTTTAAGTAGAAAATAGGTGCATGATGCCTCTGGCAGGGACAGTCCATCATCCAGGCGTTGGGCTTCCTGTGAATGGGAGGATGCCCTGAGCTGAGTGCATGAGAGAGAAAGAGTGAGGGACTGGCACTGGGCGGCAGCTGCAAAGAGTGGCCATGGCAGCCGGCTCGCCACTGGGGATTTTTCAGCAGAGGCAGACGGCCAGGAAGTTAGAAGTGGATTGAGTGTGAGACGGAGAGAGAGACACAAACTGATGAGAGGATGAAGGAGTGTTTTTTTTTGCAATCAGCGTCTATTTCCTCTCTCATTAGTTTCAGGGGCTGTTGACTTCTGGATGCGCCTTTCATGGGTCAGTAGATCAGGGTTTTTCTGAGAGCAGAGACTGGATAGAGAAGGTGGAGTCATGAACAGTCGATCAATGCTGTTCTGCCCTCCAAAATGAGGCGTGTAGGATCTGTGACATTATTTATGTGCAGGGTCATGCGTGCACGTGCAATATTCTCTTGCATGAACGCTAAAACAGCTTTCCGCTCATATTTACATGAATTTAAAAGGGTCATATTTAATGGTCTATGTGATTTATGTTCTTGCTGAACAAAACCTATTTCTATGGTGCAGACCCTTTAGGCACCTGAGCAGATTTATTTAATTATATTTCTTTATTTATACATAAATATTTTGTAATTGAATTTATATTAAGATTAAAAATATATATATTTAATAGGTAAATACAAAAATATTAAACGTAAGTTAAATATTGTATTCATACAACATTATTGTAATTCTTCTGTCTTGTCTTTCTGAAAAGAGAAATCACAAAGAAAATTACAACAAATAATAATAATGAATGGCCTCTGTGGGTTTCTGTATGTGCTGCTATGAATGTGATATCTTTGTTTTGTTTGCTATATATTTCATAAGATTCCTCAAAGCACCAGTTCACTAGTATACTGGAAAAAATTATCAATGGATAGGCTACTGCAATGGACAGTTGAAATGCTGATGATTCATCTCAGAGAATGAAATGAATCATCATTCACTCTGATTCAAGAAATCTCTAGCTTTAGATTGGATCATTTTTTTCCATCTACGTGGGAGAAACATCAGAAATGCACTACACTGGTCATTTTCCTCTATCTTTTTGAAATAAACGATTTCACTGTACAATGACAATACACTATAACTTTCTCAGAACTTCCCCCCAAGTGATAAAAAGACCATCTATTGCAACTAACCTGGTAAGTGGCAATATAGTTTTACAATTTCGAAGGTTTCTGACAAAATATAAATGCGTGACTGCTCAGATTTACTCTTTCTGCTCAGGTGCCCGAAGGGTTTCCTCTGTAGAAATAGGTTTTGCTCAGCAAAAACATAAATCACAGGTAACATTGAGTATGACCCTTATAAATTCATGTAAATATGAATGGCAAGCTGTTTTAGCATTCATGCAAGAGAATATAAATGGTTTAGATGGTCTATTATTACTTCTAAACACCAGAACTTCTAAATGAAGTTCTTTTTTATATATAGAAGACCTTTTACACATTTTTCTACTGTTTAGAATAGGTTTTAATGTTCAAAAAAACACATTATTTTTCACATATTCTCCAATGTTGCAGCACCTCTCTTCCCAGTGTGTCAGCAATGCTCTGTTTAGTTCCTGTCTTTATGAAGCCCCTCCTTCCAAAAAGCACAATGTGCTCTGATTGGTCAGCTGGATCAGTGTGGAAAGGAGACAAAATGTCAGGTCCCTTACCATAACCATGTGTTTCAACACACTACTAATTAGGGTGACCAGACAGTCCCATTTTTTTCCTGGGACAGTCCCGTATTCCAGCTCTATTTTTAGTGTCCTGACTTATGATGAAAAAAAAATCATGTTTTGTCCCATATCTACATTTCTTTATGGCTGGTTGATCATAGATCGAGTAGTAGTCTTTTGTCACGTGAGAATAGCCTATCAAAAGTAGCCACGCTTATCGTCCAACAAAATTACCATCTAATCACAGTTGGAGAGTTGGACTCTCATGTTAGAGAGTATTGCAAAATAATATTTTCACAAATTTCCTGGGGGGTGGGGGCTGTTCTGTATTCCACCATGAGAAATCTGGTCACCCTACTTCTAATGCAAATCAACCATGCCTCATCCCTTTTAAAACAGTACTTTCAATATAGTATGAATGTGGGTAGTATATAAAACTTGGAAGTAATACATCCGCCATGTTTTTACTGTCACGTGACCTACCAACGTCATTTGTGTTGCTTCACTGCCATTCATAAATCCTCTCCCGTGCCTCATGGTTAGTAAAGTGTCCATCGAATGCACATTTCAGAATTTGCAGAAGTGTAAGGTCATCTGTGGACTTTTCGTCTATTTGGACATACTACTCTCTTGCCGTACTGTTTTTGGCATACTATATATTAGGGAAGTATTCAATTTTGGAGTTCAATTTTGGACACTTTAGAGTGACTTTGTACTTTGTAACTTTGCAGACCCCTTTTTCATGCTCAAATTGCAACATGACGATACAATAACATTGTAAGTGGAAAAATGTGGCCCGTTTAACTTTATAGACATTGACTCGTGTTCATCAACACAACGGCTGTACTCCTCCCACTGTCGTTAGCGGTGCATTGTCTAATTACCCCTCTCATACCAAATCACCACAATCCAGAGAAATTAATAGTGTAGTCCAAATACAGAGGCGTGCATTTCACATATTCAGGCTTTTGGGTGACTGTTTGTGTGTCTGAGCAATCTCTATTGGTTAATTTCCTCCTTTGTACTCATCTGAAAGTTCTTCCCGCCTCGTTGTAAAATTACAGGTCTATTCATCAATTACAGGCCAGCCTGCTGATTGTCACAGAATGCCAGCATATTGCGTTTACGAGCTCATTAGACCGACAATATTGTACTTAGCTGCGCCTCGTTACGGGGAGAATTCGGTAAACACATTGTTTGTGCATGTAATCAGTGTCAGTGGGGAGAGTGAGACAATCAGCCACATTTTCTGGATAAATGAGCAAGGCAGGAAATGCGGTCAGTGAAAGAACAATCCGGTGGCGACAGAAGGATGGGCAAGAGCGGAGCGAGCCGCCGGGGGAGAGGAGCGGTGTGGGGGACTCGGAAATATGAAGGTCAGAGATCAGAATACCAGAATTACTGCCATGGTTACATTTACCTTAATAATGACTGATGTGACAAATGTACATCACTGTGAGATGAGTGTGAGCTGCTTTAATGAACAAAATAACATTCTTTACATTATATATGGGTGATGCCCCCCATAACAGAGTGTCTAATTACACCAAGCGCAAATAGCGTGCCTTGTTGGCAAGTGCTATTTGCACTAGCTCCGCCTAACAATGCCTGGTTGGGTCAAACAACATAAAAAAGACGATGTATTTCATCATCTTCAGTGGTGCAGTGAGTAAAGTGTAAGGCTCATGGATCTAGGTTTTGACGCGATTGTCCCAGGTTCGAATCTGCATTTTTGCTGAGCTCACTTTTCTTTCTTTTCCCATCACATCAGAAAGGCACTTACTTTCAATAAAAATTAAGAAAATGTTCTAAAAGTGGAAATAAAGTGCCTAACAAAATGCTTAATAATAATAAAAGTATGTATTGGGTAGGTGTAGGGAGGGCTTTTATTGTCTCATAAAGGCAACATCCATTTAATGATTTTAATAAATATAATAATTTACACTCTATGTTATTATGGCATCCTGTTAATGTACAACAATACTGAGGTGGAAATAGTATGTATATGTCAAAATAAAGTATAAATAGCATCTATTTACTATTTACATTGCAAATAACTGCTATTTTTAAGTTAGTGTAAATAGCCGCTGCCGTTCTATAATTGCAGGCACATTTGGTGTCTTGCACATAATTTTTTCTGCTTTTTCAAATGGTTATATATTTTAATTATTTTATAATTAAATATTATAAAAGTATTATATTATTTTATAATACTCATTGTCATGAATCACAAGATGTTACAGGCCATAACAATATAATATTTCTGTAGAAAGTGTATAGCTGAAAATCATGATTTCTTGTTGTCTGAATTAGTGTATTTTTTTCATTGTGTATCATTGTGTAATCACAGTATTTTATCTTACTTTTCTTTTGCTAATATTTCATTTATTTAATTTATAAAAGCCCTATATATTATAATAGTTTCCAAATTCTACAACATTAAATTGTGTAAAAAAATAAAAATAAAAAAATAAATAAAAATAAATGTATCTTGTATGTGTCCATAAATCTTTAAATTGGTGGAATTGGTCCCACTAACTATGTAAGGTACAGGAAATGATGTCACTTTCCCTCACTGATAAGATCTGAAACACTGAAAGGTATGTGTGCTCTCTCTACACCAAAAAAAAGTTATTTTGTAAAACGTCAAAAATGTATCGCCGATCATACGGTGGGTTGTTAAAAAGTCTTTAAATCGTGATTTCATTAGTGCCATGTGCTCTTAGCATTTATGCTAGCAAGTAAAGTTTTGGCTAAAAAGTTTAAAACTGTCAATTCTGGTACTGTTACCAAGGTAGAGTAACAATGTTGCCTAACTTGTCTGTAACAATCTTTTTCTTTTCTCTTATTAATTTCCTAACACGAGAGAAAAGAAGCTAAAACACACATCCTTAGGCTGAGTTCACTTGTGCCCATTGTTTATTTTCTCACATTTGTATATTTTAGCCACATTTGGCCACATTTGCATAAGCTATTTATTTACACAGGTTTCTTGTGTTGTTTTACATTTAACATTTAATATCATTGAGCAAATCAGGCCCTGAAGACCAATCAAATCTATAGACCTTATGTAGCCCCGCCCCCTTTCTGTCTTCTGCTTTGTATTTCCACAGCATGACGGTAAGATCATACTGATTTATGAATGAACCGCTCATTTTAAATCTTCCCAGTCTACTGACATTTGTTATGACATCTGCTTCAAACATTACAATGCACATGATAACTTTCATTAATTCTACAAGATGTAGTAAAGATGTTTAAATTTTTATTTAAAAGCAAGACAAAAAGTTGGCTATTGATACATTTTTTGGCAGTGTTCTACACCCTACAGTGCTCGGGGTGCGACCAATTTGCACGAAAGAACCCACAAAACCTTCAGATGACTGTTTGATCTCGCTTGCGCCAATGTTATCATCTGTTGCATCATCCCTCATTTTGCACTTTTCGTTTTAGTCCACCTACATACGGCTCGTCCGACACCTCAGATGAACAGAACTAGAAGTCCTCGATCCAAATCCTTATGAGTTTGTGCTTCGGGTCAGCGGCATTCACCTCATAATGAGCTTATCTCTGCCATCTCCACTGTAATGCCACTGTCTGCCAATGGAAAGTGACATAAAAGAGAGTTAAGCTGATGTTATGAGGTGAATCAGGCCCCAAATAACTACGTCCATCGATCAGCCATCACACAGACAGCTGTTCCCATGGAAACAATGGTCAAGCAGAGCACTATTCTTGCTGTTGTTTAAATCAGCACATGGCTGGAATTTATAATTGAAAATTAGAGGGAGACTGGCCATTACTTGGAAGTTGTACTTGTATTAAGATTTCATTAGAGTTGGTTATAAAATACAGATTTTCTGATTAATCAATTAATTTTTTGACTTAATATAAGGTAGAAGGTTCCCTGTATCATTGATTCCTGCATTTTTGTATTTATTTTTTTTAGCACAAAATGCAATTACTTTAAATGGAATAGTTCATACAAAATATAAAAACGTAACTTAAAAAGTTTGCACATGAGTATTATATTTGAGACATCAGGTTATGACTCATATATGATATAAGAGCTCACATTTGAGGAGATTTTATTCAGAGGACCAAATTGAGAAAATAAGCACTTTGGTGCAGTTGCTGACATTTGTATGGCCAAAAATTAAGATGAAAATCTTCCTCAAAAGCCTATTGTTCCTCAATAAGTATTTGATACTCACATTTTAACATTTTCTAAAAAAAAATTAAAAAAAAAGAAAGAAAAAGATGTATTGATAATCAATGAAACCAAATCTTCTTACTAACAATTTAAATGTAAGTCTTATGTTTAAATCAATAAAGATTTCACAGCAAAAAGACGTGAACCTAAAGGTGGACAGTTTTAGACTATACTAAAAAGCTTTTTTCTTTATAAAAAAGAATAAACTATCAATCAGAGGACTGAAAGCATGTAATAGATTGTTTACAAAAGGTTTTTCAGATTACTGAATGTTTACTTGATCACCAGACCAAGCTCAATCTTTTAAGACTGAACATTGGTCTGGGGAGTCTGCTGTGTATTTTCTACTGCACAAGAGGTGTGATCAATGGGCAAAATTCAAATGACTCTGATTGGTTGAAAGACTATCCGATTGCGTACGGAGTCATTTGAATTATGCCCGTTGATCACGACTCTTGTGCTCTGATTGGTTGAAGGACTATCCAATTGCAATCAGACCACAAGAGGCGGGATCAACGGGCATAGTTCAAATGACTCTGTACGCAATTAGATAGTCCTTCAACCAATCAAACCACAAGAGGTGTGATCAACGGGCATAGTTCAAATGACTGTACGCAACTGGATAGTCCTTCAACCAATCAGACCACAAGAGGTGTGATCAATGGGCATAGTTCGCAATTGGATAGTCCTTCAACCAATCAGACCACAAGAGGTGTGATCAATGGGCATAGTTCAAATGACTGTACACAATTGGATAGTCCTTCAACCAATCAGACCAACGATCCATCACTTCTCTATCCGTCATTGTGTTAAACCCGCCAATAGCGTACCAGGTAGATAAGCCGGTTTGTGATTGGTCCCCATAAATTTGTAAAAAAAGCAGGATAAAACAATGTACAGGTTTCCAGTCTGAGCTGCAGGGTGAAATCAAATCACCAGCAGATTGGGCTGGGTTTACCCAGTCTAAATTGCTGTAAGATTTTGGTCATATTTCTCACCCTAAGATCATGTTATTAAAGCTAGACAGTACACCACTGGACTAGCCTTTTTTAGTAAGATACCAAAATAAACGAGATTTGTGGACTTTGTTTGTTCTATTGTCATGAAGTGTATTGCTATTGTGTATCTAACATAAAACATAATATTGTAAATGTGGTATCTTAATTATTACATTGCAAATTTCTGGAAATTACCATCACAAAAAGAACGGTATTTTGATCGCAAAAATCACCCCAAAAAATTGCGAAATCCTGGAGACACTATCCCTTTAAAAGTCTTAACTTGGGTTCATTATTACCCACAATTCTCAGAACGCACAGATCAGAGCCAGACATCACTTTTGGGACTTTTTCTTTGTGAACACCAAATTATGGGGTGCTACTTAAAGGGTAAAGTAATTTGGCAAACATTTAGAGTAGCAGCCCGTCTATCGTTCTGCATTGACATCTAATGGAGAGCTTGGTCCAAAGAAAAACTAAGAAAGAAAGTGATGCCATAGCCCGGATGCAACCCTCTCTTGTAAACCAGGAAAAATAAGTCTCTAATTTTATTTATAATTCCCTGACTACTTCAGCTCTTTCATCCTTTCCCCCCTCATCTTTCTCATCCTGCTGACTGCAGGGAACTGAAAAGAAGAGGGTCCCAGTCCTATCTGAGCTTGAACCCAGTGTGCCAGCAGAATAGATTGTAGCTTTTATTTCCAGCGTGACTTTTCCTTCAATGAGATTTGGGGAAGGTGACTTTTATCCCTATTGAGGAGGGTAGCACTTGCATATGGTGTAGTGCTCGGATGAGTTGAGAAAGATACGGCGGGCTCTGGGAAAGAGGGCCAATTCAAAATCCACAGCATGGGGACCCATTTACTTTGTGCCTGTTATCTTTGTGTATGACTTGGACTGCATACTTGGTGGAAAGTGAGCTCTGGATTTGTGAAATACAAAGATATATTATCTGAACTAAGTAATGGAACCACAAGCGCTGATATTTCAAGGATTACCCTTGGCGGTTCCATACCTTCTTTTGAGTAGCGAATGACCTGAGGAATTAACCTGGGCAGAAATAAAAAAAGGACCACTTCCTGTACTGATAAAAAAAAAAATTAAAAAGAGAGTGAGAGAGAATCTCGGAAAATCCTACTATCTTGGCAGGAGTTGAGTTCAGTTAATAAGTCTATAACCGTGCTAACCTCAATTTAGTCTAGGCTTCCCCGTTCCCCTTTCCCAAGGACTACAGGCTATGCCCATGGAACAGTGTTAGGGAAGCAACTTTAGCTATAAGCTACACGCTATTCACAATAGTTACAGTTATATTGATTAATTCAGCAGATACTTTTATAGTTTAGAAACTATAGTTTAACTGAGCTAACTATAGTAGTTAGCAACACTGAAGTCATTTAAAGGGGTCATGAACTGCATTGATTTGTTGTTTTATAATGTTTCCTGAGGTGCACTTATAATGTTAGTATGATTTTTTTTCATCAAAATTGTCATAATTTAGAAATAAAAGGCATTTTTTCTACCGTTTTTAGCCTTCTGATTTAAATGCTCTGTTTGAAGGGTCGTGTCTGATGTGAGACTTCAATGTAAACACCCACTACTGTAATTGGCTGACATATTTGCATATGAAATAGCTAAGTATTATGTGGAACTTTCTCAAAAACTTTTAGCATGTTTTTACTATTACAGTTCTCAAGGTTAACTAATAAAAAGTGTTGATTTATAGCATTATATTTAGATCTATGGCATGAAAGGTTGCAGTGATGAGCATTGTAGCCGATCACAGATATGTTGAGTGCATGAATGCAGTGATCGCGTCATTGCAAGTTGATTTCTGCACATTAACGAATGTTTTCATCATAACTAACAGTGAAAACACAATGTAAATAAGAGATTTGTTGATTATTATGGGAGTTTTGGCGAGAGTCCAGAACTCAGTCACTGATAAACCAGTGATTGTAAAGAGAGCGTTCTTTGATCACTTTCTATATATAATTTAATCACAGTTTAAATAACAGATTATTTTCATCCTAAGAGACACAATGTGAGGTTGACCATTTAGTCACTGGTTTGATTTACTAACACATAGACAAAGAACATCTGAGTGTATATGATTCATTACATCTCAGAAATCACTGGTCACAGATCAGGCATTAGAATTAACACAGTTACTTACATGTTGTGGCATTACTGTCGAGTCCATCACTATTTGTGGTCAATTAAAAGTAACTAACACAGTTCATCATGTTTTTCCACTGAAGTGTTTTAGGCAGCTAGACGGGGTTGTAATGTATCTTAGAACCACTTGAGCACTAAATGGGAAAAATGAAAGACTGAGTTACAAAGTTTGTTTTTAAAGCCTCTGGACTTTAGTTATGACTCTGTACATTATGATCCTGGGAACAAAATGCAGCCACTGTGTTTTTGTTCAATTTTATGGACGGTTTATTTATACCCATAAAAGAAAAATGAGTGTAAAGTTATAAAATCTATACCAGCCATGTAGCTAAATATTCAGACGCCTATTTTCCTATACAGTTGGCTGTTTGTGTCGAGAGTTTTGTGATTGGTCATCTGTTTGGCAGGATTTGTGGGCTAATGTCAAATTCCAGGCCTTTTCGACCAGGGAGCGGAAACTACTTCCACACTTGAACGCATCATGCTGACCAGCGCTTCCTTCCTCGGAGATTGTTCAATTCTTGAGCTGTCGTTGATGAAGATCGTTTGGCCTATCGGAGCAGTTTGTACCTCTTCATCATGTTGAAGGCTGACGTACTGCTTCTGAGAAACTGGGGCTCGAGTTGCCAAATCTTGATTTTGGAGGTTTTTAAGGATATTACTTTTTTCCAAACTATTTCTTTTTCTTTTTGTTGTTGTTGTTTTTGTTTCTGCTGTTCCTAGACACAAATGTGACAATTGTTAACATATGATAAGAGCACAGATGATTTATTCACATCATCTACCAGCATATATACTGTATACACTGTAAAAAATATTGTTTGTTTAACTTAAAGTAAGCAACCTGGTTACCTTAACATTTTGAGTTCATTGAAATTAAAAATTTGAGTAAATACAATGAGGGAGAAGGTTTAATCAACAGGAACTCAAAATATTATGTTATCTGAACCACATAAATGATCAAAATGAAGTTGATTTGACATTTTTTTTAGGTGAGTGTGTGTGTGTGTGTGTATATATATACATCTCACCTAAAGGATTATTAGGAACACCTGTTCAATTTCTCATTAATGCAATTATCTAATCAACCAATCACATGGCAGTTGCTTCAATGCATTTAAGGGTGTGGTCCTGGTCAAGACAATCTCCTGAACTCCAAACTGAATGTTAGAATGGGAAAGAAAGGTGATTTAAGCAATTTTGAGCGTGGCATGGTTGTTGGTGGCAGACGGGCCGGTCTGAGTATTTCACAATCTGCTCAGTTACTGGGATTTTCACGCACAACCATTTCTAGGGTTTACAAAGAATGCTGTGAAAAGGGAAAAACATCCAGTATGCGGCAGTCCTGTGGGCGAAAATGCCTTGTTGATGCTAGAGGTCAGAGGAGAATGGGCCGACTGATTCAAGCTGATAGAAGAGCAACTTTGACTGAAATAACCACTTGTTACAACCGAGGTATGCAGCAAAGCATTTGTGAAGCCACAACACGAACAACCTTGAGGCGGATGGGCTACAAAAGCAATACCTGTACCAAAATTGGACAGTTGAAGACTGGAAAATGTTGCCTGGTCTGATGAGTCTCGATTTCTGTTGAGACATTCAGATGGTAGAGTCAGAATTTGGTGCAAACAGAATGAGAACATGGTTCCATCATGCCTTGTTACCACTGTGCAGGCTGGTGGTGGTGTAATGGTGTGGAGGATGTTTTCTTGGCACACTTTAGGCCCCTTAGTGCCAATTGGGCATTGTTTAAATGCCACGGCCTACCTGAGCATTGTTTCTGACCATGTCCATCCCTTTAGGACCACCATGTACCCATTCTCTGATGGCTACTTCCAGCAGGATAATGCACCATGTCACAAAGCTCGAATCATTTCAAATTGGTTTCTTGAACATGACAATGAGTTCACTGTAACTGCCACTAAAATGGCCCCCAAGTCACCAGATCTCAGCCCAATAGAGCATCTTTGGGATGTGGTGGAACGGGAGCTTCGTGCCCTGGATGTACATCCCACAAATCTCCATCAACTGCAAGATGCTATCCTATCAATATGGGCCAACATTTCTAAAGAATGCTTTCAGCACTTTGTTGAATCAATGCCACATAGAATTAAGGCAGTTCTTTAGGGCGAAAGGGGGTCAAACACAGTATTAGTATGGTGTTCCTAATAATCCTTTAGGTGAGTGTATATATATATATATATATATATATATATATATATATATTTAACTCATCAAAATAAGTAGAGCAATTTTTAACTTTTTTTTTTTACAAGATTCAACTCATTTCATAAGTCAGTTTAAATTAAGTTGCAATGACTTAAACATCCAAGTTGATTGTACTTAAAAATAAGGCAGCAACTTTTGTTTTTACAGTGTACCGTTCAAAAGTTTGGGGAAAGACTGGAGTAATGATACTGAAAATTCATCTTTGATCACAGGAATAAATTATTTTATATTACAATACAAAGTAGTTTTAAATTGTAATAATATTAAAGTTTTTACTGTATTTTTGACATAAATCACATAAATGCAGCCTTGGTTAGCAAAAAGAGATTTCCTTCAAAAACAGAGACCAAACTTTTGAACGGTGGTGTATATATTGTATGTATTATATGTAAAAAAACAACAAAAAAAAACGTGCATCATCCTTCAACGATTTTTCTTTCTGATCATTCTTTCAAAATAGCAGCAGTAGGTTTCAGCTCTATAGTAACTTATTCAACTCTCATATAAAAGAAGAGTTGAAGATTTACGGGATGCGAAGAAAGCCAAATCTGTGCTGCCTCAGCTTAAAAGCTGCTTTGTGCTGATGTGGGACCACATTTTGCAATCCAAATCCCAGCCTTACTCAATTTAAGAGAAACAGTAAAAAAAAAAAAAGAGCTCACTTGAGTGTGGCAAGACCTTGAGCACCAAGGGCACAGGAAACAATAAATAAAAGGAAAATGTCACATCTGAGCTCCAAATCAATCAAAGCCATAAATCGTATCAAGTGTTTTATTTTTAGCTGATTTCTTTTTGCCTTTGCTTGGGTCACGGTGCTCCACGACCCCAGATTCAATAAAAAGAGCTAAATGATTCAAGAAGAAAAAAATAAAGTTAAAGACAAAAATCTAACAGAAAACCCACTGTGTTGATGCTTGTCATTTGAACACAGGAGAATTGTGATTTTTAAAGACCAGAATAATTATGCTTTTTTTTCTCGCTTTTTGGAATATTTCAGTATATATTATAAATGATTTATCTGTGAACGTCATAATTTTTTTACATTTATTTATCTTCGTTATCTTTAATCAAAATAACTTCCCCTCTCTCTTGCAGTGACATCTCTTATTTTCTCAGATTATTATGGGCCCTATTTTAACGAAGCGCATGGTCTGAAGCTCATGGCGTAGGTGCACTTAAGGCATGTCTGAATCCACTTTTGCTATTTTATCGACGGAAAAAAAGGTTGGAGCATCAGGCGCATGGTCCAAAAGGGTTGTCCCTATTCTATTAATGAGTCATGGCTGGGTGTGTTTTGGGCTTAACATGCAATAAACCAATCAGAGTCTCATCTCCCATTCCCTTTAAAAGCCAGTTGCGCTTGCACCATCGCGGATTCGCTATTTGCACGGTGGAATTTGTGAGCGGAAAGACTGAACGCTTCTCCAGAGAGGAATCCTTTTATTTTTAATATTTAAAATGTTTGTGTGCTGCTGCGCATCCCTGTGTGTGTAATAAGCAGAGTGTATGCCTGTTGTGCACCTGCCTGTAGGTGCATATTACTAACACACCCTTTAAATAACACAAAAAAAATATTGCGCTATTGACTTTAGACCAGGTTTTTGTTGGTCAATGGTGCAGTCGTTTACAGTTGCCTCAAAATAGCAACGTGTCAACAATGCACCTGAACACACCTTGTTTTCAGACCAGCCGAATAGTTGGGCACGAGTGCATTTTCTATTTAATTTGATGTGAAAATGATAACTGCGTCAGGCTGAAACTATTTGTGGCGAGGTAGACGAGCGAGAGACATGGGAGGAGCGAGCGAGACCGGTGCGTGATTGAGAAAGAGCCTCACCTCTTCCAGGCAGCTCACTGTAATCCAATGGCCGGACACTTACCACCAAATACCATCAGCATGTGGACATTCCCACCCGTGTTAAGAACACTCTTGACCACGTCTACAGCAACATACGTGGTGCATACAGGGCTGCACCCCGCCCCCACTTCGGACACTCGGACCACATCTCTTTGTTCCTGTACCCTGCTTACAGACAAAGATTGAAACAAGCACACCCTGTCACCAAACAGATTAAACTCTGGACCCCGGAAAGCGAGATCACCCTGCAGGACTGTTTTGCTCTGACAGACTGGGATGTGTTCAAAGCTTCAGCCACTCTGGAGGACTCTTCCATTAGCGTACAGGACTATGCTGAGTATGTGACTGGGCACATCAGCACTTGTGTTGATAACATTGTGCCCACCATACAAATCAGGAAGTTTCCCAACCAGAAGCCCTGGATAAACAGTCAGGTACATCACATGCTGCGTGCCCGCTCTCTTGCATTCAGATCAGGCAATGAGAACGAGTACAAAGCTGCGAAGTATGGACTGAGAAAAGCCATCACAGCGGCCAAGAGGCAGTACAGAGAGAAGCTGGACAGCTTCTATTCTACTGCTGATTCAGGGTGGATGTGGCAAGGCCTGTAGCACATCACAGACTACAGGACCAACACCAACATCATCACCTCAACAGACAGCCTGCCGGATGACCTCAACACTTTCTACACCCGCTTTGAGGCCCCCAGCGACACTGCAGAGAGGGAGCTCACACACACCTGGACCACCCAACCCAACCCCCCTCCCCTCCACCAACCATCTCAACAACCCAAGTACACATAGCCCTGAGGAAGATCAACCCCTGCAAAGCAGCAGGACCAGACAACATTCCTGGGTGGGCCCTCAGAGCATGTGCCAACGAGCTGGTTGGCGACGCCACCTCCATTTTCAACCTCTCCCTCAGCCAGCGCACTGTACCATCGTGCTTCAAGACCACGACGATCGTCCCCCTGCCTAAGAAGAGCCCACCCACCTGCCTGAATGACTACAGGCCAGTGGCTCTCACCCCTATCATCATGAAGTGTTTCGAGAGAGTGGTGCTGGCCCACATTCAGAGCAGCATACCGGACACCATCGACCCCTGCAGTATGCCTACCGGACCAACAGGTCCACCTCGGATGCTATCGCTGCTGCCATCCACTATTCTCTCTCTCACCTGGAAAACAAGGACTCCTACCTAAGGATACTTTTCATAGACTATAGCTCCGCCTTCAACACGGTCATCCCACACAAACTCACCCACAAACTGTCCACACTTGGTCTGCACCCCACCCTCTGTGACTGGCTCCTAGACTTCCTGACTGGCAGGCCTCAGTCTGTCAGGATTGGCAATCGGACTTCAGCCAGCACCATCACAAACATTGGCACTCCACAAGGCTGTGTACTCAGCCCCATCCTCTACACCCTGTACACCTACGACTGTGTCGCCTCCCACAAGGACAACATCATCCTGAAGTTTGCGGACGACACCGCAGTGATAGGACGCATCGCTGGCGGTGATGAGGCAGCTTACAGGAGGGAGGTGGCCAGTCTGGTGTCATGGTGTGAAGAAAACAACCTCACCCTCAACACGGACAAGACAAAGGAAATGATAGTGGACATGAGGAAGGAGAGGAGAACGCCTTAGGCACTGTTCATCCGGGACCTTGAAATGGAGAGGGTCCAGAAATTCAAATATCTGGGTGTCCACATCAATGAGGACCTCACTTGGACACCTCACATCACGCAGCTGGTCAAGAAGGCTCAACAGCGGCTGTATTTTCTGAGGAGGCTGAGGAAGTTCGGCATGTCGCCTAAGATCCTCAGCAACTTCTACAGTTGCACCATCGAGAGTGTCCTGACCAGCTGTATCACTGTGTGGTATGGCAGCAGTACTGACAAGGACCGCAAACACCTGCAGAGAGTGGTGAAGACTGCGCAGAAGATCACCAGGACTCCACTGCCCTCTCTGCAGAGCATTTACCACCGCAGAGTCCACAGGAGCGCTGCTGCCATCCTCAAAGACCCCTCCCACCCCCAACATGGACTGTTCACACTTCTACCCTCAGGACGGACTGCTAGACTAAAGAACTCTTTCTTTCCCTCTGCCATAAGACTCCTAAACAGCAGATAGGAGTCTACAATCACAACATCACATGGACAATTGTTTACATACTGCACTACCTCACTTTACACTGCCAGAACTGCACTACCTCACTTTACACTACCAGAACTGCACTACCTCACTTTATTACTTTACTCTTTTTATATTTATATTTTTTATATCTTTGCTCTCTTTATTATTTATATATTTATCTTATCTTATTTTTTATTTTTTAACTTACTTGTGTGACATTTATTGTGGACGGCAAAGCAAGAATTTCATTGTACAGGACAATCTGTACACATGACAATAAACACTTTGAACTTGAACTTGAACATGAACTTAGGACAGGCAGCCACATTAAATCGTCTAATGACCCGATTCTTTTGGCTGGGCATTCATGAGAACGTGCGCAGGTGGTGCGCGTCTTGTCGTGAATGTCAGCTGGCAAATCCACCGGCCAACCCAAAAAGCGCCTTTTGCACCAGGTCCCCTTCGAGATAATTGGTATGGACCTCATTGAGCTATTGGAACGATCTGCACGGGGACATCGCTTTGCATTAGTCCTGGTGGATTATGCAACGCGATATCCGGAGGCAGTCGCACTCCGCAACATATCAGTGAAGAGTGTAGCGGACGCACTGTTTCGATTAATCTCCCGGGTGGGAATCCCGAAAGACATTCTCACGGACCAAGGCACAGCGTTTATGTCACAAATGTTACGCGAGCTGTATGAATTATTGGGCATTAAATCGATTCACACCAGCGTCTTTCACCCACAAACAGATGGTCTGGTGGAACGATTTAATCGCACGTTCAAAACCATAATTCGTAAATTTGTTCACGAAGACGCAAAAAATTGGAATAAATGGCTGGAACCCCTCTTGTTTGCTGTGCATGAGGTCCCGCAAGCCTCCACGGGGTTTTCCTCCTTCGAGCGCCTGTACGGACGCCAGCCCTGGGGGGATGTCCTGAAAGAAACTTGGGAGGACAGACCTTCGGATGGTAAAAATGAAAGTAAACCGCGAGCAGCCCCTCACGGACGATTGCCATGTAAACACAACATAAAATCCAGGCCTGGTCCTCTCTCGTCCTTCACTGGTGTCGCTCGTCCTTATATGCCTCCAAGCTCCCTTATGAGAGGACTCGAGACCGCTCCTCCTCCCGCTCGCTCGCTCCTCCCATGTCTCTCGCTCGTCTACCTCGCCACATTATCAAAAAAACACTTGAGTCACACCTGCCTGTATGATAGGGCCCTAAGTGTTTACTGGGATGAGGGCAGTTACAATTAATCTTGTTCAAGAAGCCATTTCACTTGGATATACTTCATAATAGGTAAGAAAATTTGATCGCAACTTCTGTTTCATACCGACTTTAATGATTGAAAATGACTGTCGACGAGAAATTTTTTCTCTGAGAAAAACTGAGAATTTAAAAAAGATCTCGTCTGTGATTTTTCACATTGTACATATTCAAACACAATAATAAACTTTAAACTTGATTAAACGTGCACATAGAAAACATTTAGTCATTCACTTGTCTGGCTATCACCAGACCAAGCTCAATCTTTTAAGATTGAACATTAGTCTGGGGAGTCTGCTCTGTATTTTCTACTGCACAAGAGGCATGATCAACGGGCATAATTCAAATGACTCTGTACGCAATTGGATAGTCCTTCAACCAATCAGACCAATGATCCAAAAAGAGGCTCTCAGAGTGGCAGTGTCTCTCAGAAGTCAAGATGGGCAGAGGATCACCAATTCCCCCAATGCTGCGGGCAAAAATAGTGGAGCAGTATCAGAAAGGAATTTCTCAGAGAAAAATTGCAAAGAGTTTGAAGTTATCATTATCTACAGTGCATAATATCATCCAAAGATTCAGAGAATCTGGAACAATCTCTGTGCATAAGGGTCAAGGCCGGAAAACCATACTGGATGCCCGTGATCTTCGGGCCCTTAAACGGCACTGCATCACATACAGGAATGCTACTGTAATGGAAATCACAACATGGGCTCAGGAATACTGCCAGAAAACATTGTCGGTGAACACAATCCACCGTGCCATTTGCCGTTGCCTGCTAAAACTCTATAGGTCAAAAAAGAAGCCATATCTAAACATGATCCAGAAGCGCAGGCGTTTTCTCTGGGCCAAGGCTCATTTAAAATGGACTGTGACAAAGTGGAAAACTGTTCTGTGGTCAGACCAATCAAAAGAGGACAAGGACAACCCAAGTTGTTATCAGCGCTCAGTTCAGAAGCCTGCATCTCTGATGGTATGGGGTTGCATGAGTGTGTGTGTGGCATGGGCAGCTTACACATCTGGAAATGCACCATCAATGCTGAAAGGTATATCCAAGTTCTAGAACAATACATGCTCCCATCCAGACGTCGTCTCTTTCAGGGAAGACCTTGCATTTCCCAACATGACAATGCCAGACCACATACTGCATCAATTACAACATCATGGCTGCGTAGAAGAAGGATCCGGGTACTGAAATGGCCAGCCTGCAGTCCAGATCTTTCACCCATAGAAAACATTTGGCGCATCATAAAGAGGAAGATGCGACAAAGAAGACCTAAGACAGTTGAGCAACTAGAATCCTGTATTAGACAAGAATGGGACAACATTCCTATTCATAAACTTGAGCAACTTGTCTCCTCAGTCCCCAGACGTTTGCAGACTGTTATAAAAAGAAGAGGGGATGCCACACAG
The DNA here is from genome assembly GCA_018749465.1 of Paracanthobrama guichenoti. Classification (NCBI taxonomy): domain Eukaryota; kingdom Metazoa; phylum Chordata; class Actinopteri; order Cypriniformes; family Gobionidae; genus Paracanthobrama; species Paracanthobrama guichenoti. The sequence goes on from CM031967.1 coordinate 8,200,842, forward strand.
TGGGAAACATGGCCTTGTCCCAACTTTTTTGAGATGTGTTGATGCCATGAAATTTAAAATCAACTTATTTTCCCCTTAAAATGATACATTTTCTCAGTTTAAACATTTGATATGTCATCTATGTTGTATTCTGAATAAAATATTGAAATTTGAATCATTGCATTCTGTTTTTATTCACAATTTGTACAGTGTCCCAACATTTTTGGAATTGGGTTGTATATTAAAATACAGAATGTGGGATTAGTAGAGAAAACGTGAAGTTCCAACATTTGGCAGAATACAAATATGTGATGACGTCCCTAAAGGGACACGGTGAAAAAAAAAAAAAAAAAAAATAGATGGGAGGAAAAATTATTTGCCAGTACTTTTGTGTTCTCTCGCAAATGTTTTGTGTTCCCCGAGAAACATTGCGTTAATTCACAAAGAACACAACATTTTTTTACAAGGGAATGCAAACATTTTGCGAGAGAACATGGGGCTCCGTACGATATGCTAATTGACACATGACATCATCTAGTGACATTTAGTGACTTTTCGGGCAGGCTTTATCTACTTTCCTTTGAAAATAGTTGGCCACACTGATCGGGATAAAATTCTCAGCAATTACACCGTAAAAGTATTTTCATGATTTGTTATCACAACTTTTTATCTTTTGTCAAACCAACTTAGATAATTAATGTGGTTCAGATAACATAACATTTTGTGTTGCTAATTATTAAACCAATCTCCTTCATTGTATTAACTCATTGTATTAACTCAATGAACAATGAAATTATAATCAACCAGGTAACTTTTTTAAAGTTAAACCAAAAATATTATTAAAAAATATGTGACCAATAAGTTATGACAACATATGTTTTTACATTGCTTTAACTCATCAAAACAAGTTAAGCAATTTTCAACATTTTTAAAGTCAGTTTAATGTAATTTAAGTTGAAAAGAAGTTTTTTTACAGTGTAATAACTTAAATCCTGCTCTGCCTCATACAAAACTATTATATACCACCAGAGAGGACTGTGACTGTGTTAACACGTCGTCATTTGGACTACTTTTGATACCGCTTTTGACATTCTGTCTGTTATTTTTTCTTAGAACTGTACTCTTTTTTTTTTTTTATTTTAAGAAATGACTATGGTAGGTTTAGAGGAGTGGGATTAGCGGCTCATTTTAATGCTATATTGTTACTAAAAGTGTCATTTTCCTACACATTTTGGTCCATTACGTTTTATATACTGTATTCTTTTTTATATTCTCTATAAAATGATTATGTTTGGGTTTGGGGGTAGGTTTAAGGGTTAAGTCTTAGCTACAATTTAACAAGTTTTATATATAAAATTGTCCTTTTTCAATTTTACAAATATCTTTAAGATATAAAAGATTCTATATGTTATGGCTCTTTAGCTGTAAATACGTAATAATGTTAATGTTTAAATGTTGTCAATACATCCATATTGTACGTTTCAGCACCTATCAGACATACAAAAATGTATGTTTTGCACCTAAAAAATGTTACGAATTAATACCTTGTTATGTGTTAACAATGAGACCAGGCTGAAGAAAACAACGTCCAATGAATTTGCACTTAAAGTAGCCTAGATGTTTTGTATCACTATAATGTGATAATATGTAAATTGCCGATATGGTTTTAAATGCGTTGTAATGTGATTGCAAGCTTGAAGAGATCAAAGAAAATCCATGAAACATGTTGATGAGAGAAGACGGACTGTGTGGCATCGTGTCAAATGGGCCACTTTGTCATTTAAATGTTTCCCAGAATTTGAACCGAGATCAGAAGTATCTGAGTTCTCTGAACGTGTCCAAACAAGCCCCAGAGGAAAGCGTCCTGTGTCTCTCTTCTCCAGTCACTGAGATTTTATTGTTTCAATCAAAGATTTCCCTCTGCAGCATGAGTAACTAAATTATGTTGGACTGTTGGTCCGCGGCCAGTTGAACTGTTTTGTTCTTGGCTAATGTCATGCAGTGCCCTGAGATATGAGTCTTTGCCCGTTTTCCTTATCTTCTGTCGCTCTGCCAATTACTAGACCTCTTTTTATCAGTCTGATGTCAAAAAATGCCGGATTTTTACATGTTCAGATAAAAATGGGAGTGGTACTTTCCCATATAAAACCTTCTAACATGATGGCCTTTACAAAAACAAAGTTTATTCAAGTGTGCTAAAAGCATACTTCTTTTAAACTAAAAATAAGGAAGTATACTTTCTAAAAGTACTTTCTACTTTTATGTACTTATTAGAAATATACTTAAAATTGCTCTTAAGTATATCTGACATACTGACAGAATGGTCTAAGTATATTTGGACAATACATGTACTCAATCTTCCGAGATAAGTACTCTAAGTAAGCTTGTCTTGTAGTTGTGTTTACTCTTTTGATTGAGTAGCATATTAAAGGAGTCATGAACTGGCTTTTTTATAGCGTTGTCTGAGGTCAGCTTATGACGTTTGTGTGGTTTTTACATTCAAAAACATCATACTGAATAAGTAATAGGTTATTTTCTCCCCTGGTTATGAGCCTAGCTCTCGAAACGCTCGGTTTTTATGGGTGTGCCGCACTGAAGACTTGGAAGTTAACGCCCACTGCTATGATTGGATAACAGTTTTGCATAATGAGTTTCGACTCCCCCGTCAGTACACGTGGAGAACTGTTTTGAAAACATCCAATGTGGAAAAATGGCAGCCAGAATGATTTGCCCATACATGTTCGACTATATGTCTGATCCTGAATCGCATGACAATGAACCAACCAATTTGATCTTTGAATCTCATTCAGCAAAATGAACAAATCTTTTTTCAAATCATTTCGTTCATTTCAGCAGAATCTAATTAAAATGTTACATGTTACATTTTCCAACATATTTAGTACTACTTTTGGAATAAAATATAAACTATATGCTAATGCAGCCATGGCCAAACTTTGAGAAAGAAATTATTAATTAATTGCTTAGCTGGGTCTTAATCAGGCTATGTATACAGTCCAGAGATGTTCACAAGTCTTTCATCTGGAGTCTGAGTCAAGTCTGGAGTCTTTAAGCTGGAGTCCGAGTCAAGTCTGAAGTCTTTATCACTGGAGTCCGAGTCAAGTCTGGAGTCTTTAAGCTGGAGTCCGAGTCAAGTCTGGAGTCTTTAAGCTGGAGTCCGAGTCAAGTCTGAAGTCTACTTAACTAGTAGTTTACTAAGAGTACACTTCAAAGTGTACTTTCATAAATTAAAAAATGTGCTACAAGTATTTGACTAGTAAGCTGGCTAGTGTCACACGTGCTCTGTGTCTGTCCTGGACCTTTGTTTTGTGTTGGATTGTGGAGCGCCTGGAATCCGCTCCTTAAAGGAGGGGCTTTGTGACATGTGCTCTGTGTCTGTCCTTGGACTTTTACGTTGAAGTGTTTCCTGTGCTTTATTTTGTAGTTCTTTGTAATTTTTCATGTTGATTAGTCTTCCCAGGTGTTTCCCATTTTCCCATTTACCATCTTGTTAAGTAAATGTGTGTGTATATATATATATATGCATATGCATATGCATATGCATATGCTTGTTGTTCACTGCTCTTTTGTCGGTCGTTGTTTGCTGTTAACCTGTTTGTGTCTTGGTTCTTGAGGTCCTGGATGTTCCTGGATGTTCCTGGTCTATTTATGGAATAGCTTCATTAAAGTTGTGTTTGCAAGTGGATTCCATCTCTCTGCTTCGTCTGTCAGCATTCATAACAACTAGTAAGTATAAGTTCGCTTGTAGTATAGTTGCAGTACAAACAAAAACTAGTTGTGTACACAACTATCACATATAAAGAATATTTTTTACTCACATAAGTGTGTTGCACCATTCCTGTCGGATCCATTAGGAAGGCACAGCATATATATATATATATATATTCATCTCATTCTGTCTGCAAATCCAGTATATTGTGGTATAGAACCCATTAAACATGAAAGTATTTCGTAATCCTTTAAGACATTTCTTTCTTCTTTATTCAAGACCCCTATGGTTCTATAGGGTGAATTCAAGGTGATTGGGACACGTTTTGCCATTGAGATGACTTGGAAAAAGTGTCCCAATCACCCTGAATTCACCTATAGAACTCCACTGAACCTTCACTGTAAAAAGTGATCAGTTGACTTGACTTAAAAAAAGTGAGGAAACCTGTTGCCTCCATATTATTATTTAGTAAATAATCCATGCGTAGGCCTAATTGGGGAAATTAAGTTATGTGGAATTGTCAAGTTCACATAAATTTTATTTTATTTTTTCAATTACACATGAATTAGTGTTACACTTAAAGTATACTTAAAAGTATACCTGAAAAGTGGGCCAGTTTAGTCCCAAGCAGCATTGAAATATTACACTTATAGTATACTTCTAGTACACTTCTACTACATTGATATTAGTATACTTCCTACATAAAGTATACTTAAAAATATACTTTAACTGCACTCTCAAAAAAAAAAAAAAAACCTGTGGCACTAACTTAATTAAATGAAGGAAAACTCTTCCACAAAATTTAATTAAGTTTTTCCAACAAAATGTAATTGGTTTGAAATGATTTGTTGTAATTTTGTTGTATGAACTTAAATTAATTTAGTCAAGACTACTATAAAAAATCAAAAACAAATCATGTCATTCCAATGAGATAAAGTAGGATAAAGAGGGGTAGAACTGATGACCATATTTAGACTGTGGGAACTGTCAAATTTATTTATTTTCTTTATATCTATAAAAACTAAGTCAACACAACACTTGTTCACATGCTAAGTGTAACATTTGTAGCACGCAGGTAATGATCAAGTAAAACATTTCTCATCACTGGCATTAGCACAGTTACAGCTCATTGAGAACAGCCTAACCACAAGGTCTACACTTCATGATAATGGTAACCTCAAATCGACACAACATAACTTTTAAATGTCAAATATAGCATCAAAGTTTAACAGGTCTTTCCCTTTACTAAAAACACATCAAAGGACACTTCATTTCAACATTTACTCTCCTGATCAATCCCTATGCAAAGCATGCTGGGAACTAGAAATAAACTGCTCAGTTTAGTCAGCACAACATAAATGATTCATGTAGTCCCAACACAAATGGTTTAGGTTAACTTAACATTTTACAAATTTTATTTCATTTAACATCACAAAATTGAGTAAAATGGCAATTAAGTAAAAACTAAAGATTTGTGTTTCAGCTTATTTTATTTAAATTGAGCAAACAGCTAGAATAAAATTCAGTGTATTTAATAAAAAGGAACTTGAAGTAGCCTGTACTTATTTTTAGTAGCCTATACATAAGGGAGGGTGTTCTGAGAGTTTGCTGGGGCATTGCTATTTTTATGTGTTTTTTCTTCAGATTTGCACATCTAACAGTATTGTAGTAGTCATTTTTCACAGTATACATACATTAACATCTATAGCTATTTTTTTATTTTTTCTCTAAAAATCTTATGTTTTCGCACAAATATACACAAAATCACAACCTCGTAAAATACTTTTGTTTTCTTATGAGATGGGGTTGGGTTTAGGAAGGGGTTCATATGTGGGGGTCCGTGACATGAAAAGTATGACACCCTTGACCAAGGATAATATGAGTGTTAAATGGAGAACTCAACCCATAACCTACGCATTATGAATGCAAGCTGAAGGTCTTCAAAAGTTAAGGTTTCGGGATTTGGTAGAGGGATGTGTCTCATTCAGCTCCAACAATAGTGTCCACAACAGAAAAAAACTTCAATTTTCTTTTTCCCTTCATCTCTTGGGGATTGGAAACAGTGGAGACCTCTTAAAGAATCCATGGTATTGTTGCCTGTTTCTTTGCTTTTAATTAAGGTTAAATGAAAAAAATGGCAAGGATGTCTGCTAGACTGCCTGCCCTAAATAATCTCTCTGCAAATTTCATTTGCCTTTCTCAAGCATGTACTACTATATTAATGAGATTTTGCGGAGCAAAATTTCAATTGAGTGTAGAGGAGATAGTTGCCCGCATTCAAAGCAATTTCCAGCAATGTTCTACAGACATCGTTAAATGAAATAAATTCAAAATGCATCACTTCCTGTTACTCATGCAAGGCCACATGCAAGACCCATTGAGAACATTCCTGCTGGTTTATTATGTTAGAATTCAAGTTCATTAAGGATCACGGTTAGGGTTAGGCTTGGGTCAGCATGATGTGTCCTAAACATGGTTGACATTAACACATCCACAGCAATACTGTAGATATCTCTGTCTAAGGGGGATTTTTGAGCATTGTTTATTTCTTAAGCATTCCAGAATGCTTTCTGAAGCTGAGAGGGAACCCAAATACTGTTGGGGTTTGGTAGGCTTCAGGAGTGCTTTATGCTTTCTGCACTTTTGTTCAGGTACTGTTCTCATAATTCTGGAGGAAATATAACAGGCTTAGGGCCAGATTTACTAACAGCTTGCACCAGCGCAAACCCTCTTTTTGCATTAAACTACTGTCAGGATTTAATAAAGATGCAGTGAAAAATTAGCGCTGGAAAAGGCATGGACAGGGTTAGTTTTGTGGCTGACCTTATTGCATTTGTAGGAGTTATCCTTTCAGATGCAGTATTTGGGGGAGTATTTAAATTATATTTCTTTTAAATTGTGTATTTAACGCTCCTAAAAAGAATGTCTTAAATCAGATGCTAATTTGCGCTGCTCCTGGTTGTTGGTCATTATGGAAATGATCCGGCTGCGTCTGTGCTTTTTAATTTGCGCGTCATCAGTAGATCACGCACAGAACTTTCCAGTCCCATCTGCACTTTTTTGGAATTGCGCTCTTATGCTAAGTTAATCTGGCCCTCAATATGGCAGAACTACACCCAGGGTTGACAGGTCTGCATAACAAAACCAGCCCAAATGTTAATAAAAACTAGTCCAATCACATTCCAGTGGTGTCCCATAGTAAAAATCAATATTTTATTCAGAATACAGCATAGATGACATATCAAATGTTTAAACTGAGAAAATGTATCATTTTAAGGGAAAAATAAGTTGATTTTTAAATTTCATGGCATCAACACATCTCAAAAAAGTTGGGACAAGGCCATGTTTCCCACTGTGTAGCATCCCCTCTTCTTTTTATAACAGTCTGCAAACGTCTGGGGACTGAGGAGACAAGTTGCTCAAGTTTATGAATAGGAATGTTGTCCCATTCTTGTCTAATACAGGATTCTAGTTGCTCAACTGTCTTAGGTCTTCTTTGTCGCATCTTCCTCTTTATGATGCGCCAAATGTTTTCTATGGGTGAAAGATCTGGACTGCAGGCTGGCCATTTCAGTACCCGGATCCTTCTTCTACGCAGCCATGATGTTGTAATTGATGCAGTATGTGGTCTGGCATTGTCATGTTGGGAAATGCAAGGTCTTCCCTGAAAGAGACGACGTCTGGATGGGAGCATGTATTGTTCTAGAACTTGGATATACCTTTCAGCATTGATGGTGCATTTCCAGATGTGTAAGCTGCCCATGCCACACACACACTCATGCAACCCCATACCATCAGAGATGCAGGCTTCTGAACTGAGCGCTGATAACAACTTGGGTTGTCCTTGTCCTCTTTTGATTGGTCTGACCACAGAACAGTTTTCCACTTTGTCACAGTCCATTTTAAATGAGCCTTGGCCCAGAGAAAACGCCTGCGCTTCTGGATCATGTTTAGATATGGCTTCTTTTTTGACCTATAGAGTTTTAGCTGGCAACGGTGAATGGCACGGTGGATTGTGTTCACTGACAATGTTTTCTGGAAGTATTCCTGAGCCCATGTTGTGATTTCCATTACAGTAGCATTCCTGTATGTGATGCAGTGCCGTCTAAGGGCCCGAAGATCACGGGCATCCAGTATGGTTTTCCGGCCTTGACCCTTACGCACAGAGATTGTTCCAGATTCTCTGAATCTTTGGATGATATTATGCACTGTAGATGATGATAACTTCAAACTCTTTGCAGTTTTTCCCTGAGAAACTCCTTTCTGATATTGCTATTATGAATAAGTTTGAGATTTGTAAATTATTGCATTCCTTTTTTATTCACAATTTGTACAGTGTCCCAACTTTTGTGTGTGTGTATTCAAGGCTTCTGTCAGGCGCATCATTATATAGAAGCTTTTAGAGGATTCCGCCATAGGATAATTTTATAGACTTGGCTTTAATTCTTTTTTTTTTTTTTTTTGATGAAATAATCAGCTGATAAAACATTATCACTAGAAAAATTAAAACCTGTTAAACATAAAAGTATTATGCAGTCATTTAAGACATTTTCTCTACAATCTTTTTGGCATAAAGCGTTCTTTAAAATTGAGTCAAGAACCCTAGGGTTCTATATGGAACCCCACTGAACCTTTTATAGAGTGTATATCATTATCAAATCCGTTACTGGGCAAGTAATAAATTAGATCTATACTAGAAATTCATTTATTGTTAATTGGTCAATATTGCTTATTCAGTTGTTCTTGCTCAATATAGATTTGCCATCATCTAACACTCACTTAAAGTCTCCCAATGATTAGTATTAGTGTTTTTTTTTTTTTTTTTTTTTTTTTTTAAAGGCGCAGTGTGTAGTATTTGAGGATCTATTGACAGAAATGAAAAATATACATAACTGTTTTCAGTGTTGTATAAAGACCTTACATAATGTACCATTGTTTTTGTTACCTTAGAAATGGCTCATTCTATCTCCATATGCCACGGGTCCCCTTACAGTGAAGTCGCCATTTTGTGCCGCCATGTTTCTACTGTAGCTCTAAACGGACAAACTGTTCTACAGAGCGCTAGCTACTCTCTCCAATGACATTTTTGTCATGTGTTGGCTGCCGTAGCTTCTCTACGTGCTTTGAAAGGGAGGGGTGAGCGGTAGACCTTTGTAATTCACAACCTCACCACTAGATGCCGCTAAAGTTTACACAATGCAACTTTAATCTATGTAGAAAAAATAGTTTAGCAAGTAGACGCTTCTATCCAAATCGAGCAATAGAAGCAATCAAACCAAAAATAAGTTGACTGATTTGTGCTTTGTACTATACATTCGTTCTTGTCAAGTCATTTCCTACTTGTTCAGATAAATTAGTATATGTTTGTGTATGCTCTCTGTTTATGTCATCTTGCTATTTGTATATCTGTAAATGGCTATAATAATAAGATAATTCATATTGGCCAGAATTTTTATGTAATATAATGGGACATATTTTGTTTTGCATGCAACTTTAATGTCATAATTTGGTTCCTTTATTTTTGTAAACTTGCGTGCACAGCTTTTAAATTTAATCAAGTAGACGCTTTTATCCAAATCGACAAATCGAGCAATTGAAGCAATCAAACCAACAAACAATATGCAAGTGCTGTGAGTAGTCCTAGTCAGTCTAGCACAGTTTAAATAGATATATAGAATAATAAGTGTTAGTATTAATGGGTCATGTGTTGACAAAAAAAGATGCATCTTCAGCCGTCTTGAAAATGGCTAAAGACTCAGCAGCTCGAGTTGAGTTAGGCAGGCCATTCCACCAGCTTGGAACAATCAAGGTAAACTTATGTCTGACTATGAATTGTATTGGTCCACTGAGTTTATACACGTATAAAATGAACAGATTCTGTTGTAGAGGGGCTTCCTCTGCTCTGTGCCAGGGCTTTATGCCAATGATCTAAAATCCAGCATACATAAGCATATCTAAAGGAAACCCCTCTTTTGAAGAGCGACTGAAAAGCACTGCGATTCAAGGGTGAAAACATCTTCAGAAAGTATGACTCACTCTTTTGCTAATGAATGTACTGCTGATCTGCTTTAAAAAAGTGTTGTGGTAAGAGCTATTTATGCTAAACAGTATAAATATTAATAGTCAACACAGCATGAAAAATGAAGTTATTTTTTGCTTACAACTTACCTCCTCCTTCATACATACTAAAGCACCTCAATTTCTGTTCATCATAATGGCGACTCTTTGGGTGTGTGGTGCTAACCATGACCTCATGCTGCTCAAGGCTAAGCATAAACCTGCGTGGCATATTTACCTCCGTAATGAGCATTTCATGGCCTTCCCTCTTGTAATAGAATATTCTTGTCTGGTGAATTTATAATGGAGTTTGCATTCTCTGGTTCTTATTAAACTCTGTCGCCAGGATGGGCTAGTACAAACGACCCTTCTATTAGCCTTCCTGCACCCGGCGCGTCATTAGAGGAACATTAGGAAATTAGAGGAGAATTGCATTATGGGTGCAGCAGATGGAGTGACTGCAGTACAGGACAAACGTGATTGGCTCTTCCTGCTGCAAAAAAACAGTTGGGTCATTCTAGTGCTGTTTTCGGTTTGGAAAATGATTTAAAATATAAATATGGTCACATAGATTAGGGTTCAGTTCTCACTATTTACTAACTACGACCTAATTACTGCTTAAATGGATAGTTCACCCAAAAATTTTAATTTTGTCAATCATTTACTCAAGTTGTTCCAAACCTGCATGAATTGCTTTCTTCTGAACACAAAAGAAGATATTTTGAAGAAAGTCGGAAACCAAACAGTTGATGTACCCAATTGACTTACATAGTATTTTTTTTGTTTTTTTTTTCTTCCTACAATGGAAGTCAAGGGGGTCCATCAACTGTTTGGTTAACTTTCAATATATATTTTGATCGGATCACATGGGCCAGCCTTCGCTCCCCACGTGCATCAATGAGCCTTGGCCGCCCATGACCCTGTGGCCGGTTCACCACTGTTCCTTCCTTGGAGCACTTTTGATAGATACTGACCACTGCACAAGAGCTGCAGTTTTGGAGATGCTCTGACCCAGTCGTCTAGCCATCACAATTTGGCCCTTGTCAATTCCTATACTTGCCCATTTTTTTCCTGCGTCTAACACATCAACTTTGAAGACAAAATGTTCACTTGCTGCCTAATATATCCCACCCACTAACAGGTGATGAAGAGATCATCAGTGTTATTCATGTTGATTATATACACTGAAATTAAAAGTGTTAGATTTACATGATTGAATTGTGTACGTCAGCCCCACATGAATCAGTTAAGTTAAACAAACATTATTTGTTCATGTAACTTTAACATCATGGAATGAATACTTTTTAAGTGACCCAATTAAGTAGTCTCAAAGTGAATTTTATATGGCTCCCTAACATGATTCAGGCAATTAATTTTATATATTAATTCATCCACTTCAATGTCATATTTTAATGTTACACAACTTATTTATAATGTTGCATTAGCTAGTTGACAAACTTTTAGCTAGCAATAGCACACATTAGCATCTTAAATGCTAAGCATTAAAAGCTCCTTCAGCAAAGCCATAATGACATCAATTGTTTTAGTCCACAGCCTAAGCAAATACCCCACTCTTCTCCACAATGGCAACCCACTGTAATTTAAATTCTTCTCATAATTCCAACATAATTGAATATTAAACACTATTAAACACAATCAAGTCTCCCCCTTTCTCATCTTGCTCAGAAATACATAAAATAAGACTTTTACATATAAAATAACAACATTTACTCTCTCTTAATTTAGCCATATGCAAAGCATACTGGATAGCCCCGCCCAGTTTCAGTTAATGCAACAAAATCATTCATGTAATCTCAACACAAACAGATTAAGTAAACTTCAATTTGACTTATATTTAAGTGGATTGAAAACAAATTATGTTAGAACAAAATGTATCGCAATTGTGTTGTTTTAGCTCATTTTAACTAAGCAATTTGAACAAGCAGTAGAAATAATTTTTATATATATATATATATATATATATATATATATATATATATATATATATATATATATATATATATATACACACACACACACACACACACACACACACACACACACACACACACACACACACACACTCATAGAGCGAGAGTATTCATTTATAATATGCTTTATTCATATATTTTGTTTAGTTATTATTTTATACATTTATTTTTTTATATTTAGCTGAAGAGCCATCTTAAGCTAAACAATTATATAAAATATTATTCATAATGTGATGATTAAAACAAGTGATTTTATTGACACTTATTTTTTTGTATAGAAAAATGTTTGTACTTTTTATGTATATGAGAGAGACAAATGTCACCTGTTTAGCAGAAAGGCCCATTTGTGTGATGATAGTAAATGCCACCATTAGCTTATCATTTAAACACGTCAAAGATAGTTTAAATGCGTATGAATGAGTATGGAGTTTTAAAGGTTAAAACTGAAATGTAATGGCGCAAAAAAGTTCATTTTGGTCTGCTGCTGCATTTGTGTGTCCTTGTGTAGCAGCGACCACTTTATTCCAGATAAATTTGACAAAAACCTTCAAGAAAACAATTTGAGTTACAAGGTTTGACCTGTTGAATTTGTGTTATGCTGAAGAACCTTGCACTCAAAGTTTGAAAAAGTTTTCTCCTTGCACTCATTCGCATGCCAGTTGCCTCTCGCTACAAGCAAAACCAGTGTACTATGAGCAGAATGAATGTCTCAGACCTTGCACCCTTAAATGAGTTATGCTCCCAAGAGCGTTACGTAAGGAAAACGGATTGTGTCTTTAGGACATACGCTGTCCGTACGCTTCTCAATCTTCCGCTATAGTCTTCATCGGCTCATGCTGTGCACCCTGGGCAATGAGCCTTGAAGATATCCATGCGATACCGCCAGGCCGTTAGCGTGATTGAGCAAAGGTGCTCCCCTTTTTCCATGCAACGTTATTTATACGTTTTAATGATACCCTCTCTGTGCGACCATCTCTTCCCAAGGCTGCTAGTGAAAAATTCATATTTTAAACACTTGCCCAATGCAGATAACTCCCATCAGTCATTTCTGGACATGTTTAGTGTGGGTTGTGAGGACAGGGGGTCTCGGATAGCGAAGAACCAGTCCAAGTGTCCTCCTCCAACTACGCGAGAGGACATTTTATTAAATAACTTTAAATATTAATGCATTCCTCTGGCTATGTATGCTCACTGTTCCGAAATCATCCACCCTTCACTGAATTCACTTGAGTGTGTGTGTGTGTGTGTGTGTTTCTTTTATGTGTGTTCTTCAAAAATGAATGAATATGTATATGTTTTCTTTTCTCTTTCCCCTCACACCCGCTGTTGCCCAAGCTCCGTGCCAGCAGGCAACGACCGTGTTGCGTTTCATCCTGGTTTTACGCCAGCATGGCAGGTTTGTCAATACAGATTGTCAGCGTCTCTGTCAGCCAGAAAGGGTCATCCGTGCTTGTGTCAGAAATCGGCGCTGTAGCCTCAGGATATGGAGGTCTTTAGAGTCAACAGTCTGACACAAGAACACAAAGCTCTGAGTTTCCTGGCCATCGGCAGTGAGTCGCAGCCAAGGTTTCATTAACTATACATTACAGCTAAATATTTCACACGTTTCTCCTCCTCTGTGCGTCCTCCTTTGTGTATTAAGGTGCTTATAGGCTCATTACAGTTACAGATTAACCCTTAAATGCCTGAAAGTTTCGCCAATCATTATTACATCTTCGGGTCTTTATCGCTAAAGACCCGAAGATGTAATAATGATTGGCGAAACATTCAGGCATTTAAGGGTTAATCTGTAACTGTAATGAGACCTATACCCAGACCTATATCTAACACAGATGGATCTCTACCTGTCGTGATAATATAAAACTCTCCTGATATTAGAGTAACAATTACAGAAGAATAAAATAAAGCATATTTTGTTACCTTTTAGAGTTTGGAAGGGTTCAGTTTGAGCAGATGTTTTACACCATCATCACCGTCCTCATCAGAGCTCATTTCCCAGTACATTCAGCATCTAGATCATATTCGCCATCTCAAACATTATCAAAACTATCATTTTCAAAATCAATATTTTGATCGCTGACAGCTTCTTCACCAGATCCACCATCAAGTGACAGTGACACTAATGTTTGATTGCGTTCAGTTCTTGCTCTGCAGTAAATCACTGAGCCAGTTCAAGTTTTGCTGATGATACTTCCTATTCTTTTGTTTTCTGCCTGCGGTAACTATGAGTGAAACGTCACTTCATCACTGTGTATCAGACATTGCCACCTTGTGGAATAAAGGTGAATTGCGCTTATTCAGTCATCAAAGATTCAATTATTGTTGTGCAGGAAAAAATGCACTAAAAAGTGAATGGTAAAACAATAATTTTATTTTAAAATGTTATATATTTTTTTCTTGCTATATTTTTTAGAATTAATATATTGAGGAATACTAAGAAGACTGATATCTACCTTTAAATAAATGATGAGGAGGAGGGTAGTGAATGACGTCCTGGGTCACTAAAGACCAGAAGTATACGTTTAAGGGTTATGTGTTAATTTCCTTTTAAAGTAACTAGTAAAGTAATGCATTTAAATTGACAACAAAATATTACTAAATAAAATAGTTACTTTTTTTCAAATAAGTAACAAGTTTTTTTTGTTTTCCCCACTTATTGACTGATGGCTCTTCTGTCCTCATGTTGAGAGAAATCTGGAGTGAGTGCAGAGGGATTGTGTGCGCTGTGTAAACATGATGGTTATTGCAGTTCTGGAGTAAATGTGAGCATTTACTAATCTCACTTGCACAAAAACAGATTCAGTATTCCTCAAAATGAATAAAAAACATTGAAATGCAAACTCAGAATATTACGAAAACTGCAATAATTAAATATATACTTTATGTATTTAATCTCACTTTATTAACCAATGTCTTTGCTGCTGACCTTTGATAATCCAATTCAACCATACGAATAAGCAAATATGAATTTAGTTAATCATTTTCCTTTATTTTATTGCGGAAGTAAGGGCATAGACTGTAAAAAAAATATGGATCTAGTGTCCATGACGTCACCCATAGGATTCTGAAGAGCAATTTTGAAGTGTAAAATAAGGTCGAGCTGGCCGTTGCCATCTTGGCACTGCGTCAACGCGCGTCACTCCCGGATAACAAAAAGTGGGCAAAGAGGCGGGACGTGGCTGGAGCTGAGGTGATGTGATGACTAACAGACAGCGGACAAACGACAATCCACCTGTCACTCAAAGTGGCCACACCCTTAATTATGCAGAACTTTAAGGCTGTATATAATGTAAACAAATGAGTTATAAAAAAAATTCACCCCCCTCACAGTTGTCATGAAGGGCAAAATTAGATATATAGACCAAAACCACAATTTGTACCAGGCTGTAAACATGTTTTTTTTCTGCTGTAAAGTTGGGCATTTTAACATAAATGCCCAACAAAACCTTCTGGAGCCTGTCTCTAGTGGCCAGTTGATGAATTGCAGTTTAAGTCACTTCCGTATTGGCTTCAAGAGAAACTGGGGGAGGTTGCCGCTCAAGTAAGAGATGAACTTTATTCTTCTGCAATCCAGAATGGCAGCACAGTTGACAGGTTTGTTTGAGATGCGCCCTCTGCTGTACAGGAGTGCATTTGCATTTCCTGCAGCGTATGGCTAAATCATTTCACTTTTGGTGTGAAAGGTCATTTACATTTGCCAAAAATAGAACATTCTTTTTTTGTTATTAAAAACAAACAAACAAGCAAACCCAGCCCAGGTGAGAAAAGGTAACACAAAAGAAACGTAACACATTACTTTCCATAACAAGTAGCTAAAGCATTACTTTGGATGGATGGATGGATGGATGGATGAATGGATGGATTCTGCTGTTTTCATTCATAATGCAAATAATAAATAGGTCAAAAAATACTAAAATAAAAAACTTGTTCGTGTGAGCCAAGTAAGATTTTTTTTATGTTTCCACAGGGAACAAAAACAAAAACATCATGCCATTCCTGGATTCAAATCCTCTCAGAGATTTAATTAGCTGTGCTATGCTAATCACAGTCGTGTGGCCACTGAAAAATACATTAAACACACACCTGCTATGACAACACCAAGACAGCACAAACAAAGAGAGAATGTGAAAAAGAGTCTTTATAGAGAACATTCAGTGCCGACATGCCAACCAGGGGAATTTATACAACCTGTACTATAGTTACAGCTGTGCTTATTGAAGAACATTAACATCCACATATCCTCAAAATATGTTGGTGTGAAACAGAGGATCTAATCAGCCGACTTTCTGGCTTGAGTGGAAATAAATAGAACTTATATTATAGATATTTTACAATTGCATTGTTCTGAAACTATATTTTATTCAGTTACTTAGTTTCCTGCTGAATGCATTTTCAGGACAGACATTGCCCTATATACCTGACCAGATATGTGATTGGTAATTCTTTTTTATATTTTAGAAGAAACAACATGATAGAAGTTTTGACAAATGTTCACACTGCTCTTTCCGAAAGCATCAGTGACTGTATCTGTAAACTCTAAAAAAACAGCAGTTTGTTACTTGTGTAAGTCTTCAAATCTGCTGAATTTCTTCCCAGTTAAAAATAATTAAAATATATAAAACTAAAATGAAATGTATTCATGCATAAAATAAAAAAAACGATCCAAATTTAAATTGGCTAAATTTGCTGTAAAGTACGTTTGAAAACAGTATCATAATTAAAGCCAATGTAAAAAATGCACACGCACGGCCATGTCATGTCATTGAATTTCATATGTCATTGTAATAGACGTGAATGAAAGGACTGATAATGTTAATTACAGCAGCAAGGTGACACGCCGGCTCTTGCTGAAGACTGCAGTCATCGCTTTAATCAGGGGAGAGGTCGTCAACCGAACGAGGTCAAGCAGAGGAACCATACGTGAGTTCAGACACATAATCTGATCAACTCTCCATCTCCGTCCCTCTTTCATAAGCTACTTGTTTTTCACTCTTTAATTTTTGAATCTCTGGATCCATTAAAGGAATATTTTTGGAATAAATTCTGTAGTTTGTATTATACAATATATAAAATATATTATAGAATAGTATTTTATTTTATTTTATTATTTTTTGTTTATTTTAATTTGTAATTTGTTCATGTTCTACATTATAAAATATATAAATGATATCAATGATGACAAAATGTCCATTTTAGGAGATCATGTAATCTTTATAATGTAAGTTATAATGATATATATATATAATTTTTGAAAGATAATAAATAATAAATTAATAAATTAATCGCATCCATAATAAAAACAATACGTTTGTTGTGTGTACTAGTTTGTTGTGTGTAAATATGTGTGTGTGTACTGTGTATAATTATTATGCATATTGTAATACACACATATTTAAGAAATATTTGCATATATGTATACACACACACACATACATATAGTACACACATATTATGTAAACACAAACTTTTATTTTGGATGTGATTAATCATGAAAATGTAATAACATTTTATTTATATTTTGTTTGTTTGTTTAAATTCATATTGCACAAAATCTGGCCGTACGAGACTCAAACTTTTTTTGTGGGTGAGCTATCACTTTAACAGCCATGGCGACTTGTATCATATGTCATGGACTTATATTCTTATATTATTTATCGTTTATTATTATTATTGGTTATACTGTATATTATATAATATAAAACATATATATTATATAAATATATTTCTAGATATTTTAAGTAAAATGATATTTTAAGTAAAATAATATTTTACACACACACACACACACACACACACACACACACACACACACACACACACACACACACACACACACCACACACACATATATATTTATCCATTCATTAAAAAAAGGAGGTCACCCTGGAGTGGAACAGTATTAGGCTTGTATTAGGAGTAAATGATGACAACATTTTTGGGTGAGCTATTTAAAAGACACAGTGACTCTGGAGTATCGTTATATAGAAATTACATTCTCTTTTTGTGTTCCACAGAATAAAATAACACCATATGGGTTTGGACGCACCATGTCTGTCTGCTTCATCATTTTCCAATTGAAGTTCGTGACACTCATATCTGACTCTGCCATACCCGCGCCTCGGCTGTGAACAGCTGGCTCCGGAGGCGACACGGGTCGGGCACCTCGATTGGATTGCATTAACTGGATTGAGGTGGGGTCATGGCCCGCCCGGGTCTGTGTTAATTGCAATATGAGGATAAGTGATGGGCCCAAGTAAATCAAAGTGAAAGGACCCCTTCTCCCCTGTATACGTGGCTTGGTTGTGACTTCAAATCTTCTGTGAGGGGTTTGAACAATATTGCTGTCATCTCAGCAAACTATAACCTGTCATCACATGGTTGTCCCTCTTCTAAATAAATAATGGGACTTTATGGGATAGCAGTGGGCTACTTTCGTGGAATGCCATGAGGATCAGATGGACAAATATGAATTTTCCAGCAATGGAATCGCTTTGTTTTTGGCCTTCTGACCCTTAAAATGTTTTTTTTTTAGAGCATGAGAAAAGTCTTGCTAAGCAGATCACAGAATAGAGGAAAAATACATTTGCCTTGTTATTTGAGGAAAATGTAGACGTGTGTATAGACTAAGATCTAGAAAGGAAGCAATTTAGTGAGTCATTAAAGGGATAGTTCACCAAAAAATGAAACTTACCCCATAATTTACTCAACCTCAAGCCATCTTAGGTGTATATGACATTATGCTTTCAGACGAATACAATCAGAAAATAATGGCAATAAAGTAAATATTATAAATAACTTTATAATGGCAGAAAATGGCAGCCCAAAATTTGAATTGCATCCATCCATTATAAAAGTTCTCCACACGGCTCCAGGGGGTTAGTAAAGGCCTTCTGAATCGATGGGTTTGTGTAAGAAAAATATCCATATTTGAAACTTTATAAGGTAAAATATCTAGCTTCTGGCAGACCACCTTCCTATTCAACTTTTAAATTTTGGGCTGCCATTTTCTGCAATTATAAAGCTTGGATTAGCCAGGACATTATTTAATATAACTCTGATTGTACTTATAAAAGAATGTCATATACACGGCTTGAGGGTGAGTAAATCACGGGATAATTTTCATTTTTGGGTGAACTATCCCTTTAAAAAAGGTGTTTGTCACTACATGTCATAAATATGCAACCTGACAAAACGGTTACTAATCAAAACCGTGAATGAATCATTTGAGTCACTGGAATTTATCAAAAACCCCACTACTTCCTGTTAGAGTGTTTGATTCAACAAAACTGTTTTAAATGCATAGGTATAGCTGACCAATGTTTAGCAGTAAACTAGCATATAAGTAGCCTTCTTAGGTGTTTTTTAATAGCTTTGTTGTAGCTACTTTTTGTGTAGCTTTGCTACTTGTAGTGTAGCTACATTGAAGTAGCTTGGCTATAGTTTAGCTATTTGCTAACTTGAAGCTCTAGTTTCTGAAGCTACAGCTACTTAAGCGTTTTGACATTTCTCTGAAGTGCCTTTCTTTGCACAGACTCGGGTTTGTTCAATTGTGCATGTGTCGATTTAATTTATTATACATGTGGCCTTGCTATTATAGAACACTGCTTTTTTACAGGTGCAATTGTGCATGAAAACACTCTAATGGAAGATGGATCTCTTTTGGATATCATGCTGTGTGTAATGTATGAATTTCCAATTTTTTTTTCCCCATTTTGAATCACATTGAGTTGTTGGGATACTGCGAGGCACTCAGTTAGAGTCGTCAAGGTGAATTTCAGATGTGTACTGTGTACTGATGTTGTGAAGTCTCCAATAGAGAAAAAAAACTGTCTGCAGATGTTATGAATGGAGTTTTGATGCTTGTTCTGTTTGTTTACACCTGCTAAAATCACCAACGCTCACTCACAGAAGACGGTGTACTGTTTGACTGTGCATCTAGTCACAGATAATGCCAATGCAATTTCGGTTGTAAGTGTCACAAGTGCTGTCCATCCAAGAAAATCACTTAATAGCCAATTTCATGCAAGAATGGTGAGGAACGAAAAACTGAGTTAATACTGAAGAAGAGAACAGGAGAGTTCAGGGGGGGAGAGAGAGAAACAGGTCTGGCTCTAGTCACACCTCATGGTCCTGTGATAAGGTACAAAGTAATAACTCGGTCTCTATGAGTTTTTCCAAAGCAAAATCATCTACATTCCTTCCAATTTAGTTTACAGGTGTCTGTGGCATCTTGTCTTGTGTTGCCAGACTTTTGACTTTTGGCATAAATCTGGTCTAAATTGCAGTTTCTTCTGGCAAAGAACCACTCTCTTATGAGAGCGTCTGACTGACATTTGAATGGATCATTCACAACTTATTTGGGGTGGGGGTTCTGAAAGCGATTATACCATCATAATAGACGCTGTTGAGAAAAATGCAGTCAAATAATATGTGGCACACTGTAATAAATGTTTTCAATGTCTTTGTTTCCATACATTTAACATGTACAAATAATTTCTGTTGTTTTGGCGAGTCAAAATGTTCTTTTTACGTTCTTTGTAGTGAAGGAATCAGAAGTGCGAGCAGAGAAGTCTGATTCTCAAACAAATGACTCTTATGAACTGGTTCTTTGTAGTAAAGGAATTAGAAACATTCAGTCCGAACGTGAAGTCTGACTTTAGAACAAATGACTCTTAGGAACCGGTTCTTTGTACTTCATGGCAAACGACTCTTATGAACTTTGTAAGAACTAGTTTGTTCTAATGAACATATGTGCCTATGTGCTGTGTCTTTGTAGTGAATCAAAGCAAACAGCAGTGCAGACTGGTCTATGAATAATGACTGTTATAAACCAATTCTTTGTAGTTAATGAATAAGAAACGTAGGCCTAGTATGATTCTTGAGCAAATGACTCGTATGAACCAGTTCATAAGAACCACTTTTTTTCTCATGAACAAATGTCTCTTATAAGCCGTTTCTTTGTAGTGAATCAAAAACATACAGAATGACCACTGTAGTCCGAATCATTAACAAATGACTCTTATGAACTGGTCTTTGTAGTGAATGAATGCAACGTTAATTGTAGTCAGCAGAATGCATTAAAGGGATCATCAAAATAAAGTGATACTATTATGATTCTTGGGCAAATGACTCTTATGAACTTTGTAAGATCCAATTTGTTCTAATGATGAACAAATGTCATTGTCTGGCTATCACCAGACCAAGCTCAATTTAAGATTGAACATTGGTCTGGGGAGTCTGCTATGTATTTTCTACTGCACAAGAGGTGTGATCAACAAGCATAATTCAAATGACTCTATATGCAATTGGATAGTCCTTCAACCAATCAGACGGCAACAACCCATCACTTCTTTATCCGTCATCGTGTTAAACCCACTGTGGCGAGGTAGACGAGCAAGAGACATGGGAGGAGCGAGTCCTCTCATGAGGAAGCTCGGAGGCATATAAGGACGAGCGACACCAGTGAAAGGACTCGAGACCGGTGTGACTCGCTTTCTCAATCACGCACCGGTCTCGCTCGCTCCTCCCATGTCTCTCGCTCGTCTACCTCGCCACACCCGCCAATAGCGCGCAAGGTGGATAAGCCAGTCTGTGATTGGTTCCCGCAAAAGTGTAACAGAAGCAGTAGAAATTAATGCACAGGTTTCCAGACTGAGCTGCAGGGTGAAATCAAATTGCTGGCAGGCTGCATCAGGCTGGGTTTACCCAGTCTACAAATGTCCCTTATGAGATGTATCTTTGTAGTGAATCAAAAACATACAGTGTAGTTTGATTCATGAATAAATTACTCTAATAAACCGATTCTTTGTAGTTAATAAATAAGAAACATATAGTGCAAACAGTGTAGTATAATTCTCGAGCAAATGACTCTTATGAACCAGTTCATAAGAACCTTTTTTTCTTCTCATGAACAAATGTCTTTAATGAGCTATTTCTTTGTAGTGAATCAAAAACATATAGAACGACAAGTGTAGTGTGATTCATGAACAAATGACTCTTATGAGCAGTTCCTTGTGGTGAATGAATCAGAAGCTGAGCCAGTTCTGATTTCATATAGTTTAATGGATTAAGGGTTTAATAAATAGCGTATAGTTCCACTCAGTTTTAGTTCATCTGAAATGGTTTATGACATGGGTTGCTTGCAGTGTTAGTTCACCCAAAAATGTACCTTTGACATCGTTTACAGCACAACAGTGAATTCTGATTCTCCAACAAATTACTCTTGTTTTTTTTTGTTTTTTTTTCATAAGCAGTAAGTCTCAGAAAACAGTGCAGAATGTGCATCTGTGGTCATGAATATCTATTTAACAATGCTACATACAATTGCAGTTAGCTCTTGCTGTTTTGCAGTATCAGATGGTCAGTCAGTAGACTCTGAATGGTCCTTGCCACATCACAGACTTCAGAAAACACCAAAGGTAGTCAGTAATAAGCCTTTACAGACATGAAAACAGTGCAACAATTGCCTCATGCTAAAAAAAGCAGTTTTGCTCCTGTTTCTTGTTGATGTTTCTAATAGGCTGTGTCAATTTTTACTGAAATCATAGCATAGGCTATACGTTTTTCAAGCGCTAGTTGGAGAAGTTTAAATGGTTTTAACTGGATGTTGGGAAAAACCATGTCTTTGTAGCCTTGCATCATTGCATGGGATAAAACCCAGCTCTTTAGAGACCTACAGATCTTTCCATTCAGCGCTAAACAGAATTAGCTTCCACGTTAAACTAGCGTCAACACCAGTGTTTGAGGCTGCCACAGTCTAAAACAACAACAAAATGTGACTCCACAACACCACATACTTCTTGCATATTACCAACACAATTGTAAAAAGGACACAAGCAGTTATTGTCATTTTGATAACACCAAACTGATCAAAGCGTTTCGCCTTTAGCATGAGCGCTAGCTGCTTCAGATGTGTTGCTCTTTTATCTTTTCAGCGACTATATGAAGTCAGACAGCATTTTTCCCCTGCTCTCTTGCCCAATTTGGAATGATGCTACTGTAGAAGTTTATTTTAACTTTTTTTGGTTGAATGGATAGAAGCTGTTAATGAACTCAGAATTAGTAACAAAATGATTTGGCTTTTTATGCTATCAGCTTTTTATCGCCATCAAAGAAAATGTGTTTTGATGAGTATTTTAGGATCTGAATGCTGTTTGATAAAATATTTGATGTATTCAGAAATGACCTAGACCTGTTAGCAAAGCTTTTTAGTTTTGTATTGAAGTAAAAATGATTAATCACATGAATTCTTTTATTCACCCAGAAAGGCTTTTTCAGAATAATCATAAGACAGCTACATAAATCTTTAATGAATATGACTTCAATTTAGGTGATTTATACAACAAAAAAGGTTATTCATTTCATTTAGGCCTGCATTCTTGTTCAGTACCCTTTTTGGCTGTTGGTTCTGTGCACTGTGACATTTACAGGATCACGTTTAGTAAATCAGGATTAATTTAATCCCACCGGTCACAATTGTGACCACAATTTTTCCTCACATATTTTAGTGTGGCATAAAAGCAATTATTATTATGAAACAAATGTTCAGTCTTTAAAATTACTGCTGGAGGTTTGTCATTTTGTAAATGCATTAACACCATAGACCTAGACTCCCTGTGTTCTACCACTGGTCACAATTGTTCCTAGACATAAAACCCATTTTTTTCATGGACTTTTCAATTATTTAGTGCCTAGCCGCTCTCAGTCAAGCAGCTTGTGAGTCGTAAGTACCAAAATGAGTGGCTTACTGCTCTTAAAGGGGTACTTCAGCGCTGGGAAGATGAATGTGTATTTAAACTGGGTCATTTATGTAGTAGAAATGTGAAATTATTTTTGAATTTTAGACTGAGAAAAGCCAGAAAATGTATTTTTGGCTCATGTGGATGAAAGATAACAACTCCCAGAATGCACTTGCTTGGCTGTCCAACGAGGCCACTCCCAAAGCCACGGCTACTGGTTATCACTTGCCCACCATGACACCTCCCCCACCGTCGTTTTGATTTTCATAGTAATAAAATAATTTAGTTCAGTTAGAGAATAGACACGCATGTTGTGTAACAGTATATTGGATCTGTGCATTCGCTCTTAAAGTGACCTGCTGCTGTCTGTCATGTTAATAAAAGTACAAAAGACAAAGAAAATCTGCTCTTGACTGAATAACTTTTGTAACTAATTGTAAGCATTCATTTTTACAACAAAGACTGCAGTGTTATTTTACTTTTGATTACTTTAATTTCTGTAGTATTTCTTACCTGAATATACTGTATACCCCAAACTGAAAGCCGTGCTTATTTTATCTCTCTCTTTATTATATTGCATTATTTGTGCTGTTTGAAATTTGTTTATTTGTTGTCTGTCTTTTACTTTTTTCTTTTTATGAAAATACATTTTGCATTGAAGAAAAGTAGATTTTGCTTGTATATACTGTCAATTATAGTTCTTTGAAAGAAACTTGGAATCGGCAAAAATCGGTATCGGCAGGTCACGCTCACAAAAAAATCATAAATTGGAATCAGCCAAGAAAATTGCAATCGTTGCATCTCTAATTACTGCGTGAAAATAAGACTTAATTAATTGATAATCTGGCCCTGCATCATAATTTGTGTGGAAAGGAATAAAAGTTGTTGGTGTTTTAATGCCACTGGTGTTCAGCTAGAACAACTGCAGTGAATATATAGAGGGTTTTTGCAGTTTTAAAGAACTGTAGGTCGAGGCAAGTTGTTTTTATTGCTTCATTTGCTTCACTGAGAAAAACAAACAAACAAAAAAATGTTTTTTTTACATAACGACATGCAAAGTTGTGGGAAAAGATCACGTTCTGGACAGAGACTGTTCATGGCTGCCTGTTTTTGAGGCAGGAACTGGCTCGCGAGAGTGTATTGTGAATGAACAGAGGGATTTTTGTAGTAAAGCTACAGGGATTCATACATTTCAGCTTTCATTTCTCCAAAACTCGGATTTGCTTGTTGTCAAGCATATCATCCTAGTGTAGATACATTCATGTTATTCCTCCTAGTTTTTTGAAATTCAATGGGGTGTTCACTCAAATCTTTCTATAATTCATGGGACTTTGGACATATATGCTGGGCACTATTTATGTTTTTTCCCTACTTCTTCTGGATGTAACATCTCTCTGCCTGGACTTCAGACCCAAGTGCCAGAAATGAAACAAGTCATTCGGCCTCACTCTCTCTCTCTCTGCTCGTTGCTGGAGTGTGTGGTTTTACTAAAAAAGAAAAAAAAAATTGATTGTAAGCTCTGTCGTGACTACCTCTTGCCGGAGCTCTTGGATGGCCTGTGCAGTTGTAATTTCTCAGATGGCAGAATCTCATTTACTCCTGAGCGCGATGTGTATTTCAGAATGTGTGAAAACAAGGCACTCGACGCAGCTGAGAGAGGGGGCTGTCAGATGCCACTCAGGCCAGACTCAGAGCCCTCATCATCCCCTAGTGGATTAACACCTTCTGGCCTGGATCTGCGCCGTGTGGCTGGCCCTCTCATCTATCTCGTTCTGGCCTCCAGAGGAAAGTGAGTACATGTATCCAGCAGTCGAAAGCAAGTATATGTCTTCTGCAGTCAAATGGACAGCTCTCACAGTTGTGCCTTTTTTGGTCAGGCAAGCATCACTATTACAATTCACTATAAGAAAATATTGTTGGTTTAAAGGGATAGTTCACCCAAAAATGAAAAAAAATTATGTTTATCTGCTCACCCCCAGGGTATCCAAAATATAGGTGACTGTTTCTTCAGTAGAACACAAATTAAGATTTTTAACTCCAACCATTGCAGTCTGTCAGTCGTATAATGCTTGTGAATGGTAACATGCATCTATGAGAGTAAAAAAAAACATCCACAGAGAAATCCATATTAAACACTGCGGCTCGTGACAACACAGTGATGTCTTAAGACACAAAAAGATCGGTTTGTGCAAGAAACCGAACAGTATTTATATCATTTTTTACCTCAAATACAACACTATGTACAACAGCCTTCCGTGCGTGAGCACTTCCAGTGAGTTAGGTCAATGTACATGATAATAATACAAAAATACTGAATAAGAAAAGTGTGCACCTAATAAAGTTTTTTTTTTCCTTAGGAAAGTGTAAAAATCTAGTTTTAATTTGGAAGAGAGCAAATTAGGATTCACAAACTCTTGATTCAATTTGTTTCAAATTTGCTATTCTACAAAAAAAATAAAAAAATATATATATATATATATATATATATATATATATATATATATATATACTCACCTAAAGGATTATTAGGAACACCTGTTCAATTTCTCATTAATGCAATTATCTAATCAACCAATCACATGGCAGTTGCTTCAATGCATTTAGGGGTGTGGTCCTGGTCAAGACAATCTCCTGAACTTCAAAATGAATGTCAGAATGGGAAAGAAAGGTGATTTAAGCAATTTTGAGCGTGGTATGGTTGTTGGTGCCAGACGGGGCGGTCTGAGTATTTCAGTATTTCTGCTCAGTTACTGGGATTTTCATGCACAACCATTTCTAGGGTTTACAAAGAATGGTGTGAAAAGGGAAAAACATCCAGTATGTGGCAGTCCTGTGGGCGAAAATGCCTTGTTGATGCTAGAGGTCAGAGGAGAATGGGCCGACTGATTCAAGCTGATAGAAGAGCAACTTTGACTGAAATAACCACTCGTTACAACCGAGGTATGCAGCAAAGCATTTGTGAAGCCACAACACGCACAACCTTGAGGCGGATGGGCTACAACAGCAGAAGACCCCACCGGGTACCACTCATCCCCACTACAAATAGGAAAAAGAGGCTACAATTTGCACAAGCTCACCAAAATTGGACAGTTGAAGACTGGAAAAATGTTGCCTGGTCTGATGAGTCTCGATTTCTGTTGAGACATTCAGATGGTAGAGTCAGAATTTGGCGTAAACAGAATGAGAACATGGATCCATCATGCCTTGTTACCACTGTGCAGGCTGGTGGTGGTGGTGTAATGGTGTGGGGGATGTTTTCTTGGCACACTTTAGGCCCCTTAGTGCCAATTGGGCATCGTTTAAATGCCACGGCCTACCTGAGCATTGTTTCTGACCATGTCCATCCCTTTATGACCACCATGTACCCATTCTCTGATGGCTACTTCCAGCAGGATAATGCACCATGTCACAAAGCTCGAATCATTTCAAATTGGTTTCTTGAACATGACAATGAGTACACTGTACTAAAATGGCCCCCACAGTCACCAGATCTCAACCCAATAGAGCATCATTGGGATGTGGTGGAACAGGAGCCGTGCCCTGGATGTGCATCCCACAAATCTCCATCAACTGCAAGATGCTATCCTATCAATATGGGCCAACATTTCTAAAGAATGCTTTCAGCACCTTGTTGAATCAATGCCACGTAGAATTAAGGCAGTTCTGAAGGCGAAAGGGGGTCAAACACAGTATTAGTATGGTGTTCCTAATAATCTTTTAGGTGAGTGTGTGTGTGTGTATATATATATATATATATATATATATATATATAGGCGCGACGCAAGTGTTTTTACTAGTTTCAGACTGACGCAGTTATAATTTTAAATAGCAAATGCACTCGCACCCATCTGTTCACTGGTCTGAAAATGAGGTGTGTTGAGGCGCATTGTTGGCGCATTGCTATTTTGAGGCAACTGAAAACAACTGCGCCATTGACCAACAAAAATCTGGTCTAAAGTCAATGGTGCAGTATTTTTTTTTTTTTAAGGACACGTTAGTAATATGCGCCTATAGGCGGGTCCACAACACGCGTGAGTGTACGCTTATTAAACACAGGGCAGCACACAAACATTTTTAAATATTAAAAATAAAAGGATTCCTCTATGGAGAAGCGTTCAGTCTTTCTGTCATGTAAATAGCGAATCTGCCATGGTGCAAGCACAACTGGCTTTTAAAGGGAATGGGAGATGGGACTCTGATTGGTTTATTGCATGTTACACCCAAAACACACCCATGACTCATTAAGAGAATAAGGACAAAACTTTTGGACCATGCCTGGCACGCCGACCATTTTTCCCAGCGTTAAACTAGCAAAAGTGGATTCGGACACGCCCTAAGTGCACTTGTGCCGTGAGCTTTAGACCATGCGCTTAGATCGTTAAAATAGTGCCCTATATGTTTTTGATTCACCAAAAAGATCCAGTGCATAAGTGTCATTTGTTTGTGAATTGGATTGCACTAGTTGGTTTTTGGTTCACTGAAAAAAAAATGCTTCATAAAAGTCATTATGACTCTCTATTTGTTCATATATTGGACTACACTGGTCACCTTTTATGTTTTTAATTCACTAAAAAGAACCAGTTCATGAGAGTCATTTGTTGGTGAATCAGACTGCACTGATCACCTTTTATGTTTTCAATTCACTGAAAAAGAACCAGATTATAAGAGTCATATTTTTGTGATTTAGACTAGACTGGTTGCACTGTACGTTTTGGGGATTTTAAGAAAGCATGTAAATATCTATACCGGACTCAAACCCTCATCGTCCACATGTGCACCGCAGCTCAGCGTGTCAGAGCATGTGCATGAACTGTGTTATTTTTAAAGGTGGAATGAATCATGGCAGAGGGCTCCGGGCAGGCGATTTGTTGAGCTAATGGTGGGCGAGACATCACATTTTCATGTTTGCAGGTCCAATGCATCACAGAGGGCCACAAACATTCATCACAGTTCACATCTCCTCTGCAGACATTTGCAAAATCTGTGTTTACTCATTATGTCTAGGTTTTCAATTCTCTGTCAGTGAATATGGATTAGATAAGCTCTCTTTCTCCCTCTCTCCCCCCCTCAGCATGGAGCGAGCGAGCGCTTCCAGAGACCCGGACAGAAATTCGGTGTGAAATGCGAGGGCTGTCTGCGTGTGTGAGGGAGCTGACAGGATTTTAGGAGCGTGGAAATGGAAATAAGAAGCAGGCTTTGGATGTGCCCGGCTGCCATCCTGGAGGAAAGATTGGTGTCTGTCGCAACTGGCCCAATTTCAAAATTGCCACGTCCGTTTACTCTCCATCTTTATTTACACAAATCTGTTTTGTCACTCTCTCTTCACCATTTGCCTGGACAGATGCATTAAAACACTCAAAACAATCAAATCCGAAGCGGCCGGTCGAGATGGAGTTGATTGACGAATTGGCTCGGCTTTCCCGGCAAACGTGCTGTGAGACAATAAAAAGCGCTTGATGTGGCTGGAACGAACCGAACCAGCTCATCGGATTTCAGAGGCAGAGTGAGATAAATAAATGGGACTATCAGATTCATCTGAATATAAATGTGATATATTTATCATAATATTTTTCTTATTTGAAATGGTAGATCTTAATGTCATTTATCCAATGAAAGATCGTAGGGGAACGTCACAGGAAACAATACAAGCAATCAGGACTTTAGGGAAACTACAGATTCACATCATTTTCTACAACATTATTTGTCAGGCTTTATAGGGTTTGTTTTGGTGTTAGTTTTTATTTATTTTTTGCCGACTTGTAGAGCTGGAGATAA
Source organism: Paracanthobrama guichenoti (assembly GCA_018749465.1). NCBI lineage: Eukaryota > Metazoa > Chordata > Actinopteri > Cypriniformes > Gobionidae > Paracanthobrama > Paracanthobrama guichenoti. Next base: position 8,230,109 of record CM031967.1, read on the forward strand.
TAAATTATCCATTAGCACCTCTGTATGTTGTGTACCATATGTTATTCCAGCTAAAAATAGCAATTTTATGGCTAGTGTGTTCATAGACCACCACAGCTATGACCTACATGTGAGTGAATATCATGAAAAGGTCACATTTCTCCTAAATAAGAAACTATATTTTCACAAAGAAAACTTATTGAATTATTTTTATTACAATTAAACACATCATTCTCAGTGATTCTCATTAGATTCTCAGTCTGCCAAGAAATTATTTCATTTAAATCTGCATAATTAAAGGTAGCACAACAAATACTACCACGATGCATAAACACTTAATATTTCATTTTTTCCCCTCAAGATTACATTTCTGCAGGTAATCAGATTCTAGGGATGCAAACGTGTCATGAAAATGTTTTCACAATGTAAAACATCTTAAAGATACTAAAAATAGGCTTTGTTTTCATTCAGGAAAGTATAATTATTTCTTATTTTCCTATATATATATATATATATATATATATATATATATATATATATATATATATATATATATATATATATATATATATATATCCCTTTTTTATACAGTTTTTTTGTGCGATTTAGTGGATGTATGTGTACTTCACAAATCACATTTGAAACTATATGTAGACTATTTAAAAGAGCAAAATATAGAAAATATAAGAGAGAAAGGAAATGAGTTTGAGTAAATGCAGTCAAATAAGCTTATAAATAACCTCAGTGTAGATTTCTAGAAAGCTCACTGCTGATCCAAAAGACCCTTGACATTTTCAGCCAAATTTAGGCTCTCGGAAACATCTAAGGCACTGTTTACACTATTCAGTCCATATATCCTCGTAATATCTGGATAATATATGAATGTAATGATAATGAAGGCAGGTGGTATAATGATTCCCATTGTAAGAGCTTTATTGTACAAGACAAGGTGATTCACAGATTCGTGGAAGCTCCATAGGGATACCAAAGACAAGTATTCAAAGGCAAGTACGATTACAGTCTTTAATATGTTGCAGATGACACAACATAGTAAGACTTCACAGGATGGGATAATCACAGGCTGTGGAACATGCAGGTAAGGACAACGGATAGTGATAACAGTCTTTTCAGTGTGCCATCCACATATAACAGAAAGCTGCATTAACGGAAGGACATAAATCCCCAACTTAACTTAGCAGGTTAAATAGGTCACAGACATTGGCACACAGCATAAAGCAGAACCCATGAGAGCATTCACAGGTAGATTACATGACAGTCTTTGAAACATGACATCAAAACTAACTCAGTGCAGTATCAATAGGTCACTTCTTTTACAGTCTTTGTTGAGCGATATTAAACCTGACTCAGGGTTGAATTCTCAGGTAGATACTGCACATGAACAGTCTTGGCAGGAAAATGGCAAACATTACTCAGGTTGATATTCATAGCCAAAGACTTTCAATCAGTCAGAAAAAAGAGGGCAGACCGCATCTCAGATAAGCTGAAGTCCATACAGAGAATAATACAGCCACTACGGCGATCACGAAGAGTTCACTCACAGTAATCAAAACCTGACAGGGACCGATCTTAGTATCAGTCTTTATATCTGTTCCACACACTCTCATAAGCGCCGAGTGCAGCTCATTAACAACTCTGGGAAGTGCAAGCATGTGAATGACGGAACAGAATCCAGGGTGATTGTGACAATGATGTCTACACATTGCATTTACTCCCCTGCAACAGAAATGTGCCTTTGTTAGACAGACTATGGATCCAAATGCATCCATCTAGCTTTAATCGTGTTACATGCAAATCTACGAGGTCTAATCTACTTTAGACGACACAGAAAATGTAATTGTATTTATAATTATATGCGTTTATATAATGTTAAATAGTCCTTTATATAATTTAGGTGTATTAGAACTAGTGAAATACATCAGAACATCAGAAACACTTGAACTCTGAGTAACGTATTACCCATGGTGAAACTGAAATTGAAGGGTCCTCAAATGTTCTTTATTAATATTAATAAAATGTAGCGTCCTTAAGAAGCGAACTAGTGGCTGATGCTACAGGTCTGCGATATTTAGCATCTTTGTTAGCTTGGCTGCCTCCCATTACCATGCCGGTGATGCCGGTTTGAATGCTGCTTGGAGCAGGTGCGAGTAGGAACAGTTACATTGGTACCGTGACCCGGATGGGAGTGAGGATTAGGAGGGTGAGTGTAGCAGCCTCAAGAGGCGAACGAGTGACTGACACAACAGGGATGCAGTCTTTAGCATCCTTGTTAGCAGCCGCCCCTCCCATTCCCATGCCGGTGGCGGTGTTTCAAATCCCACTCAGAGCGTGTATGAGTAGGAATTGTTCCATTGGTGCTGTGACCCAGATGGGAGTGAGTTTTAGGAGGGTAAGTATATGTCAAGAGGCAAACTAACAACTGATGCTGCAGGGCTGCGGTCTTTAGCATCCTTTTTAGCGTGGCTGCCTCCCATTCCCATGCCAGTGATGGCGGTTCAAATCCCGCTCAGAGCGGGTGTGAATAAGAACTGTTCCATTGGTGCCGTGACCCAGAAGGGAGTGAGGTTTAGGAGGAAGAGTGTAGCAGCCTCAAGGGGCGAACTAATGACTGACGCAACAGGGCTGCGGTCTTTAGCATCTTTGTTAACACAGCCGCCTCCCATTCCCATGCCGGTGACAGCAGTTCGAATCCCACTCTGACATGCTGCGACTAAGACCTGTTACATTGGTGCCTTGACCCGGATGGGAGTGAGTTTTAGGAGGGTGAGTGTAGTGGCCCTCAAGAGGCAAACTAGTGACTGATGCTACAGGGATGCAGTCTTTAGAATCCTTGTTAGCGTGGCCGCCTCCCATTCCCGTGGCGGTGGTTTGAATCCCACTTGGAACACGTGCGAGTAGGAACTGTTCCATTGGTGCTGTGACCTGGATGGGAGTGAGGTTTAGGAGGGTGAGAGTAGCGACTGATGTCACAAATATAATCATGGCTTGCAACTCTTTTTATATGCATGTGTGCACGAAAACTCCCTCTTGCCTTCTGTTGTTTAAAAGAAAAATCTGGCTCAGCCTTCATTCTGCACCTAAATCACAGAAGTGAATTATTGCGGAGAGTAATAAAGCTCCAAATGCATCGCCTTTGTTCCTCTTATCAGCTCAGTTAAGCAATTTACCTACACATTCCCTCTCTATAATCACCACCAGGCTGCAATTATGCAGTTCTAGAAGTTTCTGAAGAGGATTGTAAAACGAGTAGATGTCATCAGATACACCCTGAGAAATAAAGACTTGAGTGTGCATGCTTAAACATTTAAGATGAAATATGTTAAGCAGGATATTAATAGGCTTGCATGCAATTATATTAACTACATCCTTTCAAGTCAAAAGCCTTGTATTGTCGTGGTGACTCTTAAGATCTTGTTCAGATTTTCAGGTTTTAATTGTTTTTTTACTGAAATCAAGACAAAAATGTGCATTTGTGTTATTTAAGACTATTATAGGTTTTTATTAATATTTTTACATTTCTTGTATATTTTCATTTCATTTAAACACATTTGTTTGTGTTTAGTGTGTTTTTGTGCTTATTATTATTATTTTTATATATGTCCATATAGTTTTTAGTTCAACTGAATGAAAATGGGAAATAACTAGCTGAAATTAAACAAGTTTAAGTTTTATTTCAGTTAAAGTTTATATTATTTCAAGTTACTAAAATATATATATATATATATATTTTTTTATGGTTTTAGTTTGAGTTATACAGTAATAATAACACTGATGCGCATTAAGTAGTTAGATAGGTGAAACTTTTCCATCTGATGCAACATAGTTTCACAATCCTGAAGTAATTCCTCAGTTTTCATACTTTAACGCAGTAAAAAATCTCCCCCGTAACTCTTCCACCCACAGAGCGTCAGCCTGAGCTTCGGCGGTAACAAACTTTACAACTGCTTTCATATACAGCACTTTGGCTGCCAGCCGGCCCGTATCAGTACAGATTTGTGTATCTGTTGATTCATGGTGGTAGATTTCTGCTGGACTGAGTGGGGCTTCAGTAGCCGCCGGGGGCCTGAGAGAAGCAGCGGGAGGGCTGGAGCTTTTTAGCAGCCTGCATTTTAGCCACAAACAGCGACTCCAGTCTGTTTTTTGTGGACTAATGCATCGGGAAATAATCTGCTGTGTGTGTGTGTGTGTGTATGTATGTGTCTGTATCTGTATGTATGTGTGTTCGAAAATTAGTCAGTCGTACTAATTACAGTGAAAAGTGGGCGACTTGTTCTGTGTTCTCCCTTGTTGTTCTTTTCATGTTTCTGTTGTTACTTTATCTTGTCAGATGATGTGCGCTTGGTGTGGTTAATGGTTCCAGGAAAAATAAGAATGTGCTGCAGAGGAGGGTGAAAAACATGGAGGATTAGTTTAAAAGCTTTCCTGTAGCTCAAACAATAAGAGCGTGGCGCTAGCAACGCCAAGGTCATGGGTTCGATTCCCAGGTAAAGCAAGAACTGACAAAAAAATGTAAAAATGTGTACCTTGAATGCAATGTAAGTCGCTTTGGATAAACTTTGACATTGTACTAAGCATTGTACTTTTTCATTTATTTTAATATATGAAAAATTAATTAGAAAAGCATATTAGAATGGTTTTCTAAATTTTAAAGTTTTTGAACATTGCTGTTAACTGGTTAACTTTACTGTTAATATATATATATATATATATATATATATATATATATATATATATATATATATATATATTTTTTTTTATATATATATATAATTCAACAAGAGAATACATGTATTTACATGTAAAATAAAATTGCCTGTAAAATAATGTAAAATTGTTTATTATAAGTAAAAATGTAAGGTAAAAATAAAAATAAAAGATTTATAATTAATTTATATTAATTAATTAATTAATATTATATATTATAATTAATATAAGTAATATACATCCCAGAAATTCCTGTGGATATCTAGGATTAATTTTATTTTTAATATCAGTTATGCATATTATGCTGTTTTTATATAACGCAATTTATTTTATATAATGCAATCTAAAAGTATTAAAAACATATTTTTATTTTTGTGCTTTCCAAAGCAGATTATACTAAAGTATCATTATTAATTAATAAGGTATATGTTTACAAATTTAATAAAAAAATAAAAAAACACCAAATACCATTCTGTAAAGTGAATTCCTGAAACCAAAGCTTTTATTTATTTGTTTTAGACAAAAATGTTACAGAATTTTTAACAGGATTGTAAGGATTTGGTTTGTAAACATTACTGACTAAATCATTTTCCTGTTTTTGAACTGTTTTCTTTTTCATTACTTAAAATTCCTCCTTTTTATCTATGACCCAAGTGTTGTTGACATTGTAAAGCCTGGCCTTTATTCCAGCTTTTTCATTACTTAATATTCCTCCATTTTATCAATGTCTCTATGATCCAAGTGTCATTTCCCCGTTGACATTTGTATAGTCACATTAACATGTTAATCAGTTGCCATTTCATTATTGACAGCATGAAATCATTAGTTATTGATAATTCTTCTCTAGAATAGCAACAAATCATTAGCCACTGTTTACCGGAGGCTTACCTAAGATGCAGAAAATGTAGACGTCGTAGGCTAATCCCTTCTTATACTGAGCTGAAACTGGTCACTTTCACCTTGATTGGTTATGCAGATTTGGGAAATCTAGAATAAAATCGAATACGTAAGTCATATTTTTTGAACATATGATTTCTTCCTCCACATACATTTCTGTAAATATGTTGCAGATTGCTCTGGCATCGACAGAGCACTTGGGAAATGAGCTCCACGTGTGGGACAGAGCTGAAGTCGAAAATCGGATCATCCTGTGGAAGAGGTGGAAGAATTGGAGTTGGGTAAGAAGACATAGTTCATAATTCTTGCAGCACAAATGCTCATCTCAATCAGTGACGACCCACTCTTCATAAATCAAGAGGTAACATAAAACAAGGTGGAGGAGAAGAAAAGGAAATGTGCTTTCTTTTCATGTCTTACCCTTCCGTTCTCTCTCTCGGAAGAGAGAAACGGAAGTCGACAGATCATTCGCAACATCAGAGGCAAAGATTAATGGTTTATCCTTGAGACCAGCAATCAACAAACACATGACTACATGCCTCACTAGCTGCAGTGGGGAAATGTGCCACATGATTTACTAGTCACAATAAAAAGGGAAATTGGCTCTGTATATTTTCCCCTAATATCATTCCGAGGAGGTTTATCGTCCATTCTTCTTAAATGAGATAATTGAACAAAACGCAAAAGAATTTATGCATGGCATTTGGACTAAACCCATATATTGATATTTTTAACATATTGATCCCATTTGTAGTTTTAGTACGTATATACTAAAATGTGTATTTAAGTTTTTTACACACACACACGCACGCACGCACGCATGCACGCACACACACACAATGTATAGAATTATAATATATATATATAATTATTCTTTATTTAATTACAGAAATATTTTTTTTTAAAACTTAGATAATTGATAATTGAACAAAATGCAAAAAAATACAATAAATAAATAAATAAATATGCATGACATTTGGACTAAAATCATATATATAACAAATCATATATATATATATATATATATATATATATATATATATATATATATATATATATATATACACACACACACACACACACACACACACACACACACACACACACACACACACACACACACACACACACACACACACAATTATAAATATTTAAGTGTGATTAGTAAGATGTATGCGTGACATTTGGACTAAAATCATAAATACTGTATCTAAGATATTTTTTCACATATACTTAATGTATAATATTTTTTTAAATATACTTATATACTACTACTTATACTAATATTATAATACACTATTACTTTCTAAAATATGTGTTTAAGTTTTAAAACACACACACACACACACACACACACACACACACACACACACACACACACACACACACACACACACACACACACACACACACACACAATTATAAATATTTAAGTGTGATTAGTAAGATGTATGCGTGACATTTGGACTAAAATCATAAATACTGTATCTAAGATATTTTTTCACATATACTTAAAATATATATATATTTTTTAAATATACTTATATACTACTACTTATAAAATATGCATTTAAGTTTTAAAAACCACACAGACACACACACACACACATAGCAACAAATCATTATACACACACACACACACACACACACACACACACACACACACACACACACACACACACACACACACACATTATAAATATTTAAGTGTGATTAGTAAGATGTATGCGTGACATTTGGACTAAAATCATAAATACTGTATCTAAGATATTTTTTCACATATACTTAATGTATAATATTTTTTTAAATATACTTATATACTACTACTTATACTAATATTATAATACACTATTACTTTCTAAAATATGTGTTTAAGTTTTAAAAACCACACACACACACACACACACACACACACACACACACACACACACACACACACACACACACACACACAATTATAAATATTTAAGTGTGATTAGTAAGATGTATGTGACATTTGGACTAAAATCATAAATACTGTATCTAAGATATTTTTTCCCACATATACTGTACATAGTATGTAAAGATTGATCCCATTTGGTATTTCTTAGTACACAATGTACTTATATATACTGAAAGTATTTAATTTATTTTTGTTTTTAAAACCCTTTTTCATATAATTAAAATGTAAAGGATATTGTACAGCCATGCATATTAGGGTGTTTTTGGATAATGTGAACAAAACACAAAATATAATGACAATGACTTGTATCACTCTGAAGAGATATGTGGAGAATTCTACTTCAAATTTATGTAATATATATTAGAGCTCCTCAAAAAGAAAAAAAAAATCTTCTCTCTTTTTCCTCCTCGCGCATTCCCTCAAAACCCCCTGAGATGAGAGTTTCTGAAACACCAATCATTATTGTTTTAAAGACATAATGTGTGTGCAAAGGGTTGGCAAAAATGCAAACATTCCTCATACAGTTCAGGATCTCGATTCTTCGGAGAGCTCTCACTGTCACTATGGCAACTGAAAGCTGTTGGAAGTCTATGGAATAAATGCCGGCTGAATGAAACTTCACTATACAGATGTTTGCAGTGCAAAAAATCTGCCTTTGTAAAGTTTCACCTGCAATGCTTGTGAAAAACAAAGTGTAGATTACACGGACCAGTCTAAAATTGTGATTTATAGCAGGGCTCTTAATTAAAGTGCTCTGGCCCAAGGTATCCGTCGATTCTGTGCTTAAAAAGATATGACATGGGGAGTAAATAAATAAGCAAGTAAACTCTAAAATGAATGAAGCTCATATCAGCAGCGAAAACCGCAGGCAGTATTAAAGCTCATTGTGGCCGTCGCATCCTTAGGGATTACAGCATCTTATTTAAATATTTTCCAGATAGAACAGAGTCATCAATCCTGCATGACAAACTTACAGTGTAGTCAGCTCCCCGAAGGCACCGCGGCTAATAAAATACAGCTGCTACCTGTCCTCAGCGTCTTCCAGATCCCCCTGTCAACCTGAAGGTGAGGGAGATGCAGCGTTTTGCACTGTATTTTGGCTTCAGGAATATTTATGTACAATTAAACAGTGCAGATAACAGGTAGGGTATTCATGCATTCAGAAATGGGAATTAGAATTAGAGCTGGGAGCGTGCTTTTTCCCACAATGCACTGCTGACACAAGGCCAATGACTCTGTGCAACTGAAGGAGAGGCTGTAAAGCCATTGTGATGCTTCGTTCAAATGTTTTGCACATGTGGCAGATAGGAATAGCATGCATTGACTGGGGCATATAAAGGAACAGAACAAAAATGCAAGACACATCTGACGGGGATTATTGTATGGCAAAAAAATCTAAGTTCACCTACACCCACAGCGACAATGTTGTATAATATTAACATACTGCAACAGACAGCCACAAATAGCCATGAAAAGGTCTTAAATGCTATGAACAGACCGAACTGTCAAGTATAATCATGCTTTCTCATTCGTATTTTTCTCACTCAAACTCTTGAGCGTCGTGTGCCGTCGCAATCCTCAGTGTGACTGTAATTGTACCATTTACAAGACTGGATTGTGTCCTACACACACCTGTCTGCACACATTATGACAGGCGTGCTACATGAGGTGATGTGTTGAGACAGACCACCTGCAGCCAAACCCGAACGCGGCTCGCGTGACTCATCTATGTGCTGAAAGAGAATCATTATCATATTACTGCAGCCGGTCGTTGGGTTTGCATTTGAGCCGCAGGCTCACACGGTTACATAACACATGATGACTGAAGGAATGTTTGTCTGGTCTTGCCGTAGTATAATTAATCATTTTATTTACTGTATTTTATAAATTATGTTTTAAACTAATTTATTCTATAATAAATTACAACTCGCCATGGTTGATGAATGTAAACAAACGTGAATGACGCTAAGGACAGTTGATATGCCAGCGCTGCATTGTCACAAGAGTTTAAAGTCCCCATGAATACAAAATTTAATTTTTTTTTGCTATTTTTTTAGTACCACACTCTAAAAAAATCTTTGGTTATTTTTTTCTATCCCAAATCCTGGGTTGAGCCTTTTGGGTCTTTTTTTTTGGGTGGGTTATTTTTTCAATATTTTGGTAGTATTTGTGTTACCTTGCTCTTGGGTCAGACATAACAAACCAGTGTTTGGGTCGGTTTTGTGTTACCCAGCTCCTGCACTCTTTAAGAGTGTGTTACCCAGCTCCTGCACAGACTTTAAGAGTGCGTATTAGTACCTTAAAGGTACACATCAGTACTTTAAGAGAGCGTATCAGTACCTTAAAGGTACACATCAGTACTTTAAGAGAGCGTATCAGTACCTTAAAGGTACACATCAGTACTTTAAGAGAGCGTATCAGTACCTTAAAGGTACACATCAGTACTTTAAGAGAGCATATTAGTACCTTAAAGGTACATATCAGTACTTTAAGAGAGCGTATCAGTACCTTAAAGGTACACATCAGTACTTTAAGAGAGCGTATCAGTACCTTAAAGGTACACATCAGTACTTTAAGAGTGCATATCAGTACCTTAAAGGTACATATCAGTACTTTAAGAGAGCGTATCAGTACCTTAAAGGTACATAGTAGTACATTTTCGGTTTTGTACCTTAGGGTACCGCCCCAGTGACAGCAATGTACCTTTTTTTTCCTGACAGTGTGGGTCAGTCCTAAAAACCCAGTGTTTGGGTATTTTTTGTGTATCCCAGATCCTGGGTCAGACGTAACATCCCAGTGTTTGGGTAGTTTTTGTGTAACCCAGATCCTGGGTCAGACGTAACAACCCAGTGTTTGTGTATCCCAGATCCTGTGTCAGACGTAACAACTCAGTGTTTGTGTAACCCAGATCCTGGGTCAGACGTAACAACCCAGTGTTTGGGTAGTTTTTGTGTAACCCAGATCCTGGGTCAGACGTAACAACCCAGTGTTTGTGTAACCCAGATCCTGTGTCAGACGTAAAAACCCAGTGTTTGTGTATCCCAGATCCTGTGTCAGACGTAACAACCCAGTGTTTGGGTAGTTTTTGTGTAACCCAGATCCTGGGTCAGACGTAACAACCCAGTGTTTGTGTAACCCAGATCCTGTGTTAGACGTAACAACCCAGTGTTTGTGTATCCCAGATCCTGTGTCAGACGTAACAACCCAGTGTTTGTGTATCCCAGATCCTGGGTCAGACGTAACAACCCAGTGTTTGTGCATCCCAGATCCTGGGTCAGACGTAACAACCCAGTGTTTGGGTAGTTTTTGTGTAACCCAGTCTTTGGGTATTTTTGTGTTACCCAGATCCTGGGTCAGACATGACAACCCAGTGTTTGGGTAGTTTTTGTGTAACCCAGATCCTGGGTCAGACGTAACAACCCAGTGTTTGTGTAACCCAGATCCTGTGTCAGATGTAAAAACCCAGTGTTTGTGTATCCCAGATCCTGGGTCAGACGTAATAACCCAGTGTTTGTGTATCCCAGATCCTGTGTCAGACGTAACAACCCAGTGTTTGTGCATCCCAGATCCTGGGTCAGACGTAACAACTCAGTGTTTGGGTAGTTTTTGTGTAACCCAGTCTTTGGGTATTTTTGTGTTACCCAGATCCTGGGTCAGACATAACAACCCACTGTTTGGGTATTTTTTATGTAACCCAGCTTCTGGGTCAGACGTAACAACCCAGTGTTTGTGTAAATCAGATCCTGGGTCAGACATAACAACCCAGTGTTTGGGTAGTTTTTGTGTAACCCAGATCCTGGGTCAGACGTAACAACCCAGTGTTTGTGTAACCCAGATCCTGTGTCAGACGTAGCAACTCAGTGTTTGTGTAACCCAGATCCTGGGTCAGACATAACAACCCAGTGTTTGGGTAGTTTTTGTGTAACCCAGATCCTGTGTCAGACGTAACAACCCAATGTTTGTGTCACCCAGATCCTGGGTCAGACTTAACAACCCAGTGTTTGTGTAACCCAGATCCTGTGTCAAACGTAACAACCCAGATCCTGGGTCAGCCGTAAAACAACCCAGTGTTTGGATAGTTGTTGTGTAGCTCAAAAAAGCACTTCCATCCATAATAAATGTACTCCACATGACTCCGGGGGTTAATAAAGGCCTTCTGAAGTGAATCGATGGGTTTTGTAAGAAAAATAGCTTCCAGTGGACCGCCTTCCGTATTCAACTTACGCAGAAAGTGTAGCGCCTTTAGCAGTTCAAAATGCTTATGCTACGTTCTAGTGATACCTCGCGCCTGATACACAATTTTTGTAAGCTGAATACGGAAGGCAGTCTTTACTTTATAAAGTTTCAAATATGGATATTTTTCTTACAAAACCCCATTGATTTGCTTCAGAAGGACTTTATTAGCCCTCATTAGTCGTGTGGATTACGTTTATTATGGATGGATGCACTTTTTTGATCTTCAAACTCAATGGACCGTCACTGCCATTATAAAGCTTGGAAGCGTCAGGATATTTATTAATATAACTCTGATTGTGTTCATCAGAAAGAAGAGAGTCATATACACCTAGGATGGTTTGAGGGTGAGTAAATCATGGGGTAATTTTCATTTTAAAGTGAATACTTCTTTAAAGTGACAGCAGCCTAATATTTCTGCTGCTGCCTGTATTTTTAATAAATGTTGTAACTTTATTAAGGATTAATATGTTTAATTTGTGAATCTAGTGCTATTTTACTGATTATTTTATTCATTGTTTCTACCTGAAAACTGTTACATCTTTAATAATGTTTTACATTTATATTAGTTAGACTAGTAGTTTTAGCTGTGGTATCGAAATAGAAAACTGAATTTTCATTAGGTTGTAAAACCTTTTCGCCTCCAGTGGAACCTTTATATTTAAAAGCATATGATTTTCCCCTCCAGTTCTGACGATGTGTTTCTAAACCAGTCTGGACAACAAGATCATGTGCAGAATTATTTATTTCACTGTCTGGAACAAAACCAGCAGTCATGGCAAAATCACTTTACTTAGACATCATTTTGTCCAGCAGCTACTTGACGTTCATCAACAATTCATAAGCTGGATGTTTAAAAGAAAATGCAAGCTCAACAGTCTTGAACGCGTGTTTAAGTTTGCTCTGATCCACGTGTCAAGTAATTTGATCAAGGCTTCGGTCAAGCGGAAATGTTTTTATATCTCCTACTTCTCGGTACCGTAAATTATTCAAACTTCAGATCATCGCAGATTGTGTTTGAGCTGTGCAGTAGGAAAAACTGATTTGAATGTTGAATGTTCACTGGATCCAATCAAATATCTTGGCTGACTTTGCATAAAAGGAAGTTTTTCTACCTGTTTAAACGGCCAAAGTCTGCTTTATATTCAGAGCTAACATATTTTGTGAAACCACGACCCTTCCCTCAGTGTTCTCTGATTTGATGCACACTATAAAGCATCTTGGACAGCTGCCTCGCTGAAACTTTTCAGCAGCTTGCTGAGTTGAGTTGTGACTGAGATATCGTAAAGCTTGGCATGGCGCCGCTTCCCTGGTTCGTCAAGTGGAGGAATATATTTATGCAAGGAACATATGCATGGTAGGGCTGCTATTAACATCATGTAATATTACTCAAAACAAGGTTTGGGCCACTGTGAGTAATATCTAGCGAACACTCACAGTCTGTTCTGTACTGCCTCTGTCTGTGGAAGTGAGATGCAGAATTAAAACTTGACTTATATATATATATATATATATATATATATATATATATATATATATATATATATATATATATATATATATATATATATATATATATACGTACATACAGGTGCTGGTCATATAATTAGAATATCATCAAAAGTTGATTTATTTCACTAATTCCATTCAAAAAGTGAAACTTGTATATTATATTCATTCATCACACACAGACTGATATATTTCAAATGTTTATTTCTTTTAATTTTGATGATTATAACTGACAACTAAGGAAAATCCCAAATTCAGTATCTCAGAAGATTAGAATATTGTGAAAGGCTCAGTATTGAAGACACCTGGTGCCACACTCTAATCAGCTAATGAACCTGCAAAGGCCTTTAAATGGTCTCTCAGTCTAGTTCTGTAGGCTACACAATCATGGGGAAGACTGCTGACCTGACAGTTGTCCAAAAGACGACCATTGACACCTTGCACAAGGAGGGCAAGACACTTGCAAAAGAGGCTGGCTGTTCACAGAGCTCTGTGTCCAAGCACATTAATAGAGAGGCGAAGGGAAGGAAAAGATGTGGTAGAAAAAAAGTGTACAAGCAATAGGGATAACCGCACCCTGGAGAGGATTGTGAAACAAAACCCATTCAAAAATGTGGGGGAGATTCTCAAAGAGTGGACTGCAGCTGGAGTCAATGCTTCAAGAACCACTACGCACAGACGTATGCAAGACATGGGTTTCAGCTGTCGCATTCCTTGAGTCAAGCCACTCTTGAACAACAGACGGAGTCAGAAGCGTCTCGCCTGGGCTAAAGACAAAAAGGACTGGACTGCTGCTGAGTGCTCCAAAGTTATGTTCTCTGATGAAAGTAAATCAGGGTCCCAGAGTCTGGAGGAAGAGAGGAGAGACACACAATCCACGTTTCTTTAGGTCCAGTGTAAAGTTTCCAGTCAGAGATGGTTTGGGGTGCCATGTCATCTGCTGGTGTTGGTCCACTGTGTTTTCTGAGGTCCAAGGTCAACACAGCCGTATACCAGGAAGTTTTAGAGCACTTCATGCTTCCTGCTGCTGACCAACTTTATGGAGATGCAGATTTCATTTTCCAACAGGACTTGGCACCTACACACAGTGCCAAAGCAACCAGTACCTGGTTTAAGGACCATGGTATCCCTGTTCTTAATTGGCCAGCAAACTCGCCTGACCTTAACCCCATAGAAAATCTATGGGCTATTGTGAAGAGGAAGATGCGATATGCCAGACCCAACAATGCAGAAGGGCTGAAGGCCACTATCAGAGCAACCTGGGCTCTCATAACACCTGAGCAGTGCCACAGACTGATCGACTCCATGCCACGCCGCATTGCTGCAGTAATTCAGGCAAACGGAGCCCCAGCTAAGTGTTGAGTGCTGTACATGCTCATACTTTTCATGTTCATACTTTTCAGTTGGCCAAGATTTCTAAAAATCCTTTCTTTGTACTGGTCTTAAGTGATATTCTAATTTTCTGAGATACTGAATTTGGGATTTTCCTTAGTTGTCAGTTATAATCATGAAAATTAAAAGAAATAAACATTTGAAATATATCAGTCTGTGTGTAATGAATGAATATAATATACAAGTTTCACTTTTGAATGGAATTAGTAAAATAAATCAACTTTTTGATGATATTCTAATTATATGACCAGCACCTGTATGTGTGTGTGTTTGTGTGTGTGTATATATATATATATATATATATATATATATATATATATATATATATATATATATATATATATATATATATATATATATATATATATATATATATATTATTGGCCTAAATCTGTTGTTTTTGCTTCGCTGTTTCTTCTCA
Source organism: Paracanthobrama guichenoti (assembly GCA_018749465.1). Lineage (NCBI taxonomy): Eukaryota > Metazoa > Chordata > Actinopteri > Cypriniformes > Gobionidae > Paracanthobrama > Paracanthobrama guichenoti. The sequence goes on from CM031967.1 coordinate 8,245,204, forward strand.
AATGAATAACCCAAGCTGAATTTATCAATCAACCACATGTCCTTTATTTAATTACCAATCAGAATAAGATGCTGAGATGGGCTATCTGAGTGCCCTCCAAAATCAAGGACATACAGAATGAAGGGCACTTTTTAGAATGGCTTAAATCAACATCAAACCTGATTACCGTTTCCCGCATGTCTCCTTATTTAATTTGGTTCAAATAGAGAGGTTGTTCCTGAATACAGCAATATAAGCAGACCTCTGCTTCGTTGTTATCAGTCAAAGTCATGATGGCTTTTGGAAAACCGGCCTTTTAAAGGGAACGTTCAACCAAAGATGGAAACTGTATGACTTTTAATTCTTCCATGAAACACAAAAGGAGAAATATTGACTGTGCTGGTCGTTCTTTTCCATGCAAGTGCAACTAATGGGGAATGAAGTGTTATTTTAGTATCATATTGTTAGTTTAAACCATTTTAATTAGTTTTTGACCCCTGAAGATGTATCTTGTATCTGGCACCAAGATGTTTAAATCCTTTAAGTCCTGTTAGTTGCAAGGAGGGGCCTCCATGGATCGGATTTGTTTGTTCAGCACATCCAGCAAATGCTCAACTGGATTGAGATCTGGGGAATTTGGAGAACAAGTCAACACTTCAAACTCATTGTTGTGCTCCTCAAACATTATCACATTATCCTGCTGAAAGAGCCACAGCCACCATGGAACACCGTTTCCATCAAAGGGTGTACATGGTCTGCAACGATGCTTAGGTAGGTGGTACGTGTCAAAGTAACATCCACATGGATAGCAGGACCCAAAGTTTCCCAGCAGAACATTGCCCAAAGCATCACACTGCCTCCGCCGGCTTGCCTTCTTCCCATAGTGCATCCTGGTGCCATGTGTTCCCCAGGTAAGCGACGCACACGCACCCGGCGATCCACGTGATGTAAAAAAAACGTGATTCCTCGGACCATGCCACCTTCTTCCATTGCTCCGTGGTCCAGTTCTGATGCTCACGTGCCCACTGTTAGCGCTTTCGGCGGTGGACAGGGGTCAGCATGGGCACCCTGACTGGTCTGCGGCTATGCAGCCCCATATGCAACAAACTGTGATGCACTGTGTATTCTGACACCTTTCTATCAGAACCAGCATTAACTTATTGAGCAATTTGAGTTACAGTAGCTCGTCTGTTTGATTGGACCACATGGGCCAGCCTTCGCTCCCCACGTGCATCAATGAGCCTTGACCCCATGACCCTGTCGCCAGTTCACCACTGTTCCTTCCTTGGAGCACTTTTGATAGATACTGACCACTGCAGACCGGGAACACCCCACAAGAGCTGCAGTTTTGGAGATGCACAATTTGGCCCTTGTTAAACTCGCTCAAATCCTTACGCTTGCCCACTTTTCCTGCTTCTAACAGATCAACTTTGAGGACAAAATGTTCACTTGCTGCCTAATATATCCCACTCACCAACAGGTGCCGTGATGAAGAGATAATCAGTGTTATTCACTTCACCAGTCATAATGTTATGCCTGAGATTTTCTTTTTTTTAATTATTTTTAATTAAATTGAATTTTATTTCATAAAAATGCATTTATAAAAATAAAAGACCCTGTTAATTTTCTATTTACTCTATTTTATTTATATCATGTTATGCAGTTTTAAAATTTGTTTTGCAGTTTTGATCATATTTGTTTAATGCAGTACAAGCATTTTTTTATAATGGCACAGTATTTTTAACAACGGTGCGTGATGTTATACAGTGTGATGAACAGACTGAAATGTAAGTCTAACTAATTATTTTCAGTGAGTTGAACTTTTCTGATTTTCTGAAAAGAATCAACTGGTTCACTGACAAGAGTCAACTCAAAATAATGATTTGCTCACAACACAACACTTCCTATCCATTATATGGATCTTTGAATATAGTGCATCAATCATATGGACCACTTTTATGGTGTTTCTGCATCCTTTTGGAGCTTAGAGTGAGCAGTTGAGATAGATTTGTGCATCCGCTTTTTATGTATTCCAGCTTGCTCTAGGTTGTTGTTCTTTTTTGTGAAATTTTACATGGGCGTATGAATGCTTGACGTTTTCAGTTCACTGTCATTCATCGCTCTTCCTGATAGTGAAGCTTGTGTGTGTTGTCCAACTGTCAGTGTTGTTACCCATGGTCTAAATCACAGGCTAAGCTGTGCTGATTTTTTTTCCTCTTGTACTGGAGAAAAGCTTTGTTTCCCTCTGTGTCTGTCAGCTAATGGTACCGTGCCACTCTATGGAAGCTGTCATTACAGAGGCCAAAAAAGGAGAGAAAGTGAGGAAATGTTACGCCGTCTGCTAAAAAGATATATCACAGAGGCGAGGGAACAATTGGAATTGAATGATGAGATGGATTCAGAGGGGTATGAATTACATGGCACGTACAGTATTGATCAAATCCAGCTGGTGCTGATGAGAAGAATGATAACTGTATTGTAGCTGTATCATAAGAGGATGTGTAAGTGTAAATGAATAATGACAAAACCTTATCTCTTCAGTGTTCTGTATACAGTCTAATGTGCGTGAAAGTAATGGTATTAAAGTTAATTTAAAGTTCACATTTAATATTCATTTATATTGAACAAATCTGTTAATTTATATAAAATGTTTTAAGATTCATATTTTTTTATTTATATACGTTTTGCAAATGTATTTATAATATTCATACTTTTTTACAGCTGCATAATGTTGGCGATGAAGGGTCTTGCTAAATCTGTTCACAAGATTAAATATATTTATTTTATTTTATTTTTTAATTTTATATTTTAAGTTTTCTACTAAATGTTTACTACATTTATTTTTAGTAATTTATTTTATTACTATAAAGTTTTATTTTATTATAAAATAATTTAAAAGTTTTGCTTACAGTTTTATTTGATAAAAATAAATAAAATAAAAACTATACATTTTAAAATTTAAAAGACCCATTTTTAGATAGATTTTATAAAAATAAAATAAACTTTTTACTCTTTATATTATTTATTAAGTAATTTATTTAAATGTATAAATATTATAAAAGATTGCAATATATATATATATATATATATATATATATATATATATATATATATACACATATCTAATTTACACACACACACTTTACACAAAGTCTAATTTATTTTACAATTATTTAAAAGTTTTATTTAAAGTGTTTTATTTTACAATTATTTAAATTTTATTGTTTACGGGTATTTATTTATAGAAAAACTACATTTTATAAAGATAGATAGAAAATATGTATAGATAGATAGATAGATAGATAGATAGATAGATAGATAGATAGATAGATAGATTTTATTTATTATTAATTAATTTAGAAAAGTTGTATTTTGTTTTTTGTTTTTTTACAATAGAAACTGCTGTGCTGAGAGATAAGGACAGTCTCATCCCAGAGTTCTGCCCTTCTGCCATCTTCAGAATGACTTTGCAAGCTCCACTGCGGTTCCACTGGGACTGTGGTGGCCCACAGAGGGGATTGGATTTTGATTGGAGGCAGGGCTGGATGAAATGAGGCAGAGGCTCAGAGGCCGGCCAGCCTGCGGGGAAGCGGATGGGGGAAAAGGGCCCGCCCTGCAGGAGCAGGTACTTCAGCTTTTATTACCGTCTCCTTGCACATCACCTCATGACGGAAGGTGAAAGACGGAGAGACAGGGGTGGGATCTCATTAAGCGCCATGCGCTCTCACTAAACCATCCATCTTCATCCAGTGTGGGCCGCTAAGCATTTTCCTACCACTAATAACCCACAACGGCATTCTGATGTAATTTCATATTTTAGAATGCAACAGTTTTTATTTTGTTGTTCATATAATTCTGGATCTTTACTCTTCTAAGAGAGGGCACCGATTGCCAGGTTGAAAATTAAGCTCTGGACGACCATTATAGAACTTAATTACCTCACTAGAGCCTTCAGCAAGATAAAACTGTTTGTTTGCATGCATGTGTGTGTGTGTGTTTGCGCACAGACCGTGTATCTAATCATGCAATTTACAAATGATCACCATGAAGTCACCATGTACCTCCTGAACACATTTTTGTGCTACAGTAAAAGTTAAACTATTGACATTTGTACAGACATGCTTTTTGCGGTGTTTAAATGTCACTGATTGTGGGTGCAGGGCTTATTCTGAACGGTGCTTGCTGATTGGCTGACATTCACTATAAATGGTCGACTCATTTCCACTTGATTTCATGGTTTATGCTGACACATTTACCGGCTAGCATTTACAAGGAAAGCTAGCAATTAAATAATCGAAAGCATTCGATTTTCACCTTGTAAACCATGTGCTGTTGCATGATGCTATTGTGTGAAATGCTAAAGCTGTTGGAAGCATGCATCTCGTATTGGTAGGAGACACCGGGGCTAGTTGTCATACAGACTACCTAGGATAAGATTTTAATAAAATCACATTCTGAGATAAATAGTCCCAATTATGATAAATACAGTTGCAGTTGTGATAAAGTCAGTTATGAGAAATAAAGTTGCATATAAAATACATTTTGAGAAATTAGGTTAAAATTGTGAGATATAAAGAGGTGGCCTGAAAAACCACCTCATGCGAGCACAAATTTCCATTGGGCATATTTTCAATTCGCAATTTCAATTTGTGCAATTTTAGGGGTAATGGAAATGCGGCTAGTGCTGCATGGCACAAGCTGATTGGCTTCTGCTGATCCTGCAGCCAATGAGACTGTGTGCGCAACATTTAAATAATCTGGCACAGTGTTGTAAACATATTCTGCAGCATGCTATCAGATATAAGGGGCGGTCACACTGCACTTTTTGTTCCATTTACTTCCATTCAAATTCATGCAAAAGCATCAGACCGGAAACGTGCAAAAAGTTTTTATATGTGAAAAATTGTATATGAATGAATGGTGTGAAAAGGGAAAAACATCCAGTATGCGGCAGTCCTGTGGGCGAAAATGCCTTGTTGATGCTAGAGGTCAGAGGAGAATGGGCCGACTGATTCAAGCTGATAGAAGAGCAACTTTGACTGAAATAACCACTCGTTACAACCGAGGTATGCAGCAAAGCATTTGTGAAGCCACAACACGCACAACCTTGAGGCGGATGGGCTACAACAGCAGAAGACCCCACCGGGTACCACTCATCTCCACTACAAATAGGAAAAAGAGGCTACAATTTGCACGAGCTCACCAAAATTGGACAGTTGAAGATTGGAAAAATGTTGCCTGGTCTGATGAGTCTCGATTTCTGTTGAGACATTCAGGTGGTAGAGTCAGAATTTGGCGCAAACAGAATGAGAACATGGTTCCGTCATGCCTTGTTACCACTGTGCAGGCTGGTGGTGGTGGTGTAATGGTGTGGGGGATGTTTTCTTGGCACACTTTAGGCCCCTTAGTGCCAATTGGGCATCGTTTAAATGCCACGGCCTACCTGAGCATTGCTTCTGACCATGTCCATCCCTTTATGACCACCATGTACCCATTCTCTGATGGCTACTTCCAGCAGGATAATGCACCATGTCACAAAGCTTGAATCATTTCAAATTGGTTTCTTGAACATGACAATGAGTTCACTGTACTAAAATGGCCCCCACAGTCAAGATTCAAGAGTTTTATTTGTCACATACACAGTTATATACAGAATATACAACCGGCAGTGAAATGTAAACAGGTCCGCTCCATGGACAGTGCAAATTCACAGTTAAAAACACAAGGAAGAAATTATAATAGAAATAGGATATAAAAAAGTACTATCTATATATATATATATATATATATATATATATATATATATATATATATATATATATATATATATATATATATATATATATATATGTCTATATCTGTAGAATTATAAATAATCAAGTCAAGAGAAAAAAAAAAAAGGTAACAAATAAGGATAAAGTGGAATAAAATAATTGAAGTAGACTTTGCAGTGAGTAAACTGTAGACTTATAAATATGTGGTTAACAAATGTATAAGAGTATAATGTGCAAACAGGTTTATGACAGGTTGTTACACAGTAACAACGAGAACAGAAAGTGCAGTGCAATGTCAGTGTATCGATGTTTATCCTGACGTGAAGTCACGTGATGTTAAGTTCAGGAGTCTGATGGCCTGGGTGAAGAAGCTCCTCCTGAGTCTCTCAGTTTTGGCCATCAGGCTTCGGAAGCGCTTACCAGATGGTAGCAGCGTGAAATGAGGGTTTGCAGGGTGATTAGAGTCCTTGATGATCTTGGTAGCTCTACCTTTGCAGCGTTTGGTGTAGGACGTCCTGCAGAGACGGGAGAGCTGACCCTGAGATACCTTCGGATAAGCGCACTACTCTTTGCAGGGCTTTGCGGTCATGACTGGTGCTGTTCCCATACCACGCTGTGATGCACTGAGTTAAAACACTTTCTATCGCCCTAAATAGAAAGTTTTCAGGATAGCTGGTGAAACCCTGAATTTCCTCAGCTGGCGCAGGTGGTACAGTCTTTGCCTGGCTTTTTTCACCTGTGTCTGAATGTGAGCAGTCCAGGTCAGGTCCTCGGAGATGTTTACTCCCAGGTACTTGAAGCTGCTCACTCTCTCTACTGGTGACCCGCTGATCATGAGGGGAGTATGTCCGTTGCTGTCTCTTCCTGAAGTCCACAATCATTTCTTTGGTCTTGCCAACATTCAGAGAGAGACAGTTGTCCTGGCACCATGATGTTAGATGCTCCACCTCGTCCAAGTATGCCGTCTCATTGTTGTTGGAAATGAGGCCCAGGACAACAGTATCATCAGCAAATTTGATGATAGAGGTGGAGCTGTGTGTGGACAAACAGTCATGCGTGTAGAGAGAGTAGAGCAGGGGGCTCAGGACACAGCCCTGTGGAGCTCCCACACTCAGGGTGATGGAGGTGGAGGTGGACTGGCCTATTCTCACCACCTGAGGCCTGCCAGTGAGGAAGTCCTCAATCCAGTGGCAGAGAGAAGGATTCAGGCCGAGATCCAGGAGTTTGGAGGTTAGCTTGGTGGGAACTATGGTGTTAAAGGCTGAGCTATAGTCAATAAATAGCAGTCTTACGTAGTTCCCACTTTTGCTGTCGATGTGAGTGATGGAGGAGTGGAGGACATGAGAGATGGCATCTTCAGTCGATCTATTGGGACGATAGGCAAACTGAAGAGGGTCCAAAGTGTCAGGAATGAAGGCGCAAATGGTGTTTTTAATGAGTCTCTCAAAGACCTTCATGACTATAGACGTGAGAGCCACTGGACGATAGTCATTTAGGCAAGAGGGTTTACTGTTCTTAGGGACAGGGATGATGGTGGATTTTTGAAGGAGGTGGGGACCACAGATGTAGCGAGGACTCATTAAAGATAGATGTAAACAACCCGGTGAGCTGATCAGCACAGGACCGCAGAACACGACCTGAAATACCATCCGGCCCGGCAGCTTTCCTAACGTCCACACGCTTGAGTGCTCTCCGAACTTCATCCTCCGAGACAGAGATCACGTGATTGTTGCTGCTCTGAGTAATTTCCTCTAACGCGCCACTTGGCGGAGTCGCGTTGCCGCGGTTACAGTCAAAGCGAGCATAGAAAGAGTTTAACTCGTTCACGAGCAACGGATCAACGCTTGCCTCTGCAGAGGATTTAGATCCAAAGGAGCAGATGGACCTCAGACCTTGCCACATGCGCCGCGAGTCGTTGAGTTGGAAATGAGACTCCACTCGGTCTTTATAACGGAGTTTTGCGGCTTTAACTGCTCGTCTGAGAGCATAGCAGGACGATCTGTATTCATTCATGTTCCCCGATAGGAGACCGGCGTTGTAAGCGGCAGTGCGTGTGTTCACTGCAGCGCGGATTGAATTGTCCACCCACGGTTTCTGATTTGAGAAGGACGTTATTGTTATTGTTTGCGTGGCTTGCTCTGTAAGCGTGTTGATGAAGCAAAGCGCCACGTCTGTGAACTCGCCACGCCAGCTGAACTCGCTCGGAACATGTCCCAATCCACATCGCCCAGAGCTGCCTGTAGCGCGGTCTCTGAGTGGGGTGACCAACGCTTAACTTCCCGCCTCACCGGGGGTTCCTGGAGGAGCTTTTGTTTGTATTCGGGAGTGAGGAAAATGGCGGCATGATCCGATTTGCCAAACGCTGGAAGTGACCGCGCTTTATAGGCGTTCTTAAACGGAGAGTAGCAGTGATCCAGTGTGTTTGCTCCTCGTGTGGGGCAGGAGACGTGCTGATGAAAGTTTGGCAGGACTTTCTTTAGGTTTGCTTTGTTAAAATCGCCCGCGACAATGAATGCCGCGTCGGGATGTTGGTTTATGACGCCGCTGGCAACATCATGAAGGCCAGATAAAGCCAGCGCTGTGTCTGCCTGCGGTGGAATGTAAAGCGGCGGTCGCGACAACCGCAGAAAACTCCCTAGGCAGATAGAATGGACGGCAGATGATTGTTAAATGTTCCAGATGAGGCGAGCAGGACCGCGAGAGAATGGTGATGTTCCTGGGATCGCACCATTTCTTGTTGATCATGAAACACACTCCACCGCCTTTGGATTTACCGGCCTCGGCTGTTCTGTCCATCCGAAAAACAGAGAAGTTCTCCGACGGCATCACAGTTGTGTCCGGGACCGCGGGCGTGAGCCATGTTTCAGACAAACAATAGATATTACAGTCTCTCATGTCCCGTTGAAAACTTATCCTGGCTCTAAGATCGTCCATCTTATTATCCAAGGATTGAACATTTGCTAGAAGAGAAGTCACCAGATCTCAACCCAATAGAGCATCTTTGGGATGTGGTGTAACGGGAGCTTCGTGCCCTGGATGTGCATCCCACAAATCTCCATCAACTGCAAGATGCTATCCTATCAATATGGGCCAACATTTCTAAAGAATGCTTTCAGCACCTTGTTGAATCAATGCCACGTAGAATTAAGGCAGTTCTGAAGGTGAAAGGGGGTCAAACACTGTATTAGTATGGTGCTCCTAATAATCCTTTAGGTGAGTGTATATTTTTGCAGTAAAGTCGAGTAGATTGTATATTTTTTACATTTTGAGTGTATTACTATTTGTTATATGTTGAATTCATGCTTACAAAAAAAGACCCTTCGGAGAGTGACGTCATATCACAACCGTTGAAGTGTCTAAAGAAATTTTGCATGCTCAAAGTCTAGTGTGACTGTGACTCTCCACCTCTCCCAGCTCCACCTGCCTAAATCTGCTACGCAATTTATGTATGTCTATTTATGCAGCAGCATATCTTACATGCTCACAGCAGCATGTCTGTGTATCTATTAGCAGTAGCAAGTCCATAGTTGCTCTCCAGCAGAGTAGCAGATCTAGTCCGCCAATACTAAATACATTAACATTGCCTTATTCAATAACAAGCTAAAACTATTCAGAGAGTTGTCATGATTGAAAGTCACTTGTGAGAAATAATGCTGCAATTGTGAGCTATAAAGTCACAGTTACAAAAAATAAGGTTGCAATTTTGAGATGTAAAATCACATTATAAAGGCTCAAACAACCTGTGGAAACTTAATTTGCATATGGATCTGACATGTACTTTGTAGGTTCTTTGAAGGTCAGGAATTACATGCAGGGATCTTGTCCTAGATGAACAATAAGACGCACCTTCGATCCTCAGCTCAAGAAACCTCTGGTATGTGATCTTCTAGAGGGCAGCGCTTGTTGTTTGTGGAGGCCCGACCTTATGGCTAAACATAATTAGGGAGGATTAGCAGAGAAGCAGCCTCGTCTCATTATCGCTCTGGCGCATGTCTATCTCACCCAGGTTTTAATTACACTCGACCAAGGGGCCCCGATACTCCCTCTGAACGCGTTTGATCTTCAAAGGGCCCTCCATGTCACCAAAAAATCCAAGCAGCTTCGTTCTCTTTCTGCATCTGCTTCCTGGCTGATGTCGACTGCAGGAAATAAACCATAAATTCACCACACAGTTTGTGTATTACAATGTGACAGTTATAAATAATGGCATTGGTGAACATGCTATGTGCATATATATGTGTGTGTGTGTGTGTGTGTGTGTGTGTGTACGAATGTGCCGTAATGAATGGGAACACTAAAGCGCTGATTTTCTTTTTTCTTTCTTGTGTTTTACGCAGTGAAGACTATCGATTATGGCTTAAAGGGGACATTGATTTTACCTTTGTGTCCTGCCTGTTTGACTCCCTCAAACTCTAACTGCACCTCTTTACTCGTTCATATCTCTCTCTTTTTTCTCTCGTGCTCTATTTCTTTCACACTCGCTCTCGCTCTCACCCTCTCTCTCTCTCTCTCTCTCTCTCTCTCTCTCTCTCTCTCTCTCTCTCTCTCTGTGGAAATCCTTCTGACATATTTCTGGCCTCTTATCTGTTGCTTCCAGTTGGCTTTGCCTGGTCGGCAGCCAGTGAGGAGGTGACATGTTAGAGGAGCCTTTATAATTCACCAAACATATCCTCCCTAGAGATCTCATTCCTCTTTCTAAAAAGCGAAAGAAAGAAAAAAAAGGTTTAGGTTGTCATCGCCCATCTGTAAAATATATCCTTCACATCACTTTTGGACTGAATCTCTGTTTAGTCCATTAAATTTTCCATTCTTTCCAGGAATATGTTGAAGAAAGTGACCCAAAGGAGACGTTTAGGGCTGGGCGTTCAGATAGATTTAATAATTCTGTTGGAAGGTAAATTGTGGTTTTCTGCAATTAACCTCTGTTTTAACCCTCTTTGTCATTTCCAATTTCCCAGACAGCGCTATCCCATATTTGTCATCGCAAGAACATGGTTGCTCTCCAAACGCACATTATTTTGAAGTGTATCTGCCAACCACTTGGCAAAAAACTTGGTCGTAATGTTACAGTGTCTTGAAATAAGGTGATTCAAAGAAGTTTATTTAAGTGTGTTATTAGTAAAAGATGTACTTCTCAGAAATATAATTAAAATTGCACTTAAGTATACTTGACATACTGAAAGACAGGTCTAAGTATATTTGGACTATACATGTACTCAATCTTTTGATCGAGATATACTTAAAAGTATAATTAAGCATTCTAAATATACTTAGCTTTTAGTGGTGTATACTCTTTTTATTGAGTTTTACTGTACATGCAGTCTTATAAACTTACATTGTTTGATTCATACAGAAAACAGATATGTTCCTAATTCTGTGTATCTGAATTTTTGTGTAGGCTAGTCCACTGGTAGTGTACATAGGAATTTACTTCAAATCAACTTTACTCTTTCCCCACCATTGACAGAATTTTCTGTCTTTCCATGTTTTCACTGTTATACGGTAGGGGGGCTATTACACATCTTACAGAATCTCCGGATGAAAACACAGGTAAAGAAGAAGCTGAAACAAGTGACATAAGATTGATTATGCAAATGTAAAATAATGCAATCATCAAACATTAAACAGCATATATCAAAACTGCCTAACGTTCCCGAATGAAATGTTGAACCCATGAAGAGGAAATGTATAAGTATACTTGCAGTATAAAACTACTAGAGTACACTTTAAAGTGTACTTTCATAAACTAAAACATTTATTACAACTTAAGTCTGTAAACTACTAGAATACTTAGTTGTGAACTACAAACCCGATTCCAAAAAAGTTGGGACACTGTACAAATTGTGAATAAAAACAGAATGCGATGATGTGGAAGTTTCAAATTTCAATATTTTATTCAGAATACAACATAGATGACATATCAAATGTTTAAATTGAGAAAATGTATCATTTTAAGGGGAAAATAAGTTGATTTTAAATTTCATGGCATCAACACATCTCAAAAAAATTGGGACAAGGCCATGTTTCCCACTGTGTGGCATCCCCTCTTCTTTTTATAACAGTCTGCAAACGTCTGGTGACTGAGGAGACATTGTCATGTTGGAAAATGCAAGGTCTTCTCTGAAAGAGACAACATCTGGATGGGAGCATATGTTGTTCTAGAACTTGGATATACCTTTCAGCATTGATGGTGCCTTTCCAGATGTGTAAGCTGCCCACGCCACACACACTCATGAACCCCATACCATCAGAGATGCAGGCTTCTGAACTGAGCGCTGAGAACAACTTGGGTTGTCCTTGTCCTCTTTAGTCCGGGTGACATGGCGTCCCAGTTTTCCAAAAAGAACTTCAAATTTTGATTGGTCTGACCACAGAACAATTTTCCACTTTGCCACAGTCCATTTTAAATGAGCCTTGGCCCAGAGAAAACGCCTGCGCTTCTGGATCATGTTTAGATATGGCTTCTTTTTTGACCTATAGAGTTTTAGCCGGCAACGGTGAATGGCACGGTGGATTGTGTTCACTGACAATGTTTTCTGGAAGTATTCCTGAGCCCATATTGTGATTTCCATTACAGTAGCATTCCTGTATGTGATGCAGTGCCGTCTAAGGGCCGAAGATCACGGGCATCCAGTATGGTTTTCCGGCCTTGACCCTTATGCACAGAGATTGTTCCAGATTCTCTGAATCTTTGGATGATATTATGCACTGTAGATGATGATAACTTCAAACTCTTTGCATCTTTTCTCTGAGAAACTCCTTTCTGATATTGCTCCAGTATTTTTGGCCGCAGCATTGGGGGAATTGGTGATCCTCTGCCCATCTTGACTTCTGAGAGACACTGCCACTCTGAGAGGCTCTTTTTATACCCAATCATGTTGCCAATTGACCTAATAAGTTGCAAATTGGTCCTCCAGCTGTTCCTTATATGTACATTTAACTTTCCGGCCTCTTATTGCTACCTGTCTCAACTTTTTTGGAGTGTGTAGCTCTCATGAAATCCAAAATGAGCCAATATTTGGCATGACATTTCAAAATGTCTCACTTTCAACATTTGATATGTTATCTATATTCTATTGTGAATAAAATATAAGTTTATGAGATTTGTAAATTATTGCATTCCTTTTTTATTCACTATTTGTACAGTGACCCAACTTTTTTGGAATCGGGCTTGTAGTTTTTCACTTAAAGTTTACTACTAAGTTTAAAAGTGGGCCAATTTAGTCCCAAGCAGAATTGAAATACACTTACAAGGTTATTACTAGTACATTGATATTAGTATACTTGCTATATAAAGTATACTTTATAGGCCTACTTGAACTTCACTTAAAGGTGTAGTATGTAATATTGACAGCTAGATGGTTGAAATGGGTACTGCAGTCCAAATTCCAAATATCGGAGAAAGCTGTTACTCCCGGCCCCTCCTCCTCACCAGATTGGGACCCGCAATTGACAATGGAAGGTGAGGAGACTCACACGGTGTGAGTTGATTTATTGATTTATGATGAGTTGATATCACATTTTAAACAGCTCCCATTCAAGATTTTTAGATGGGAGCTGAGTCTTTTTAGGCCATGTAGAGTCTGCGATCTCTGACAAAGTTTGTTTGCTGGCTTCCATGGCTACAGTATGCTGTTTTCTCCGCCAACTGGCAACTTGTGGTGTCAAAATACTATTGAGTAAATTGGCAACGTGCGGCATCACACAGACCAAAACCAAAACAGACATTCATGTCTGTTTCCTAAAAATGTGTAAACATATTATGGTATTTTTATGCTTTAGTACAGTCAGAAACTTACATACAGTACCATTAAGTATACTTCATAAAATGAACTTGATATACTTCTTTTTCATAAGGGTTGTTAAATTGTTCTGCTCTTCTGCTACTTCCTGTTTGTTTGGTTTTTATTCATATTTACAAATTAATAATGTTTTTATTTTGTCTTAGAATGTACATCTTTCAGAGGAGTAAACTGAATTTAATATTTTTATGAAAACCATGATACATTTGATTTTTCAGGGTTCTTTGTTGACTAGAATGTTCAAAAGAACAGCATTTATTTGAAATAGAAATTGTAGCATAAAATAGTAAAAATCTAAATCTTGTGGCAGGGACATATGAAAATATAATCTAATTATTTAATTCCAATGCAAGGAAACTTGCAAACTTATAAAAGGTCAAACTCGTCTTTAAGCCATTTCACTAGGTCTTTAAAATATCTTGCGTTTTTAATATCCAAATATTGGATATTAGATGAACCTAGGGCAAGTTTAATTTTAGCTGTCCAACATTTGATTGATGACCATATAAGAAAGCCTTTCTAATATTCATAAAGAAGCACAGAGGTCTTTATCTACACAGAATGCATTCGTCATCAAATTTCACACAGCGTTCTAAACGCGTGAGAAATTGCAGAAATCGTGATCCCAACGGTCAAATACGTTGGTCTAGAATGCTTTTGCTTCAGTGAAATTTAAAAACATGTGTGAACGCTCGCCAAGGGAGATGAAAGTCCGTAAATGCAGCAAGATTTGATGCCTGAGAGGTTGAAAATTTCAGGAATGGCCTGGCACTGACTGTACACATGATGAGCACAGCGGGTATCTTCGCACCTCTCAAAAAGTCAGGATACATGAATGAAATGTCAAGGGAGTTATCACCATATTCTTCATTCCACCTATCTGCTCTTAAGATTTTGCTCAACAACACTCATTTTAATCTGGCAGAGCAGGAGCATATCTAAAAAGCACTTGAACAACTGGAACTGGCATTGAGCAGGTTTTAAATTACATCGGTCCAATGAGCTTTGGATATTTTAGGTAATATTAGGCCTATATGATATGAATGTTGTGAGATGTTGTGAATACCGTTTTTTGGCAAGTGAACATGGTTATTGTAATGGCATATAAAACAAGGGTCGTACTGTTTCAGTACGCTACAGCCAAAGGTATCCTCAACTTTATTTCGTATCTGGCTTTATTTTGTAGCCAGTGGTCATTATCAAATGCCCATTCTCATGGTTGGCTTCGTTGCAATTTGCTTATGCAGCTATTTATCATATCTCATTTAATTTAGAGATGGTCTATAGTGCCGGTGAGGCATTTGAATAACAACATGGTGAAGTTGGTCGCTCTCTAAGCAAGCAATAATAATGTATCACAAAATGTTTATAGGCCAACAGATCATTAATTCTCAAGCCTGCATTTGCTTGCTGCTGACCCATGCAGAAAAAAACACAAGCTCTCACCCCACGATTAATTCTCAAAGACTTGCATTAAACCTTATGTAGTTATCTGATCGGGTTTGTGCTTTTCATGCCAGGGATTGAGATACATTTTTTGTACGAAGCAAGTCCAATTAATTTAGTGAATCGCTTCATTTGGATGCTTCATTTAAATGAACCGGTAAAGAACGATTGACAGTGCCTGTACAGATGCTTACAGATATTGAGGTACTTATATTTGTGTAGCTCAAAGTAGTGCGCAGCCTCCTGAAAGTGAATACTTCCCTATATATAGTATGCAAAAAACAGTACTCTGAATTCATAGTTTTCGAAAAACAGTAGGTAACATCTCCGGATGAATCCTGTGAGATTTTGAAGTGCGCATTCAGTGGACACTTACTATCCCATGAAGCCACGGGGAGAAGATTTATGAATGGAAGTGAAGCAAGTTCACATGATAACGACAACATGGCGGATGTAGTTCGTCTGGATTACAGTCATACTACACACATTCATACTATATAGAAATTTTTTTTTTTATCAGTCGTGAAGCAAATGTAGTACCTACTCAGACAGTATGCGATTTCGGAAAAGGTATGCGATTTTCAGTGGAAAGAAAAAAAGCAAGCTCTTGAGACTCATTTTATAAAAGTTGAAATTCATTTTATTTTAGTGACGTGTTTTTGGAATGCAACAGCCAAACATGAAAAAACAATGGAAAAGTAGCGCAGTGGAAGGGAAGAACGAGTTTCTTCTTCTATGTCAGCGAAAGCGTCAAAATTCGCTCTGGCTGTCCTGCCAGCAACTCTGTAGAAAGATTTGCTGACTATCTGACGCTCTGATGTAGATCGAATGCTTGGTCTTTTTTTAAACTTTATTTAAAGGGGCTGCAAAGCAAACAAGCATGTTGATCGGCATTTGTGCAGACTGACCACAAGTTAACCTCATGAAACCTTTTAAATTTGAAAGTAAAAAAAAAAAAAAGATAGATGGAAAGAACTTAACAATTACAGCTACATGTTTGCTAGCAAAATAAACTAATTAAAAGCCATTTGTGTGGTGTGGCTTTTGTGTTCATGGTTAAGTGCCAGTCTAATTTCAACATGCAGTTTATAGGAGACGTTTACTAGCCTAGTCTATAATTAACATTAACATTAATTTGTGTGCAGCCTACATTACAATAACTGTCCTGGTTGAAGTGTAGCCTTAATGCAATTGGTCAAATCAGTGATGTTTTGAGCAAATTAATTGCATTCCCGCTGAAAAACAAGCGTTCTAGCGTGAAAATGTTGCCTATAAATAGTGTTGCGCACCTTCTTATCAAATCCGCCACAGCAATGATCAACCTCTCCTCCATTTTGCTTGGGAACTAATGTGGTCGGAACCAAAGTTTACAGGACTGTGTTCTCTGGAATCCTCTCAAGCGGAGGACTTGTACATTCAGATTAGTTGCCGCCGAACCGCGTCATAGCTCATTACCATAAAGTTGACCTGATGTCAACTCTCCTCGACCCCCAAATCATCCAAGATGCGCCGCTGCTCGTTGGAGCTCGCTGCCGGCTCACATTGAAAATGAATGACTTCCGGCCACTTTGACGCTCTCGCTGGCGGCGGTGTGAATGCACGGTTACTCTTGTTTGTTTTCTAGATTAATGTATTTTTGAATAGTAAATGATTCATTGACTCATTTATAAAGTTGCTGACAGTACTCTGAATTACACTTGTTTTGTTTTTGAATGAATCAGTAATTTGAATCTTCATTCAATCATTCTTTCAGTCTTTTGTCAGGGTGGATTAGAAAGGATCATGCACTTTATGAACCCTTTATTAAGTCAGCATCTGGTTCCTCCTTAAGAAACACCTTAAGATTCTCTCTGACTAAAAGCATGTCTAAGTCATTCAACACCACCCTCTTAAGATTAGCTGGTAAACATGACCAATGGATGAGACATTCACAACACATAATTGCGCTATAATTAACCACCTTCCAGTCCTCCGTCATTGAATTTTTTTTTTTTGTGTATTTTCCCGTTTGAGAACAGCCATTCCAATTCTCAGAAAAGCACTGGAGGCAAATTTGCGACTTGATTTCAGCCCCATTTTTTGAAAGAGTGGTCCTCCACCTTGTCCTGATCAACAACAACTATAAAAATAGAGCCATTGCACCCGAGAATGAACCCACTTTTCTTTCTGAGAATGCTCTCAAGGTTGGGCAATATTGGTTACATTCTTGGATAAGCCTGCAAAACCAGCAATTAAATTTTAATCCATAACAAAGACGTCCTCTTTGAATAAATCAGGAGCTGGGTAATTGACTGGAGAGTTGGAGAAGTGGATGCCAATGGTTTGAGGCGATCTCATTGGATGATGGCAGCACAGTTGGAGAGATAAGAGAAGTGGTTAGCAGGCCCTGCAGTCACAGCCCGCAGGCACGCAACGCGCCGCAGTTGTAGGAGAGAATGAAATGTGACTTATCTGACTGATGGCTAGTTAGATGCCGAATACAATTTCAATGTTGATTGAGAAGACGAATAGAGAGAAAGAAACAAGGAGATAGAAGTTACAGAGTCTGAACTATACACTAAATTCTACATACTCACCAATATGTAACATATTAAAGGCCAGCGCAAACTCTCTTTTGGCGTTAAAAACTACTGTAATTTACTAAAGACACAGTGAAAAATTAGCACTGAAAAGGTGTAGAAAGGGTTATTTTTCCGGCTGACCTTATTACATATGTATTTGTAGGAGTTTCCCTTTTGCTTTCATCAGTTTAACAAAATGAATGCAATACAAAGCATAAAAAAAAAAAAAAATGTATTTATTAAAACTTGACTGGTACATTTACCGTGTCCAGTTTGGGCACCACGTGATTTCGTCGCTGCTTTTTGTGGATGACGTTGTCGTATTGGCCTCCTCAAACCAGGACCTTCAGCGTGCACTGGGACGGTTTGCAGCTGAGTGTGAAGCGGCTGGGATGAGAATCAGCACCTCCAAATCCGAGGCCATGGTTCTCAGTCGGAAAAAGGTGGCTTGCCCACTTCAGGTTGGTGGAGAGTTTCTGCCTCAGGTGGAGGAGTTCAGGTATCTTGGGGTCTTGAGTGAGGGAAGGATGGAACGGGAGATTGACAGACGGATCGGTGCAGCTTCTGCAGTAATGCGGTCGATGTACTGGTCTGTCGTGGTGAAGAAGGAGCTGAGTTGTAAGGCGAAGCTCTCGATTTACCGGTCAATCTACGTTCCTACTCTCACCTATGGTCATGAGCTGTGGGTCATGACCGAAAGGACAAGATCCTGGATACAGGTGGCCAAAATTAGCTTTCTCCGCAAGGTGGCTGGGTGCTCCCTTAGAGATAGGGTGAGAAGCTTGGTTACGTGGGAGGAGCTCAGAGTAGAGCCGTTGCTCCTCCACATCGAGAGGAGCCAGCTCAAGCATATATTTCAGATGCCTTCTGGATGTCTTCCCGGGGAGGTGTTCTGGGCATGTCCTACCGGGAGGCCCCAGGGAAGACCTAGGACACACGCTGGAGGGATTATGTCTCCTGGCTGGCCTGGGAACGCCTCTGGGTTCCCCTGGAAGAGCTGGAGGAAGTGGCTAGGGAAAGGGAACTCTGGGCGTCTCTGCTTAGACTATTGCCCCCGCGACCCGGCCCCGGAAAAGCAGAAGATAATGGATGGATGGATGGATGGATGGTACATTTTACATGGTCTATAATCATGGTCAATCAAACTGGCTTTTTTATTTATTTTTTATACTGTTGTCTGAGGTCAACTAATGATGTTTGCGTGGCTTTTACATTCAAAAACATCCTAATGAATAAGTTAGGCTATTTTCTGCCCTGGTTTTGAGGCTCTCTCCTGAATGCTCCGTTTTGATGGGCGTGCCGCACTGAAGACTTGGAGCTTTTGCTTCTGCTCCCCTGTCAGTTCACATGAGAGAGGGATTGTTTTGAAAGCGGCAACTGGAATGATTCTCTCACAGGGCTCACAAAACGTCTTTATCAAACAAACACAATGTTTTATCTCTCATCCACCTGCGATTGATTGGAATATAATTTTTTTATTACTTTTATTAGCCCGCCCGATAGGTGGATATAAGCGCGAACCGCACACACGTGCCCGCACCCTTCAAATATCAAGTCAAAAGAGTGAACAACGCAGATCAAGAAAGGAATATTATTTCACTATTTAAGATTCACCAGCCTGCCGATGGGCTTAGGTTTTGGTAGCCTGTCTGGAAAACACATAGCCCCGGTATGTTGGGCTTTGCGAGCCCTGGCCCATACATGTCCGAGTCTGATTCTGAATCGCAATGAACCAACAAATAAAGGATTCTCCAGCCTGTGACAGTGTGCTAAAGCATGTTCTGTTAGACACGTACACATAATCAAAACGATCTGTAACAATGCAATACTATCACATATAAAAAAAAGAAAAAAAAAGAAAACATGTTTTACTCACATAAGCGTGTTGCACCATTCCTGTCAGATCCAATATAGAAGGCATAGCATTGTGTTTTAATCTCAATATGTCTGCAAATCCAGTCTCGACCTGTGTCTGGTTTACAAACCATTCTGCGGTAAAATGAAGCAAACAATGTGAGCTGGAACTTCATTAAAAATAAAGTTCAACCACTCATTCCTAATATTAGAATCCGAAGGAAGCTTATGCAGTGACTGTGTTCTTCCGCAACCAGGCACAGCGCAATATCTTGCTATCTTCGGCATGTTTATTGCTCGGTTCGGTAGCGTGATCTGTTTAGCTCCACGAGACGGTGGGCAGGGATACAGAAGCAGGCGTACATATCTATCTGTTGAGGCAACATTTCCCCTTTCTATTATGTCATTGATTTGAGAGCTCTCGTTTTCTGGGCCTGGTGTCAATAAAAGCTTTTATTTGACTAACAAGGAAGTTTTCAGCTCCGAAATGTACAGGGTATTCTTATATCACGATGAACTTTTATATATCAAAGGCTCAAGGGAAAGTTAATTTCTCAATTCATTACCCCTTTAAACATATTTATATCTTGTATATAAACTGAAAATCCCGTACAAGCACGAGAGGTCGCTGTGTAAACGCATCTTGACCATCTAAAAATTTCACAAACAACAAAAAAACATACTTTTTTTAATAGTTTCTAATAACAAATACATCCAAATGCATGACACATGAGCATTCAAGTCATTCACCGATGAAAAAGAGGGATAAATTACCTCAAAATATTTTGAGGAGAAACTGTGAAAGGCCTGTCAGATATCACTGCACCGTCTCTCATAGTGAAAATACCAGTAAGCAGGAGAGGACGCTAACTGTGTAAATGTTCCTTGACTGTCTAAAAATTTCACAAACAACAAAAAGAGACACATTTTTTTATATATATATATAGTTTCTAATAACAAATAAATCCAAATACGTTATCTGACATGTGAGCATTCAAGTTGTCCACCAGTGAAAAAAGAGGAGCTAATTTACTTAACAACTTGTTGAGTGAGATATAGGCTGCAATGAGATTGGATGACAATTAACACATTTTGTGTTGGATACAGTGTTGTTGTTTTTTTCCTTAACCTTTCCTTTTTTTTTTTTTTTTTTTTTTTTTACACACATTCAACATAAAATGTAATAAAATAACTTACATTCAACATAAAATTACACAAATGTGTTAAAATACCCCTCACACAAAACAATGTGTCAAAAATTAACATCCTTTTTGAGAGTGCACATACTATACATTGTTTACTCAGAAAACCCAAGTTAAGATTAATTGATTGGATTGAGCGCCATTTTATCAAGCAAAAAAACAAACCAAAAAAAAACCTCACCATTATGGTGATCAGTGTTCACTTTGGTTGGGCACTTGGAACATTTATATTATTATAACTCTCTTCCTATTGATGCAGCAATGCAACAATAAATCACAGTTATTTGGTTTCAAAGGAAGAGAAGTAACAAATAGGTTGCTTTTAAAAGCTGACCTAGCTTCTGACTGAATAATTAACTATAGTTAATGATTTAGTCAGAAATGAAGGTCACCTTTTAAAAGCAATTCATACTTCCCTTCATGTTTTATTTTATTGCTAACGCTTACGTCATAAACACCTCATGAAACTTAATCGGGTTGATATAATCCCTCTATATTTGTGACAATATCTTGCAGTTGATCATGCTTGAATCACACACAGACTTCAGCATGTTAAACATAACAATGGTAACAACAATGGTAGCTATACTAAGTCAAGAGTAAATCTAAAGTAAAAGATCAAGTACTCTCTACAGTTCTTTTTAGTTACTAGAACTCCTGTGTAAGTGAACGCATTTGTTAGCACAACATACTATTCCTATTTCACTTCTGTTTGCATGCTTTTTTCTTAATTAAGTCTAACTAATTAGATTTTACAGTGTGCAAAAAGATGTACATGCAAATTGAATATTAGTCTTTGACTTTGTTTTTATATTTTTTTCTGGCTGTCACCACAAATGGGCAATTGTCTAAAATTGTTGTTTTTGCAAGATTACTGAGTGTCACACTACCGCATTATTGTAATAGATGATGTGTGGATCCCACTGCAGTGACTTTGACATTTTAAAGTGTGTTTAGCATTATGCTTGATATGCTTATCTCTTCCCAACTAATTTAAAGATGTGTGGAACCTCTGACAAAGCCTTGTCGAAATATTAACCTTGCACTTTGTATTTCGCTGACACTGCATATTTCTTTCATCAGGCATATTTTAAAGCTTCCCTATCATATCCCCATAATTTAGAATCCCCTCTAGAGACATACATTTACTTTAAAACTATGATGTTCATTTTCATCACAAGTCATGTTAATATATACAAAGAAACTGAGATTTCTGAATATACCTTCACATAAGATCATGATTGCATGCAATATAAAATCCATGTATGCACATTCTTATTGTTTGAAGTGAAAATGTACTTGTGTATTGCAGCAGTTAGCAGTTTCTTGGTGGCTTTCTGCTGCCCATGCACATTACAGAGCGACATTGTCTCATGGGATATCATATTATGGACATTGATCTTTTTGTGAGGAGGGCTCTTGACAGCAGGAGGTGACAAAACCCTCTGGGAAATATTATCCTCTGCTCCTGACATCACAGCGTTGACAGTTTGCATTAACATCACTTGTAAGGGATCGTGTGTAGGCAGCACAATATGTAAGGAAGTCATCCATTCTAGTCATTTTCCACAGAATATAGTGACATTTATTTGTACTACCAACTTTATAATATTACTTTATTTATAGTATTTTACAAATTTAACATTTAGCATGTATAAATATACATTTATATAAGTTACTTTATACTTTCTGAAAGTAGCTGGACTCTTTTGAAGCACCAAACAAATAACAGAGTGTCTATTTTGTTGGCAGAGGCTATTTACACTAACTCCGCCCACTGACATCTGGTTGGGCCAGACAAAATTACGGAAGTCACATGTGGCGTAAGGCGCGTGGCACAAAGTTTTGACACAAATCGACGCAAATTCGAATCCACCTTTTGCCACTCTACTCCCTTTTCCCATCACATATCAGATCGAAAAGTGTAAGAAATAAAGCAATAAAAATGAAGAAAATATTTGAAAAGTGTAAATAAAGTGTCCAACGTGTGTAATAAGGTGTGTGTGTTTTTTTTTGGGAATAATAATTTTAATAAATATAATCATTTACACTTATTGCATACCGTTAAATGTACAACAACATTGAGGTGCAAATAGTATCTGATTTATACTATTTACACTTATTGCAAAGAAAATAGACCTAATGCTATTTTTACATAGTGTGAATAGAATGTATCACTATTAGTATTTAGTGTAAATAGCATAACGCTAGGAAAATGCTGCTATTTTCACTTAATGTAGAATCTATTGCTATTTAAAATATGTAAATAGCAGCTATCTCTTAGAAAACGTTATTTTCACTTAGTGCCAACAAATAAAGTGTAATTTCAGGGCTGCAGAACTGAAGTGGGTCACTGCACTCGGGATGTATTTGGGCACTAGTGTATCAAAATAGCATTACAAATTACTAAACGCCTCCAAGTGTGGTGAAATGATGGTCGGGATCATTTTCTTCTTGTAAACAACCAAGAAATGATCAGCAAACGCTGAGGTGGATGGAAGGTAGCATCCACCTGTGAGAGATGCTCATAAATCTCTTATTTTGTCTCCCCCTGGCTTCTCTCTCTTTGGTTCCTCGTATTTTGAAGTTTGATGAATACCCTCATCCCCATAATCATTCCTGTCGCTGTGAGTGGGAAAACAATTAGTTGTGTCCACTAATGAATCAAGACCGCCATGAATTCATTTTCATAAAAAGCAAATATGTTGTGGCTGAGGGCAGAGGGTCAGAGCCCACACAACAGATGCTTCAAATCAATGAGCTTTTTCATAATTACCACAACAGCCTTTGAACAAGAGGGATGTCACCTTTATCTGTATTTATTTGTTGGAGATTCATCTTCTTTTTTCAATTGTAAGCTTATTTTCACGTGGATATAAACAGTTTATTTATATATTTGTAGTTTCTTAACAGTGTTGGGGGAAATGCAATACAACCCTTATAGTGCATGTACATCTCGGAGACGTCTATTTGATGTACGTATTTTCATCTGGAAGAGTGTTCAAGTAATCAAAAAAATCAAGAGTAATCAAAAATGACTTTAGATAAACGTCACATTTGTGTTTTATTATTTTATTTTTATTACTGTAGTAAGAGTGTTAAACTTTCTTATGCATCCTTCTGCAATCCAGTTTGTTTGAGCTGCGCCCTCTACTGTACAGGCGTGAATTTGCATTTCCTTCAGCCTGAGGCTTATTCATTTCACTTTTGGTGAAATGGCCTTTACATTTGCTAAATTATAAAAAATTTAAAAAAATCAAACAAGTGTGGCCAGCCCAGGTGATAAAGAGTAACTCAAACTTTCATAAAAAGTAATGCAATAAGTTACTTTTGAGAAACGCAACATTGTAATGCATTACTTTTACAAGTAACGCTCCCCAACACTGCAGGTGTTGTAAAGGTATAATATGTCATTTTTAGAGGTCACTTATTCAAAACAATGTCGTAGCTTGATGGCGCCTTGATTTTGTGTAATCTTGGGAGTTGTTGTCTTCACTTCTATAGCCGGTGGAAAACAATCTGACGGGACCTGGGCAGAAATCATATTCATTGATGAGCTAACGTATTAAATATTTATTAACATTACTTTAGTATGAATCAGGATGGGGCTGAAAGCCATTTAAGCGGAACGAGGCCTCTGGAGTGATTGCTAATGAGAGACAAGCGCGACAAGCATGTCTCGAGAGTGGACGAGCACTTCCGCTTCTTCCGCTCATGTGTATGTGGGGTAACGCAGAGCTGTTTGATCATATTAGATACATTTGAGTGTGTTGAAAGTTATGTTATAATGCTACTCTGTGCGTTCACTCGGTGGCTACTGTGAGACACTTGTTCTACACTGCAGTGAGCTAGATTGATATTAGGCATGGTAAAACATGGTACTCGCGGTAAATCAAGAAAACAAGATTTAAACAATAAGACTAACTGTGCTTGAGCTATATAACAATTAGTTTTCTGTCGATGGAGGTAAACAGTTGCTCACCTGTTTAATAAAACACATAATATATTAAAGCATCTTTGGTGTTCCCATGGAAATAGAGGGAAACGTGGGTATGGTGTCATTGATAGGCATCGCACGGACACGATCCGTGTCCTGGTTGAAATAGCTTATTTCTCTGGATTAAAACATTCTTGGAAACATTTGGGGTAATATAAGTACAAGTCAACTAAATATACATTGTTCTAGTGGTTTTTGGGTATTTTAATCCAAAAATCTTATATATTGTGCCTTTAATATGTGCACTCTTAGAAAAAGTGTTTCAGTGTGGGTTCTATATTGAACCCTAGGGTTCTTGACCAAATTCTTAAGAACTTTTTATGCCAATAAGGTTCTATGTGAATAGAAATGTCTTAAACGACTGCATACTTTCATGCTTAATCGATTGATTCCTGTTCATTTTTTTCTTGAGAAAAAGTATGTTTATGAGCTGTTTAATTCTTAAAATTTAACAATTAAAATTTCATTAAAACAAAATGAACTAAATCCATAAAATGATCCCATAGTCCCTAAAAGGTTCTATGAAGAGCCTGACAGAACCGTTTAAGCTTATAATATAGAACCTTTTCTTCTAAAAGTGTGGATTGATAAATAACAAAGTATATAGCATTTATATAACCACAGAAAATATAAACTCCTTCTTCAGAATTTCTTGTGTTCCACAGGACAAAAAAACAAAACAACAGCATACAGTTTTCAAGTGACGTGAGCAAATAATAACAGAATTTAATTTAATTTGTGATGAACTGTTTCTGAGTTTTAACCTTTTATATTTGGTGTTATTATATTATAAAACCCTCTGTCTGGGGTCTCTGATATGCCCAGCACTTTCCTAAAAGTTTTCTGAAAGCATTTCACGTAGTGTGTATAGCTCCTCAAGCGCTAATATTCACAGTATTTGGCAGGAGGCGTCGTATAGGGGGCTGGGAGTGACCGCAGACAGTTTGTTGCCTGATAAAAGACATTTTGGAACAACGCCACATCTGAGATTGAATCTGCGGTCCTTGGGTTTAACACTCTCAACAGGAGGGAAATCTTGCCAGCCGACACAGTTTTACAAATGCGGCCGTTGATGTTTTGTTTCTCGCACACTTAAGCGACACTGGGTCTCGTGCAAAAGCAAGCATGATTCAAGAAGTTTGCATTTACATTTTACTTTCTAGATGTAGATAATTAATTAAGAAAAAACTTTCAGAACAAATTCAAAACATGAAAAAACTAAAGTACTAATTTACTATTGAACTGTAGTGTATATTATTATTATTATCATCATCATGTTATTAATAAATAATTTGAACAGGGGACTTGCTTAGGAGGCACATAAAAGTAATGTCACAAAGTCTTAAAGTGGAGCTATTGTAGTGACGTCTTTCTATTGAAGCCATTTCTCATTTATTAATGACTGAACACTTCAAAATCAATTAAAGAGGCGCAGGCTTTGTCTTGAGATGGATCAAGCCCATTAGGGGCGTCTTATCAAAGAGTCCATCATGCCATAAAACTGTTAGGCTTCAATCTAAAGATCTCATGTCCCCTACTGCGTCTTGTTACAATGGCGAGCAAGAGAGGGGCTTTTAGTACAGCCGTCCACTAATTCCCGCCCTAGAAAATGATCCATACAACATACTTGCATTCAAAGTTGACACAAATGATTTTGCGTAACACAGTAATTGAGTGACTTGCCAGCTGTTAGAGCAGAGAGCATAAAAATATTAGACGAGAATACAAAGGGAAATAGTATAATGAAATCAAGGGCACAGGAACATGTAATGAAGAAGGCCTGAATAGGAAGGACAGGTCCAAAGACAGCATTATCAACAATACAGCCGTGAGCATGGAAAGACATGGAGTACCCTGCGAATCTCGAGCCCTGGGACACCCCCATCACTTAAAACATAAAACGATATATCATATTATACATATGTATACAGTAAAACCGTAAAACCGAAGGGAATGCTACTAAAACTGCCCTGCACACCGGTAAGCGAAATGGGGTCTTGCGCTCTCAACACGCTACCGCCTACTCCGCGATGGCGCCATGTTTGCCGCACACACCTTCACGCTCGTGTGGATGTGTCAAGTATAAAGCTCAAAGTATACTTCGACCGTCCGCACACTATCCGCATGACATCATTTCCGTCAACAGAAGGGTTCACGGACGTCCACACACCCTATCCGCGTGCAGCCCAATTTTTGAGACCACGCGGATGGTGCACGTACAACAGCGCATGCGCCACAAGAAAGACAGAAAGAGTCCACTAGGTGGCAATGCGCACAGTACTGTGCACGGTGTGCAGTTGTCGAAGAAGAGAAAACACACTTGAAACAGGAAGAAAACACTACAGTGGACGGCAAACTTGAAGAGCGCTTGTGCAAAGTTGGTGCGTTGTTGTTTTTTTCAGTACTTTTCTTCTTAGATCCTGCTGAGCAAATGTCCTGTTGATGACACGACTCAGTGTTGCCATCCGATGTCTGGTAGAGTATAAAATTGTACTGCGCATGTCTCGAACTCAGCCATTCGTGGTTGAGTATACTTTGAAAGCTGTGTGGACGAGACTGCTCGCGAGACATGTCTGGGCATGTAAACTGAAGTATACCTGGGGCTTAACACTGCATTCATACGAGACGTCAGCATCAACACTTTTCATTTACTTTGAATGGGTGACGTCATGCATTGCCAAACTGAATTGTGACACAGGCTATCTGATTGGCCTGACGCCTATGCAAATACCCTACCCAATTGTGTTCATGAAACACCGGAAAAGTAATTGGCTGTTGTCACTAAGGCGGTCGGTTCAGCGCCAAACTTCAGACACACCCTCCTTTAAGTGTTGACGCTGATGACCCAAGTGAATGCAACGTAAACCAAGCTTAAGAATGTAACATGCAGAAACGGCTACATTGAAAGTGTGGCTTGTTAAACAACAATGAAAAAGCACTATTTAATTAGATCATTGGGGTTGTGGTGGCATTTGTTTTTGGCACAATACCTTTCTTATACTCACTTATGAGCACAACTCCATTTGTTGTGGAGAAAAATAAACAGCAATTAATGCAAGAGCCATAAAACAAGCATGAAAGAGATATGAGGCAATAATATATGCTTTGATGGAGGGCTTCTTGAGAGCATTCTGGTTCGTGGTTCATTCTTTCATATGTTATGGAGTATTTAAGCAGGGTTTTCTCAAGCAGGTATTTCATTATTGTTTCTAATCAGCCCGACTACAGGCCCCAATATTGTCAGTGTTTATCAGGAACTAGACAAACAACGGCCACAAAAATCAGCATGGAAGAGGGAATTGAGAATTTGGCTTTATATCCCATAACGTTCTTGAAATTCTAAAGTATTACAGTGCTTTCAAGGCAGAAATGCATTGATATTTCGCAAGCATATATGCTTGGGGTTTGTTCTAAACTCAGCATAATAAGCTTTTGTAATGAATTCAGCCTGAACAGCTTCATTTTAGTGCATCAAGTAGTGAACCACTTGATTCACATGAACGAACCGATTCACTGAAATGATTCTGTTTTAATATAACAAACAACAGTAAGATATATTGAAACGGAATCATTTTAGTGAATCGATTCGCTTTGATGTTTTAAAGGTGAAAACTAATTCACTAAAATTATTCAAATCCATTGCCAGGATTCAAAAGACTCTAGGCGTCCAACTATAGGATCAAAAAGACAAGCTCATTCACATGTGTCTCAAAAAGGGTGATATTTTACATCTTCCCTTATCAAAGAACCCTTTAACCCTCTTAAATCTCTTTTAAGCGGCAGAAATCTGTCCAGGCTTTGATTTACACATACCTAATAAATACTAATGAACTTCTCATTTCTTACACTTCTCTACAATATTTTAAATTCCCTTCCATCTCCTGAGATCAAGGTGGGGTGCAGAAACCACAACAATAATGAGAATGGTTTATGGTGGGAGTGAAATCCAGTTATAATGGGCTATACCTTGAGATATAGCTGAAAGAATCCATTTGGAGTGAAGCCATAAGATGACGCACCGTCAGGATAAGATCCAACTAGGGACCATTTTCGCCAACGATCCTAAGAAAGTTATTGATTATCCTTTTGGCCTAAATGATGTACTGGGTATTTGCTGTCCCTTTGGGCGTGTGTAAAACGGGGCATACGCTCTGTGGCCCGCCACACGTGTGCAGCATGTGTTTATCTGTGTTGTTGAGGCTTGTTTGCCATTTATCTGTGGGTGTGTGACAGCGTGAGATTGAGCTTTGGTGGATGCAGCTCTTACACAGAGAGCGAATGTACAGTGCTGGTTCCTCTAATAATGAACTGCCTGGAAGTGATCTTATTTTTTCCAGGTGTGGCTGGCCGCTTGTGTAAAAGACATAAACTCCTGGTGTTGGGTCTGTGGGATACAGTAGGTTAGATATAGCCTGTCTAATGTTTTGTGAAAGGAATACTTTTCTGATTAAAAGTGAAAAGTGACAGTGAAGGCATTTAGCCTATAGGCCTTATATCAAACTTTTGAAGAATAGTGTATATATTATGTAATGATTATAATATATAATAATATATAAAAGATTATAAACGTATAAAAAACGTGCATATATACGATTTTAAAATATACACGTTGCTATAATGTTATGTGGCAACAAATGATGAGTCATTAAATCATTCATTCAACCAATTTTTTCGAACTGAATCATTCAGGAATAAATTGCCATTGTGTCATTGTTTGAATCTACAGTATATTCCCAGGTAACAATTTTGGTTCCCAGAACGTTCCCAGAATGTTCTTTTTTAAGATTTGTTCTTGGTTAGCCAGGAAAGTTTTCTTAATGGAAATAGAATGTTACTCTAACATTATTCTAACTTTATGGACCGTTCTGTATACGTTATTGTTAGATTATTTAAAAATAACTGCCTGCAACATTCTGTGAATGTTATTTTATGATTGCAAAATAATAACCTAAAAAGAATGTTCCTAGAACATTATTATAAACACATTATGGTTCTCAAAAAAATTACCAAAAGGGAACCAAATACTAACATTAGGGAATGTTCTGTGTTTGCTGGGTTAAAATGTGAGTTTCTCAATGTTAACTTGTTTATGAACTGTTGTACTATCACAAATGTCGTTATCATTGTTCGTTACTCCAATACATTCTGAGAAACGGGGCAAACAGTTGCTAGTTCTTACACAATGTGAATTAAAGGTGCATGTAATATTGACAGCTAGAATAAATTAAACTGGATACTGCAGTCCAAATTCAAAATATTGGAGAGGGTTTTTTTACTCCTCTCCTCGACATTCACGTGGGTTGCCAGATTGACGACCGCAACATGAAAGAGCACAATTGCCAATGGAAAGCATTGAGCCTTACACTGTAAGTTATTCAGATAATATCCATTCCTACTAATAGTGTGGATAAATTAGCTATCTAACGTTAGCTGAAGCTCAATGCTTAGCCTACCTGTCAAAGAGAAAATTAGCCAACCCAGCAGTCAAAACCTTTCTGGGCTTTAAGCTCAATCTGTTTTTTATTAGGCCTATACTTCTGGTCATAAAGGTTTAAATGGATTCCTAAGCTTTTTGGTACAGGTAGAATCTGCGATTTCTGACCCAGTTCGTTTGCTTGCTTCCATGGCTACAAATACGCTATGTTTGCTGCCAACTGGCAACCCAGGGTGTCGAAATACTATTGGGTAAATTGTCAGTGGGCTGGATCACACAGACCAATACAAAAATGCACATTTCACTGTAGAATAACTGGCTGTAGCATTGTTTTTCAGAGAAACAAGTATGTAAACTTAGCATGTCTCCTAAATATCTGCAAACATATGGCATTTTTATGCTTTAGTAGAGTCAAAAAATTACATACAGCACCTTTAAAAGGATGCTTGAACACTCTTTTGAACTAACAACGGTGGGAATTTGTGGTGTAAGTGCCTTACAAAAGACAGCCCTTGTTTTTTCTTTCTTTATGTACGTGCCAATTCGTTTATATTATCCACTTAACATTATTTTCTTTAATATTTAAAAATGATATTGCTTTAAAATATTTGATTATATATGTTATAGTTTGAAAGTTTCATAATTGTGTCTGTTTGTTGAAGGTTTTTTACATTAACAGAAAGGTGAACTTTTACAGTCAACATCTGTCGGCAATTTGTCGACAGCATGTATGAAATGTATCCGTGTCCCCATCTTCATTCTCCTTGGCGGAGGGCGGAGAATGATGACAGGGCTTGTTTTAAAGGGCTGCCGTGGGGTGAAGATGGATTGGCTTGTCATCCATTGGGGACTTGACAATGTTGATGTTTGTCAGGTTCATGTCAGAGATGGGATGGGGGTGGGAGGAGGCCACTCCTCAGGAGGGAGAAAAGGGAAGCTCTGGGGCGCAGAGAAGAGACGTGAAGGGGAGGAGAAACAGAACAATTATCTTCGTAAGACACTTCAGGCCACATACAAAATATGGCCTAAGGGAGTGCACTGTTAGCAGGTGCAGGGTGATTAAATATGCTTTCTCAAGATTTTAATTTTTCTCTCAAAAGAAAAGTTTAATTCATTATGTGTATCAGTTCATTTGGACATTTATTTAGATTAACCAGATCATTAAAAATGGACATTTATATATATATATATATATATATATATATATATATATATATATATATATATATATATATATATATTATAATAAAAATGCTATTCGTTTAATTTAAATATGATACATTACCGTTCAAAAGCTTGCGGTTGGTAAGATTTTTAAAGGGGGCATGCCCCTTTTTACAAGATGTAATATAAATCTCAGGTGTCCCCAGAACGGACTGAAGTTTCAGCTCAAAATACCCTATAGATAATTTATTATAGGATGTTTTAAAAGCCCCTATTTGGGTGGGAGCAAACACATGCTTTTTTTGTGTGTGTCTTTAAATGCAAATGAGATGCTGCTTCCCGCCCCCTTTCCAGAAGAGGGCAGAGTGCTTAATATGACAACAACAGATTAGGACTGGAGAACATCACACAGTGAATAGAATTGACCTATAGGTAAGCCCCCTTTTTTTTTTTTAAATATGGTGGGTAACAAGATTAATTTGGAAGCGAGGGTTTATAGATCACAGTGCAAGCGGAAGAAGCCTCGGTCGTCATGATTGCAGATGACAACATCCAGGATCAACACAGTTTATGTACCGAAGGGTAAAATTAAATTAATCTATATTTAACCAGTTTAATATGGAGAGGCTCTGAAATGTAGTTTCATGTGTTTTTGACCTACACTGCTGACCTACATGACATGAAAACAGTTAGCTATTTAGGTTTGTACGTTAGCATGGACTCCTTAACTTTAATCGTAAATTAGAGTATGACAACCAGAAAATCCTCTCAGGATACCTGAAATCAGTGTTACAAGTATCCCAGGCACATCGTTTTACCTTTTTTTTTGTAGCATAAACATCATCAAACCAATGAGCACTTCGGATCTTCCAATGTTTCTCTATGCCGCTAAAAACCTAAAGATGTCCGAGTTCCAGTCCCTGTGCAACTGATACGCAGCTGCCATTGGCTCATATATGTTCGAGGGGAAGGGCTTACCGGTCAATTCCCACAGATAGATCAATATTAAACTTCATATCCAGAACACTTAAGTATCGCACTTTATAATTTGTGAATGTTTGCAAATCGGCTTTCTGAATGTGCTTGTTTTAGCCTGCTGTACAGCTAATGTGGCTATAAAGTTACCATTGTCTCTGACTGTATTCACAGAGACCAGAGCTATGTTGTTAGTTTTATTTTTAAGAAGTAAAAAGTAGTGTTTATTAATTATACAGATGGTGAGCATTTTCGGGTTAAAAATAAAAATACAACGTACACTATATTGCCAATAGTTTTGGGACGCCTGTCTTTACATGCACATGAACTTTAATGACATCCCATTCTGTAAGGTTTAATATGGAGTTGGCCCACCCTTTGCAGCTATAACAGCTTCAACTCTTCTGGGAAGGCTTTCCACAAGGTTTAGGATTGTGTTTATGGGAATTTTTTACCATTCTTCTAGAAGCGCATTTGTGAGGTCAAGCACTGATGTCGGACGAGAAGGCCTGGCTCGCAGTCTCCATTCTAATTCATCCCAAAGGTGTTCTATCGGGTTGAGGTCAGGACTCTGTGCAGGCCAGTCAACTTCCTCCACACCAAACTCACTCATCCATGTCTTTATGGACCTTGCTTTGTGCACTGGTGCGCAGTCATGTTGGAACAAGAAGGGGCCATCCCCAATCTGTTCCTACAAAGTTGGTAGCATGAAATTGTCCAAAATGTCTTATTATGCTGAAGCATCAAGAGTTCTTTTCACTGGAACTAAGGGGCCAAGCCCAACCTCTGAAAAACAACCCCACACCATAATCCCCCCTCCACCAAACTTTACACATGGCACAATGCAGTCAGGCAAGTACTGTTCTCCTGGCAACCGCCAAGCCCAGACTCGTCCATCGGATTGCCAGACAGAGAAGCGTGATTGGTCACTACAGAGAACACGTCTCCACTGCTCTAGAGTCCAGTGACGGTGTGCTCTACTCCACTGCATCCGACGCTTTGCATTGCACTTGGTGATGTAAGGCTTGAATGCAGCTGCTCGGCCATGGAAACCCATTCCATGAAGCTCTCTACACACTGTTCTTGAAGGCCACACAAAGTTTGGAGGTCTGTAGCTATTGACTTCTGCACACTGTGACCCTCAGCATGCGCTGACCCCGCTCTGTGAATTTATGTGGCCTACCACTTCGTGGCTGAGTTGCTGTTGTTCCCAACTGCTTCCACTTTGTTATAATACCACTAACAGTTGACCGTAGAATATTTAGTAGTGAGGAAATTTCACAAATGGACTTATTGCACAGGTGGCAACCTATCACAGTACCATGCTTGAATTCACTGAACTCCTTAGAGTGATCCATTCTTTCACAAATGTTTGTAGAAGCGTCTGCATGTCTAGGTGCTTGATTTTATACACCTGTGGCCATGGAAGTGAGTGGAACACCTGATTTCAATGATTTGGAGGGGCGTCACAATACTTTTGGCAATATAGTGTAGCTCTGGCCTCTGTGAACAGGGGTTAAAGGGATACTTCAGCAATTAGCATTAAGCTTTGTATCAGTAGAAATCCGGTAGTATATTCGAATGATCGTGCTTTCGAATGATCGTGCTCTCGTGATGAATGTAATCTGACTCCTGCTGCGTTTGTGCCGTGACACTCGCTCGCCTCACTCACATTATATTGAACAGACACGTTCAGCTTTTAATTGTAGAATGCACTACAGTTTATGTTCTCTAACTGAACTAAATTATTTTATTATTATGAAAAGGTGGGCAAGTGATCCAGTGAACCAGTAGCAGTGGCTTTGGGAGTGGCCTCGTAGGGCAGCGAAGCAAGTGCATTCTGGGAGTTGTTGTCTTTCATCCACATGAGCCAAAAATACATTTTCTGGCTTTTCTCAGTCTAGAAGGCACCAACTTCAAAAATAATTTCACATTTCTACTACATAAATGACCCAGTTTGAATACACATTCATCCAGCCCAGCCCTTTAACAAGCACATTCAGAAAGGTTATTTGCAAATATTTACAAAACAAATATTATTTGTTGCAGTTCTTGTGTGTTCTAGATATGAAGTTTGATCACAAACAGTTGGTTCTGATCCATCTTTCAGAATCAACCTGTTTTGCAAATGTGTTTTACTGACCCTTGTTTGCAAAGCACTCCAGTGTGAAATGATTCACACATTTATGAATTTAGCTATTTTCTTGGACACATTCCCTTTATAAATTAAATAAATCCACTGCATCCTCAGTGGCTCAGATGCCGGGAATTTATGAAGACTCTTGTGTTCATTATTACAGCCAACAACAGAACAGTTATAATGTTTACGTAGCTGAGACATTCGTCACTAGCTGTTCTAGAGAGGATATAAGCATGGCGGACTGCTTGCAGCTCACTCAGGGCGGGATCTATCATCACAAGTGGGCGGGGATTGTCCATACTGTGACATGACAGTAAGGGGAACACTGGAACAGTGTATTTTCAGACACTGCTTCTGATTTATGGGATTATAAAAAAAAGTAGTCAGTGTATTTTTACCATTATAGGGTGGTTGGTTACACACACCGTGGACACACATTTATATTCAAACACTAAAGGTGAATTTTGCATAATAGGTCCCCTTTAAATGTTTAGAAAGAAGTCTCTTATGATCACTATAGCTGCATTTATTTGATTAAAAATACAGTAAAAATAGTCTTATTATGAATTATCATTACAATTGTTTTCTATTGTAATATATTTTAAAATGTAATTTATTCCTGTGATGGCAAAGCTGAATTTTCAGCACCGTTACACCAGTCTTCAGTGTCACATGATCCTTCACAAATCATTTTAATATGCAGATTTGATGCTCAAGAAACATTTATTGTGACTATCTATGTTGAAAACATGGAAACCATGATACATTATTTCAGATTAGTTTTTATGAATAGAAAGTTCAAAAGAACAGCATATATTCTATATTATAATGTCTTTACGGTAATTTTGATATATCCTATTAATTTCTTAATATTAATGATAATAACACAGTAATAATAAAAAGTTAATTACAGACCACAAACTTTTGAATGGTAGTGTATCATAAAATTATTATAAAATTATTAAAAACATATTTTTATTATATACATTATTTGTTTTGGACAAATCTGTTGAAGACGATCTTTTTTTTTCTTATCTGAATGAGTATTTTGAGTAATTCTCAAGGATGTTGCGATGCACCTTCAAATTTTATCTATTTGCATTGTGGAGGTGATGCAACAGCCAAAAGATGCATTTATAAATAGATCAACAATTTACATCCTATCGCCACCTGTAGCATAAACATTTTTGAATCATCAAAATAGTTTTAGTAACCCTCAATGTTGCACAAAATTTAGACTGAAAAAAAAAAAAAAAAAAAAGGTAAATGGAAAGGATGATACTAAAATTCACTAAAATATTGCCAATTTTATCTTTGCAACCCAAGTTTTTGATCAATTTTCAAAACATACAGTTCTTCACAGTGCCCCAAAACATGAATGCTGAATGAGTTTCACCGTTCTTCTATGAATATTTAAGTGACGACACAAAGACAGCACACGCTGCTGCTATTGAACAAAAATCTGGTGTCGACCGTCCACATTGCTCATTAAAATGAGATTTAACAGGGATTTTCATTTTCAGTAACAAATGTATTCATGGCTAGCCCATCAGTCATTGTCAAAAGTAATCTCATTTTCCTTGTGCGAGGGAGACAGACGCACAAGGAGGTGAGCGACAGCCTTTTTCGGCCGAGAGGGAGGGGTGCTGGATATTGTCCACCTCCTGCCGTCTTTTCACTTCCTGTCACACAGGAATAGGAGGAAACCCACTGCTACCGGAGCGCTTCAAAGCGCTTATAAATTTCCATATTTCCCAACCTGACACAAAAACAAGTGATATTATTTACAAAGAAATAGAGGCTAAAAAAAAAAAGAAAGAAAAATTGGTGTGTGCTGTGTGGAAATAAGATGAGGAATTAGCAAATGAATGCTACAGTGGCCCTCTGCATGTTACCTGCACTGTGACAATGTGTTATCTTTGGCTAAACAGCTGTGTTTTGGGCCCAACCCCCCCACCCCCACCCCCAACACCCCCTTAAAAAAGGGATCCAAAATTAACTTTTGACCAACCATGCCGGATGGCAAGTGAATTGGGAAAATTCATGGGCTGTAAATATGTTGTACCAGCCATTAAAGCATCCCATAGGCAATTTGTTTTAGAAACACTTTTTGTTATACTGGTTGACATTGTAAAGAGCGATACCTTTGCGTTTACAACAGTAACTTGAGTAAAGTTGAGCGAGTGGGTCTCTGAGCTTGTGCGAGTGAGTGGAGGCGGGCCTCATTGGCATATTCATGATCCATGTATACTAAATGAAGCAAGGGTGTAGAGTTACATTCAAGCTATTTTAAGGATTTTTTTTTTTTTTTTTTTTTTTCACAAGATAAAAAGTTTAAATATGTAATTTTGGTGCTCATTTGGAGTTTTTAGGGATAAAATGATTGACTACAGGGGGACTTTAAAAAATAATGAACCTTTTTCCCCTCTGTATATTCACAGACGGCAGATGTTTTCAGTAGGTGCTTTGTATGCGTTTCAATTACATTGCTAACTTGTCACTTACGTTAGCGAGGGTCAAACTAGTGCAAATTTTTGTTTTGAGTTTAAAACAATTACAATTTCTAATAAAAGTTACAGGCCAACTGACATGTTTTTACTCTCCAAATCCAGTTTTTACAGACTTTCGTTTCTCAGTTTTGTGGCCTGCTTAAATGCAGTCACATGCTGACATTCAAAGATCGTTTTGGTTTATTGTCTTGCTAACTGCTGTTACTAAAATTCCCTTTAAACTCCTATATTGTCACACTCTGCAGTCGTTGTTGAATAGAGAATGATTTAACATCTGTTTTTGCCACTTGCATCAAGACGTAAACATCACATCTTGTTTTCAGCATGTGCATCAGCCTCCTTTACTCTAGGGTAATTGGAGAGGTTACGTTATGCAATTTAAGATTTAACGTAAAGTCACGCATGTCAAGTACATGATATGTGCTTTCACGAGCGTATTTACATGTGTTCATTTTATCTGTAAAAACACAAGTGGCATGAGAGATTAAGAGACGGCGAATGTGAACCCACACACTGCTGAACCCCTGCGATCTGCCAAGAGCTTACTGGGGGAAAACAACATCTGAGTGCAAAACCACCGTTGATGTACAAAATCTGTGATTTTCGGTGCATTTTGAGGTAAATGAAAGCTGAGAGGCTTTATACTGTGCAACATGAAACAGCATTTTACTGTAGTTCAACAGTAGCTATGCTTCCATCCAAAGTTACAAAGTTTGTTTGGGTTTTAGTATGAATATGTTAGCCTTAAGGTTATCTATAAGTTAGTGTGCTCCAAAACAATGACAAAATTCACATTTAGAAGATATAAGCGTTCAAAACTTAGTCTCTCACTTCTGCCTATATGGATCAATGATTTTGATGACATCACTCTGCACTTCAGCTTCTCATCAGATTTTCTGTCCAATCAAATGCTCTCTAGAATCTAAAGCATCCCACCCCCTACATTAAAAAAAAGACACTGAAGCTGCGGCTGAAATCGGTTACTTGTTCAAAAAATTACTATTTTCTACATGGTGAATGGCACACAGTGCACTATGTAGGGTTCAGATAGTGTAAATATCATGAATGAAGTCTGGTTTCATGTTAAAGGTGGGGTAAGTGCTTTCTGGTAACCAATGTTGATATTTCAAATCACCAAAACAAACATGCCCCTACCCCAAAAGGCTCTAGCCCCTATTTTGATAGCCCCACACATACGTACGAAGCACAGGCAACGACAATGGCTGTGAATCTGAATCTGCTGTGCCAGCCGGCCGAGGGTACGTGTCATCAATAAGTAGAAGCAATGTGTGTTACTATGGTAATCCAGGTCGAATGTTCAAGGAAAAAGTCATACCTTACATCCCAAAAACACAAACACAGTTCTCATGAACAACTCGATAGCACGAGCACGACAGTCCAACTAACAAATATATTACAATTGTGAAAAAGACTAGAGTGTTATATTGATCACTAAAAGAGGAACCAAAGGAAACAAACAAAAGTTGGGACACTGTACAAATTGTGAATAAAGACAGAATGCAATGATGTGGAATTTTCAAATTTCAATATTTTATTAAGAATACAACACAGATGACATATCAAATGTTTAAACTGAGAAAATGTATAATTTTAAGGGAAAAATAAGTTGATTTTAAATTTCATGGCATCAACACATCTCAAAAAAGTTGGGACAAGGCCATGTTTCCCACTGTGTGGCATCCCCTCTTCTTTTTATAACAGTCTGCAAACGTCTGGGGACTGAGGAGACAAGTTGCTCAAGTTTAGGAATAGGAATGTTGTCCCATTCTTGTCTAATACAGGCTTCTAGTTGCTCAACTGTCTTAGGTCTTCTTTGTCGCGTCTTCCTCTTTATGATGCGCCAAATGTTTTCTATGGGTGAAAGATCTGGACTGCAGGCTGGCCATTTCAGTACCCGGATCCTTCTTCTACGCAGCCATGATGTTGTAATTGATGCAGTGTGTGGTCTGGCATTGTCATGTTGGAAAATGCAAGGTCTTCTCTGAAAGAGACGACATCTGGATGGGAGCATATGTTGTTCTAGAACTTGGATATACCTTTCGGCATTGATGGTGCCTTTCCAGATGTGTAAGCTGCCCATGCCACACGCACTCATGCAACCCCATACCATCAGAGATGCAGGCTTCTGAACTGAGCGCTGAGAACAACTTGGGTTGCCCTTGTCCTCTTTAGTCCGGGTGACATGGCGTCCGAGTTTTCCAAAAAGAACTTCAAATTTTGATTCGTCTGACCACAGAACAGTTTTCCACTTTGCCACAGTCCATTTTAAATGAGCCTTAGCCCAGAGAAAACGCCTGCGCTTCTGGATCATGTTTAGATATGGCTTCTTTTTTGACCTATAGCGTTTTAGCCGGCAACGGTGAATGGCACGGTGGATTGTGTTCACCGACAATGTTTTCTGGAAGTATTCCTGAGCCCATGTTGTGATTTCTATTACAGTAGCATTCCTGTATGTGATGCAGTGCCGTCTAAGGGCCCGAAGATCACGGGCATCCAGTATGGTTTTCCGGCCTTGACCCTTACGCACAGAGATTGTTCCAGATTCTCTGAATCTTTGGATGATATTATGCACTGTAGATGATGATAACTTCAAACTCGTTGCAGTTTTTCTCTGAGAAACTCCTTTCTGATATTGCTCCAGTATTTTTGGCCGCAGCATTGGGGGAATTGGTGATCCTCTGCCCATCTTGACTTCTGAGAGAGACTGCCACTCTGAGAGGCTCTTTTTATACCCAATCATGTTGCCAATTGACCTAATAAGTTGCAAATTGGTCCTCCAGCTGTTCTTTATGTGTACATTTAACTTTTCCGGCCTCTTATTGCTACCTTTCCCAACTTTTTTGGAATGTGTAGCTCTCATGAAATCCAAAATGAGCCAATATTTGACATGACATTTCAAAATGTCTCACTTTCAACATTTGATATGTTATCTATATTCTATTGTGAATAAAATATAAGTTTATGAGATTTGTAAATTATTGCATTCCTTTTTTATTCACAATTTGTACAGTGTCCCAACTTTTTTGGAATCGGGTTTGTATATTAGGAGTTTATTGTCTTACTTTTCAGACACACTATGAGCTGACGCTTGAAACACACAGTGGTTTATAGGATGTGTAAATGAATGGGTCTTTATCATCGCTGAAGTGAACGACGATACGATTGCAAGTGGACAAACAAGCGAACATGACACATGAGCATATTCAAGCAAAAGCCAGCATATATTAGTTCTGTGAAACAAAACAAAACCAATGTTACTCGCCTATCGAGAAGAAATAAAGCAACCTTGGCGTCCGATTGCAGGCTTAGCGCTCCTTGAGTTCTCATCAGCGCTGGAAAGCTAATACTTCTTGCCTGATCATAAGCCTTCTTTTGTTCCAGAAACATTTTCCACATTTGTTTTTTTTTATCTGCAATCTCTCTCTTTCTGTCGTCACTCAGCTAATGTCCATCCTGTGTGAATAATGATGTGCACTGAGTGCTCTCTTCTCACCATCATTAGTAGACGCGCCCTTTACTGTTGATTGGCTACAAGTTTGTTTTAGTACTCGGCCTGAGACACTTTTATAAAGCATTTTTGAGACACAGTAGCACAGAGCGGATCACATGCTCGAGTTGGCGCAGATCACAAAACCTATCGGACCCATTTGAATTCTGCAAAGAATGCTGTATTTTAAAGCAATATAGAGGAGAAATGGCTAGAAAGACTAGTGTTTTTGACCGTTTTCACAATATTTTGTTATGTGAATATCTGAACATGCAATATCAAAAGAAAGAACAGACCATCTGCTTTTAATCAAATTCCCAGTTTTATTCTAGCTTCTTATTTTAACATTTGAATATGGGTAAGTTTTAAAAAAAAGCAAAATTTTGAAGAAAAAGCTGAGAAAATCACATCTTTGTCAAAGACTATATCCATATCAGATTCAGAACGATGATCAAACACAGATGGAGTAGATCGAGTCCATCAACACCCCTAATACTTGCACAGTCCTATAGCTCGACATTTCATTCAGTAACATTAGATAGTTTTGATTTATATGCTGTTTAATGTTGGTGATCACATTATTTTACATATGCTTATTACACGGCTCTGTGGAATACTTGATTCTGATTGGTCAATCGCGCCAGACATTCCCAGATAACAACCACCAAAGTGAATAACACACCGCTCATCCGGGTACTATGAGTACTTGAGTAATCGGTACTACTTATATGCTTAACGTGTCACTCTGCTGTCGTTGACTGTCTGGCGCCATCTTGTGACTGAAAAACACTTAACCCTCTGGACCCTGAGGCTAATTTGTGGCCCTGGAGAAGTTTGACATGCTCTGACATTTGTGTTTTTTTCTCAGTTGTTTTAAAGCATATTAATGGCTAAAGTCTGATTATACTGTATTCAGCACAAACAGGGCTACAGTAATATGTGAGCAACATATACATAAAAGGTTGTAGTTTTGAGAAAATAATGTTTATGCGTAGTTTATGAAAAAACTAATGTTAAATCACTGAAATAAGGCCATCTAACACACTTTAAACATTTGTTCACAAGGCTTTTCAGAACAGGATGTTGTTGCCTAGAGTTTTTCTTCAAAACAATGTGAAAACCATTTTGATCACTCATTCATACAGAACAATATAGTCATTTAACTTTAGTAAGACACTTATTGTCAGAATGGCTGTATGTGGGGAGGGTTTGGATCATCATGAATATTCACAGCTGAGGCGTCAACGACTCCGCCCTGAATATCAATGAGGAATGTGACCAAGGGAACTATAGAGAATTAATGTGAGGAGATTTAATGATTGAATGTATTGTTTGTAGCTTATTCACAAAATCACGTTTAATTTAAAGAAGTAATCTGACTATACATTGTCTTTACATAAAGATTTTAGACCTACAGTACGGTTCAAAAGTTTTAGAACTGTACGTTTTAAAAAAATAAGTCTTTTCTGCTCACCAAGGCTGGATTTATTTGATCAAAAATAGTAAAAACAGTAATATTGTGAAATATTTTTACCATTTAAAATAAATGTTTTTTTAATAAATGTTAAATGTTTTTGATATGCTCAACAAACATTTCTTATTATTATGAATGTTGAAAACTGTAATTTTTTTTCAGGATTCTTTGATAAATCAAAGATTTTACCCAGAAGGATAAATCTTTGATGAACGGAAAGTTCAAAAGAATAACATTTATCTGAAATAAAAGATTTTGTAACATTATAAATGTCTTTACTGTGTTTTTGATCAATATAAGGCATCTTTGTGAATAAAAGTATTAATTTCAATAGATTTCTATTTCAGATAAATGCTGTTGTTTTGAATTTTCTATTTATCAAAG
Organism: Paracanthobrama guichenoti; assembly: GCA_018749465.1. Classification (NCBI taxonomy): domain Eukaryota; kingdom Metazoa; phylum Chordata; class Actinopteri; order Cypriniformes; family Gobionidae; genus Paracanthobrama; species Paracanthobrama guichenoti. The sequence continues at coordinate 8,287,408 of CM031967.1, forward strand.
AATCCTGAAATAAATTGTACACAAATGTTTCTTGAGCAGTAAATCAGCATATTACAGTGATTTCTGAAGGATCATGTGAAACTGAAGACTGGAATAAATAGCATTTTAAAAATATATCCAAATAGAAAACAATTATTTTAAATTATAAAAATACTTCGCAATATTACTGTTTTTGCTGTAAATGCAGCCTTGTTAAATAGAAGAATTTTTTTTTTTTTCTAAAAAAATCAAAAATCAAAAAATCTAAAACTTTTAACTGGTAGTGTACACTTGGGTTTACACATGACAACAACACAGAGCAGTGGTAAAAACTACAGTGCAAAAGAGACATTCAGAGCAAACGGACAGTGCAAGATGAACGAAAACGAATTAGTCTCTATTTGAGCGTGCTTGTCGCGCGTCTACATTTAAAATAACAAACTTGAGCGCGCAAAAGACGCAACATATGTGAATGAGAGCATGGTTACATCAGCGTACCAGTCAATAAACGGGACAGTCATGTACGGGACATTTAGGCCCAATAAATGGGACGTTTCGGCTAATACGGGACAGTTGGCAAACCTACTTTTATATCATGCTGCGTTTAATATTATAGAGCATAAAATATATATTTTTATGTATCTTTATTTAGCATTGAGGTTGCCTACCTATTTCATATTAGAACGGAATATTTTCATATTGTTTCCGTTGATTTCACACATTTTAGTCTGGCAATTGTTCAATTAGTAGCCTAAAATGTGAAGTTTATGCATCAATAACGCTAATATAAGGGAGACGATCTTTAGATGTAGCATAAGCATCTTGAATTGCGAAAAGGCACTTTCAACACTTTTTCCACGGAAGGCAATCGGCTGGAACTTTACTTTATAAAGTTTTAAATATGGATATTTTTCTTACACAAACACATCGATTCACTTTAGAAGCCCCCAGAGCCATGTGGAGCACATTATTTGATGGACAGCTGCATTTTTTTATGGACTTACAGAGCTACAACTACTGCAATATAATGCTTGGATTAGCCAGGACTTTTTAAATATAACTCCAATTGTATTCGTCTGAAAGAAGAATGTCATATACACCTAGGATGACTTGAGGGTGAGTAAATCATGGGCTAATTTTCATTTTTGGGTGAACTATCCCTTTCAGCATTAATTTCAACAAATATTGATCAACAAATTTTTTTTTTATTTTATTTTTTTTTTTATATCCTATTTCTATTATAATTTCTTCCTTGTGTTTTTAACTGTGAATTTGCACTGTCCATGGAGCGGACCTGTTTACATTTCACTGCCGGTTGTATATTCTGTATATAACTGTGTATGTGACAAATAAAACTCTTGAATCTTGAATCTCTTGAATCTTGAATATGGTAAAAACTAATCTTTTCAGCAATAGATAAAGGCTTAAAGCAGTTTGGAAGCTTTGCATCAGAGCTAATAAAATATTTAAACTCAAGACAATATTTAGTGTCTAATTTACTTGAGACAAGTAGCCGTGTAGTAAGTGGGATAATGTACACCCAGCCGGTTGTTATCGTAGAATAAACCCCTTCAGAGTGACGCAAGACCTGATCACTCTGTCGGGGTTTATTCTGCGATAACAACCGGCTGGGTGTACATTATCCCTTACATATGATTACCTATGATATCACTTGTTCCTGCTTCTTCTTTTCCTGTGTTGTGATCAGGAAATTCTGTACTCTTTCAGAAGTCATAGAGTCATAGCGCCCCCTACCATATAACAGTGAAAACACGGAAAACTGGAAAATTCCGTCAATGGTTTTTTTCACAAATGGTGGAAATTACTGGCGAAAGAGTTAAACAGCACTGACGAGTAGAAGAGATAACATAAATTACAAATTTTTCAAACTACACATCCTCAGCATGATTATGTTCACTGTTTAGCATCATGCAGCAGCTTTTTTGCCACTCAGTCCAACTGAATGGGGGCATGTTCCGGTGGGAAAGTGACGTCAATGCACCCTCTATAACGCTGTCATGGTATCTTGCATTCGGAAGTGGATGACTGGTGTTTGGAAACACAATCGTGTGGGACAGTTCTGCGTGGTAATTATACTAAATCATTGTGATGAATGTCATCATGAGGCATTTCAGAATGACCAAACCAACGTTTGAGATGCTGTGTGATGAAACTGGCCCACTGGTTAGTCAAGTTATCCAAGTTATCCCCATTCACATGCACATTGTTGTGCATCGAGGGATTTTTTTTTCCGGTAAATGTGTTTCCATCGTATATACATGCCTTCTTAAAATATATACCTCAACTGAGCGCATAATGCACAATTTTAGTATTATACGCATCTTGGTGTTTCCAACCAGCGTTTTTAATGTGACATCCCAAATTTTGCCTAAAATAGATGGATGGAAACATTTCTCACACAAAGCTATGACTTCATAAGACCAAATATTACTTTTTTAATACGTTTGTCTTTTTTTAATTTAAAAGCTTTAGTTCTTTGTAATTTCAGTCTTGAACATTTCTGACAGAAGAAAGAAAGTCACACAGGTTTGAAACGATATGAGGGTGAGTAAATGAACTAAATAAATCAATGCACAGCTTGAAAGGTGTCTTTCACTGTTCTCTGACATGAAAACATAATGCGCTATGTTTGAAACACGTCCACAGTGTTCAAAATGTGTTCCTTCTTATCCCGCCTTCTTTCTTTCATAAGTCCTTTACTTTCATTCCAGAATGTGCATGAAAAGCATCTTCAGTGAAGTTCAAATCTCCAGAACGTATACTCACATGTGTCCTCAGGGCCACTCTGAGCTTTAATGGGGTCCGCGCTTGGATCTTTAATTAATGCACGCAGGTAATAGATGCCATCTGGGGACCCTCTTGGCAACTAATCACATACACAGAGATTCTCGTTCAGTGCCAGATGCGGTGTCTTCTCTCCCTCTAACCTAATTACCCTTTCTTTTACAAACAAAGCCATGCAAATAGCACTTATCCATTATTTCCTCAAAAACATCCACTCTTCATGTCAGAGCCAAAAATGCAGATCATAGTAATTACAAAGAATTTAATGCATTTCAACATTCCGCTGGTTGTTCTTTTGATTTTGTTGCCGTGAGTCTTGTTGCGAAGGCTCTGTGAATTATCTGTTTTAATTTGGGCATGCCATCTCTTGGGTTTGGGTTCAAAAGGGGTCAAGTTAGTCTAGGACGTTAATGAATCCTTATTCAATCCCTGATTTCCAAGCAATAAAAGAGGGAGTCTTTACAGTGTTTGTCTGTTCTGGTAGGACACTAGAAAAAAACAAAAAAACAATGCTTAAAATGCAAATAATTAAATATAATTGTTTTTAATGTTTAAATTAAAAATAAAATAATAAAATAAAAATAAAATAAAAAAAAAAAATATATATATATATATATATATATATATATATATGTGTGTGTGTGTGTGTGTGTGTGTGTGTGTGTGTGTAAAAATAGAATAATAAAATAAAAAATAAAAAATATTTTTAAATAATAATAATAATAATAATAATGCTTATTATTATTTTATAATAATAAAATTATTATTATTATTATTATATTATTATATTTAATAATTATGATAATGATAATATTATTTTATTTAAAACTAGAAGCTAACATCAGCTGTGTAAATGAATGACACAATTTATTTAATAAGATAAACAAAATAACAAAAATAATGACAAAATAACAGATCAGAAGCCAACAGCATATGAAGGATGTAAATGAATGATTATATTTTGCTCAGTTTTTATTTTATTTTACTTTTTAACAATAATAATAATAAGCATTAATTATAAATTATATGCTGTGTAAATGAATGACACTTTATTTAGCTAAGTTTTTGTTTTACTTTTAATAATAATAATAATAATAATAATAATAATAATAATAATAATAATAATACCAAATATTTATTAATTAAATTAAATGCTGTGTAAATGAATGACACTTTATTTTTGCTCAGTTTTCATTTTATTGTATTATTAATAATAATAATATCAAATATTTATTCATTATAAATCATATGCTGTGTAAATAAATTGCACTATTTTGCTCAGTTGTTGTTCTATTTTATTTTTAATAATAATATAAAATATGTATTAATTATAAATTATATGCTGTGTAAATGAATGACACTTTATTTTGCTCAGTTTTGTTTTATAACAACAATATAAAATATTATTAATTATATATACTGTAATGACACTTTATTTTGCTCATTATTTGTTTTATTTTAATAATAATAATAATTATACAGTATACAATATTTATTAATTATACATTAAAATAAAGAGAAATATAAAAATATTACTATTATTATCAAAATATAGTAGGCTATATTGTTTTTATATGTTAAAACTATTTCACATTTACTTTTCATTTTTAATAATGTTTGATGTTTTTGATCAACTTAGTTATAAAGATATCAAAATTGGTCCTTTTTGGGCCGCCACATGTGTGAAGCAAAACCAGTAGAGAACCACTGATTTATATATTATTAGTCATCATGGGACTAAACTTTTCGAGGCAACAGCTCATTATGCCCATCCACAAATGCAGCATAAATAAATGAATAAATGCATTCAAATGTATCTAATCTAAATAAATGAATCTAAATGAACTGTGTTCATAAAACAGATTTAGCTCAGTGAATGAGAAAGAACTGTCTTTATTGTTTTGTGTTGGCAGAGTATTTTTAATTTCACGTTTTTTTGTTCTTACTTGGACGCTCAAGATGCCTTTAAAGATATCTCTAAGCCCTAGGATAAAGCAAACCACCGAGATGTTCAAAGAAATTTCCTTGAGAAACAAATATTTTGATTGTTGACAATATTTGTACATTCGCAGGGCGTGAAATTGATTTACAGAAGTGACAAATCTCGGAGGGACTTAGATTTGTTGCGATGCTCCGTGGCGACAGCACTCCCACTCCGCTGGTTATATCCTCCTGGATGATTCTACTTTAATCGGGTTTGCATGGTAAAAATAAAACACCTTTTTTCTAATAACCAGGTCTCGGATCTCTGCATGTGTACGCAGGGATCTACACGTTAACCAACCAACCAATGACATGGAGCGTCGGTTTCACACTGCATTGTGTCATAATCCGTTTATATTTTCTTCCATTCAGAAAGTCATTCATTCAGCATAATCCATTTGTCTGCTCTCTTGCCTTCAGATAAACAGCCGTGGGCCTTGGAAAACTCGTCTTTGTGTAACACCGCCAAGGGTTTAAACCCCGGAGCCGTTCTCCTCCATCTGGGAACGTGGCTGATCTTCAGCGCTTAACTTTGCATCACAAGTTCACGGCAATTGGCTTTTGCGCCTTCGTTCTCGAAGGCTGCCCTCAGATGGCATTGTTTGAAGTTCAGATCCCGAGCTTCGTGAGCCCTGGCACCCTTCCTGGCTCGGCGGGTGGCGGTGACACAGTGTTGACTTGGAAAGCAAGTTTGGCAAGTGTTTGCCGGGCTTGCTAGCTTTCTTGTTTTTGGCCAGACAATACACCACAGCCACATTAAACACTTATGGAAAACTGCAACAGCACCAGCAGGACTGGCTCGAGTCGACAAATACGTTCAGGAATTGCAGTGATGTTTGCATGTAGGGCTGGACGATATATCGAAAATAAAATTGACATTGCAATATGGCTTTGTGCGACTGTCAAACTGCACTGGGTGCTATGTAATTAAATAAATATATGCGCTACCGGTTTCAGAGTGAAGCACGGCATTTACACACTGTAAAAAACTGACTCACAGTAATTAACTGGCAGCAAGTGACAAGTAACTTACTGTAAGAATAAAAACAGTAATTAACTGGCAGCAAGTGACAAGTAACTTACTGTAAAATAAAAACAAATTAACTGGCAGCGAGCGACAAGTAACTTACTGTAAAATAAAAACAGTAAATAACTGGCAGCGAGCAACAAGTAACTTACTGTAAAAAAAAAACAGTAATTAACTGGCAGCAAGCGACAATTAACTTACTGTAAAATAAAAACAGTAAATAACTGGCAGCAAGCGACAATTAACTTACTGTAAAATAAAAACAGTAAATAACTGACAGCAAGCGACAATTAACTTACTGTAAAATAAAAACAGTAAATAACTGGCAGCGAACGACAATTAACTTACTGTAAAATAAAAACAGTAAATAACTGGCAGCGAACAACAAGTAACTTACTGTAAAAAAACAGTAATTAACTGGCAGCAAGCGACAATTAACTTACTGTAAAATAAAAACAGTAAATAACTGGCAGCAAGCGACAATTAACTTACTGTACAATAAAAACAGTAAATAACTGACAGCAAGCGACAATTAACTTACTGTAAAATAAAAACAGTAAATAACTGACAGCAAGCGACAATTAACTTACTGTAAAATAAAAACAGTAAATAACTGACAGCAAGCGACAATTAACTTACTGTAAAATAAAAACAGTAAATAACTGACAGCAAGCGACAATTAACTTACTGTAAAATAAAAACAGTAAATAACTGACAGCAAGCGACAATTAACTTACTGTAAAATAAAAACAGTAAATAACTGACAGCAAGTGACAATTAACTTACTGTAAAATAAAAACAGTAAATAACTGACAGCAAGCGACAATTAACTTACTGTAAAATAAAACAGTAAATAACTGGCAGCGAACGACAATTAACTTACTGTAAAATAAAAACAGTAAATAACTGGCAGCGAACAACAAGTAACTTACTGTAAAAAACAGTAATTAACTGGCAGCAAGCGACAATTAACTTACTGTAAAATAAAAACAGTAAATAACTGGCAGCAAGCGACAATTAACTTACTGTACAATAAAAACAGTAAATAACTGACAGCAAGCGACAATTAACTTACTGTAAAATAAAAACAGTAAATAACTGACAGCAAGCGACAATTAACTTACTGTAAAATAAAAACAGTAAATAACTGACAGCAAGCGACAATTAACTTACTGTAAAATAAAAACAGTAAATAACTGGCAGGAAGCGACAATTAACTTACTGTAAAATAAAAACAGTAAATAACTGGTAGCAAGTGACAATTAACTTACTCTAAAAAATATCCACAGTAATTAACTGACAGCAATTGTCAAGTAACTTACTGTAGAAGAAATTGCATATTTTTGCTGTTTTCATTTACAGTAGCAACCGTGTAACTGTAAAACAAAACTCACTAATTTGCAAGTACTGCTTTTTTTGCTTATTAGACAGGCCAATCAGCAAGAACTACTCCATCTTTACTGAGCGAATGGCATTCTCGAACGGCAGCACATATTTTTATTTGCCAGCAACAAGTCAAAATAAAACTTGATGGACATTATAATGTTGGTATTGCAATTTTACAGTGAAATAAAATATTTTTTATTACTCAAATTTTTATTTTACAGTACAATACAACATATTTTTAATAATAATATTAATGATTATTTTTGGTCAAAGACAGTGGGGATGTGGCCTATGAAAACTCAACTGGAATAAAAACAAGAAAAAATGGGGGTAGGATTTAGGGGCCATTTACACGACACAATTTTCAACTAAAAACTGAAAACTTTTTATGCATTTTGCCCGTTTATTTACACAACAACTGCGTTTTGGGGGCCTGAAAACGTGAAAAAAGTGCACGTTTTTGAAAACAATACTGTTATTGTCAATATTGTTATTGTGAAAACAGTCATGCGCATGCTATCACATCTTCAGTCTACAGGCACATAGTGTTTCTTTACAAAGTGACATCGCCATCTACTGGCCTGGCATGAACAATACAGTGTTTTCAGTCATGAGCAGGGATTGTTTTGACAAAGTTGTCGTCTATGCGAAAAACTTTTGTCAAGTAAACGTACCTAACTTTAAGACTTTAATTTTCACTCAGTAATTTCACAAATGAATACAAGAAAGAAAGACTGACATTTATTTTTCTTGTAAAGCATACTACAATAATCTGTTTTATTTCGCAACTTATAAAAACATTTTATAACAGTGGCGCTTTTCCTAAATCATTCATCATTAAATAAGTCTTTAAAGTAAAAAGTATTTTTCATCTTATTATTGTTATTATTATTATTATTATTATTATTTTCTATGCAGATGAACTCTCCAACAAAGATTATTTTTTATTTTATATCACAATATATTTTGCGGAAAAAAAATATTGCAATGTCAGTTTTTCCCAATATTGTGCAGCCCTAACTGCATGTAAAATGGCCTCGGATTACGAGGTTTTAAACAGTCCCGCTGAAAATATGAACATAGCTGTCATCAAGGACGCTGCTGATAAAGCCCGTGCAGTGTGAAGACATCGTGGCTCGGGGCAAATCCTGGCTTGCTGAAAGTGCCCTAATCTGTTCCCAGAGAGCCTATCGCCATCCCTATTAAAGCGGGAACAAATGTTTGGAGACAGACATTCTATCTGCTTGGCTGGTCAGAGGAGTGGTTCTTGCCAGGAGTGGTCTTGTGTGACACAAGCCGACAGCGTTATCAGTCCAGGTGCGTGTCCAAAGTAGGCAACCACAGCATGCAAACTGCAGAAACAAGCTGCCGCCCACTCAGCAAGGCAGAGGACGGCTATAGTGGCGGCTAACTGTGTATAAAGAGCAGAAAGCTCAGGCAAAAGCCTGGCATGGTGACAAGAGTTTTTTCGTGTTGTATACTAGCATACTGTGTACTACTGTTGTGCACAGTATGCTAATTTTCTGGTTGTATAATACCTAATATGCATAGATAACCTATTATGTTTGCCAAAATGAGCAGTATACAGAGCTTTCTGCGTGGGAAAAGGTATCCCAAAATGCAGTGCGCTCTTGACTTTCCATTTTCAGTGTGATGAATGAATTGGTTGTAATTACGGCACTGATTTTTTACTTTTATTTTATATATCCGTTTATCAGTTTCTTGACTTATTACATTGAACATATTAGATAAACATTTTGGTAACACTTTATTTTAATGTGACATAGTTACATGTTACTCCATGTACTTACAACCCGATTCCAAAAAAGTTGGGACACTGTACAAATTGTAAATAAAAAGTAATGCAATAATTTACAAATCTCATAAACTTATATTTTATTCACAATAGAATATAGATAACATATCAAATGTTGAAAGTGAGACATTTTGAAATGCCATGCCAAATATTGGCTCATTTTGGATTTCATGAGAGCTACACATTCCAAAAAAATTGGGACAGGTAGCAATAAGAGGCCGGAAAAGTTAAATGTACATATAAGGAACAGCTGGGGGACCAATTTGCAACTTATTAGGTCAATTGGCAACATGATTGGGTATAAAAAGAGCCTCTCAGAGTGGCAGTGTCTCTCAGAAGATGGGCAGAGGATTGCACCATCAATGCTGAAAGGTGTATCCAAGTTCTAGAACAACACATGCTCCCATCCAGATGTCGTCTCTTTCAGGGAAGACCTTGCATTTTCCAACATGACAATGCCAGACCACATACTGCATCAATTACAACATCATGGCTGCGTAGAAGAAGGATCCGGGTACTGAAATGGCCAGCCTGCAGTCCAGATCTTTCACCCATAGAAAACATTTGGCGCACCATAAAGAGGACGATGCAACAAAGAAGACCTAAGACAGTTGAGCAACTAGAAGCCTGTATTAGACAAGAATGGGACAACATTCCTATTCCTAAACTTGAGCAACTTGTCTCCTCAGTTCCCAGACGTTTGCAGACTGTTATAAAAAGAAGAGGGGATGCCACACAGTGGGAAACATGGCCTTGTCCCAACTGAAATTTAAACTCAACTTTATTTTTCCCTTAAAAATGATATATTTTCTCAGTTTAAACATTTTATATGTCATCTATGTTGTATTCTGAATAAAATATTGAAATTTGAAACTTCCACATCATTGCATTCTGATTTTATTCACAATTTGTACAGTGTCCCAATTTTTTTGGAATCGGGTTTGTACTATAGTAAAAACAGTAAATTATGCATAATTGTATACATAATAGGGTAACTAACCCTAAACCAAACCCCAACTATACTAAGTGCATGTAGTTAATTAATAATACCCAGTACTTATTTGAGTAAGTACAACTTAACCAAGTCACCTTAAAAGCAAGTGTAACCAACATTTTATTTAAATTGATTTAATAAATTGATTTATTTAAATTTTATAAATTGACAGTGTATAGTGTATGCATACCATGATCGTGACTAATATTGTGTTGGTCCACCTTTTGCTGCCAAAACAGCCCTGACCCGTTGAGGCATGGACTCCACTAGACCCCTGAAGGTGTGCTGTGGTATCTGGCACCAAGATGTTAGCAGCAGATCCTTTAAGTCCTGTAAGTTGCGAGTTGGGGCTTCCATGGATCGGTCTTGTTTGTTCAGCACATCCTACAGATGCTTGTTGAGAACTCGTTGTTGTGCTCCTCAAACCATTCCTGAACCATTTTTGCTTTGTGGCAGGGCGCATTATCCTGCTGAAAGAGGCCACAACCACCAGGGAATACCGTTTCTATGGTCATAATTTGACCTGATCGGTGTATGGTATTCATGAAATAGTATGCTATATTTGTTCCACAGAGTTTGAATTGTATCCATACTACACACTTTCATACTTATAGAATATACTGTAGAGACATTCAGACAACAGAACTTTCCAGCAACCAACCTGGAGAACTAGAAGTTCAAGTATATACTGTAGCTATTTAGCAGAAAGGTGACCACAATTGTGATTGATAGTGTTTTCGTGGCCATTTCTTCAGTAATAAATCACCAATACACTTCGGAACAAACTTAAGAGCATTTGTTGGGGAAGAGACTACAAAAACTGATTACGTTTATAAAAAGAACAGGACAGTCATTTTAGTTTCATTTGATCAAAACAGCAATTTCCGTTATCACTTAAATGTCAGCTTTCATAAAACTAACCATCACACTCCTGTGTTTGACACATGGTAATTCCTCAGCATTTGCATATTTTTGAATCACTGAATACTAAATTCAATCAAATAACACATTTGAAGGTAATGATGTTACAGCTGACCTAATTAAAGAAAAGAGATAGTTGCATACTATGCTTGGGGAGATGTATTGGAAACTGCGTCCTATAATATTTAGTCTAGGCAGACAGTCTGGCCTCTATAGCAGCTTTCATTGGCCAAGGACCGCCCAGTGGCCGTCTGACTGATATGTAAAGCAACCAATCACAGCTCATTTTGTTTGGCATCATGTTTAGTGGCGGGAAAATGTAAAATTGATGTCCCTACAATAACAAACTCTTGTAAAACTCTTGGAGGTATTTTAAAGAGTCTATGCCATGACCTTCACATACTTTTTAAAATCCATTTAGTTGATACTGATAAGTGCTCATTGTCACAGTTGTAAACACGACAGTGTTCTTCTTCCATGAGGGGGTTTGGCATTATAGGGGGTTTGTTTAAAACCATTAAAAAATGTGACGCACGTCTCCCGGAAATCTTGTAGAATTCATCAGATCTTTAGCCAACGGTCTGAGGAGGAGATTATATAATAGCAGGCCACCCAGAATGACAGCTGAGTGTTTGAAACTTAGGGGCTGTTTACACGACCCTGTTTTCAACTGAAAAATGGAAAAAAAACTACTAAAAACCTTTTATACGTTTTTATCTGTTAATTTACATGACAACAGCGTTTTGGGGGCCTGAAACCGCAAACTTTTGAAAATGGTTTCCAAAGTGCACGTTTTTGAAAACGATACCATATAGGTGCATAGTGTTTCTTGGCTGTGACATCGCCAACTACTGGCCTGGCAGCAGAATGCAGTGTTTGGGATTGTTTTGACAGCATTGTCGCCTGTAAGCGAAAAGTTTTTAGTACATCGTTGTTGTGTAACCATAGAACCATGAATATCCCAAGGTTTTTTGGGGGTACTAGTTGAATAATTACAAATTTGGTTAGATTAAATAAGGATTTAAAGGTGCATTGTGTACATTTTTGCACCATCTAGCGGTGAGGTTGTGAATTGCAATCACCCACCACTCACCCCTCCCTTTTCGAAGCACATAGAGAAGCTACGGTGGCCGACACAGGACAAAGATGTCATTGTCGGAGAGAGCAGAGAGTGACTAGCGCTCTGTAGAAAAGTTTGTCCATTTAGGGCTACTGTAGAAACATGGCGGCACAAAATGGCAACTTCACTGTAGGGGACCCGCGGCGTATATAGATAGAAATGGCTCATTCTAAGGTAATAAAAACATAACAGTTCATTATGTAAGGTCTTTATACACCACTGAAAACATAGTTATGTACATTATATTGCATTTCTGTAAATAGATCCCATAAATATTACACACTGCACCTTTAATGATTCTAGTGCGTCGTCTTCAGTGTCATAATCATTCTGTTATGCTGATTTGCTGCTCAATAAACATTTATCAATGTTGAAAACAGTGCTGCTTTATGGAAGCTTGTTTCCACCACGGAATTATTATTATTTTTTAAAAGATAATAGGACTTTTTTATCTCACAATTCTATCTTTTTTTTTGAGTTTATATCAGGCAATTCTGACTTTTTTGAATAGTAAGATATGAAGTCACAATTGCGAAGTTATAAAGTCCAATTATTAGGAAAAAGACTGACTTTATTTCTCAGAATTACACGTTTATATCACGCAATTATGATTGTATAACTTGCTATTGCAACTTTATATCACACAATTCTGTGATAAAAATGTATAATTGTGAGATGTAAATTCGCGATTGCGAGAAAAAAGTCACAATTACCTTTTTTTTTATGCAGTGGTGGAAACAAGCTTCCATACTGTAGCTGCTTTATTTGTTTTTGGAAACTGATACATTTCTTTTCACGATTCTTTGATGAACATTATAAATGTTTTTACTGTCACTTTTGATCAATTAAATGCATTTTTGGTAAGCAAAATATATTTAAAAAAAAATTACTACTGACTACAAACTCTCTCTCTCTCTCTCTCTCTCTCTCTCTCTCTCTCTGTGTGTGTGTGTGTGTGTGTGTGTGTTCAGATAGCAACATTTTAGCTGTAATGAAGCTCACCAACCAATGCATTAAAACACAGGACATGTTTGACCATGGACAGCGGTGACACACTTTTAGCGAGTTTCATCTTTTTTGGAGCTTTAATGGGTGAAAATGGAAGGGTGATATCTGGAGCTAATAGCCTGAGGTCGAACTCTTCTGCGTGACAGATATACTACAACAGTGGGACACATGGACGTTCTGGAGAAGCTCTCTGCCAAACTTTAATTATATCTGCTGACACGAAATGACAAAGTGTAGTTCACTCATCTCCTCGGGCTCCAGGAAGATGAAGCAAGCGGGTAGAATGACACTTGTGTATATTATTTCCCTGTCTTTTACAACGCATGCCCTGTAGCTACTGTAAGTATCCATGTGCACTATTTAGCATTTATGTTGTGCCAAGGTCATCACGCTTCGCTAATAGTCATTTACTGTTACCCTGAGGCGGGAGTTTGTGTGTAGAGTGGTTAATTTACACAGATGAATGTCTAAAGCCACCTGTTTTTTAACGACCTGGTTTAAGATCATGTTTCTTGGGGTTTTTTACTCAACAATTCCCCCATCACCCACACAAATTCCACTTTGAACAAAATATTCTGTGTGGTATGAACACTGGTGCTTTGGGGGAAAAGTGTGTTAATTCGAAGTACTTTAGGGGGAACTGCGTAACACAGGGGTGGCAAATATTCTGTAGCCTATGTATATATACACTACCCAGTCTTCAGTGTCACATGATCCCTCAGAAATTAGAAGAATGTGCTTGTGTGGTACGAACACAGGTGCTTTGGCGAAAAAGTGTTTAAGTACTTTATGGGGACTGTGTAACCATCTGCTGGTTAAAGTCTATGGGGTGGTTAGTTCAATGGAAACAATCAATTTAGCCACTCTGAACTGTATTTTATATAAACAGTGGAAAAATGAAGAAAGGTAGTCATTAGCGGCTAGGATCAGGAGGCCCTGTGGTAGGCATGGAGCCACTCTAATTAAAATCCTGTAGGGCTGTGTTTATCTTAGATTAGTTTAAAGCTAACTCAGAGTCTGATTCTTTGTTTTAATCCATTCCCAAGTCTTAAAAGCCTGGTGAAAATAAGCCTTATCCTTTGGGCCCGCTAACAAGTATACAAATAGAGTACCCCACCTCATGAGATCCTCAAACGCACACACTTTTTTCCTCTCGGGGCAGGTTTGTTTGCTGTGCTTGATGGTAATGGATTACATGGGTGCTCTAAGCCCTCCTTCCTGTGAGGGCCTTTTTAGACCAGACCGCCGATGGCGTTTAAAGCATTATACGATGCCAGGGAGAGCTAGCCCTGCTCACGGTGGTGCCCGTTTGAACATGGCCAACTGCGGCGAGCCCTTGCTAAGCTGGTGCGCTGCAAAATCGAGATATTACAGTACGGGCGTTGCTCTTCAAACATCGTCTAGTCAGTTTTATCTGAATAGCAAGCAACACAAGTGAGTTTAGGCTGGTTAGCGCTAGTTTAGCAGTTGATAATTGATTAGCATTGAACTACTTTAAAGTAAACATGACATGGCATTCAAAGCATTTTTTTTTCTTCTTTTGTAATGTAGCTAATATTTGTGAAACAATAGTCATCATCTATTAGGATGAAGCAAGCGGGTTGAATGACACTTGTGTATATTATTTCCCTGTCTTTTACAACGCATGCCCTGTAGCTACTGTAAGCATCCATGTGCACTATTTAGCATTTATGTTGTGCCAAGGTCATTACATTTCACTAATAGTCATTTACTGTCTACAATAGCAAAACCGAAGCTTGATGACGCTATGAAGGAGTGTGGAACGATGGGAGGTGTTGTTTTCACCATCCAGAGATGTATGGAATTCACGAATCACGTTCGCAGATGAGGTAATGAATTACTTTTTGTATTACCTGTACGTTTGATCACACCATTTTATGTCATCGTAATGAATTAGCTGCAGGGAACGTGAAATGTAATACTATATTAGCCTGTTACTGATATGTGATTATTTATCAAATGATGTGGTGGGTTAATGCGCAGTTTTATATGTTTAAAACAAGTACGTTTAAAACATACCCACAGTATTTGCAAAATATTGCAAAATAAAGTAATGGCTAAATATTTTTGTGCAACACGTAGCCTACTGTATTTAATTTCACTGCCATAGACTTGGTCAACAAAAGTGATAAAAAGCATTACTGAAGTACAAACAAAGTGCAATATAACTGTAATTTCATCAGTATAACCCACACAAAATTATGTACAATTACTAACACTTGATTTTTTTTAAAAGTGAATCTACCTAAAGAATGCATTATCAGCTGTCACATCATATCTGTATCTTTATCTGTAACTTCATTCATATCAAATAAAATCATCTGTACATGACTATTGCTTGTACAATAAATTATATATATTTGCTTACCTGTCTATTAAAACACATGCGAGAGTGGAGAGAGTGCAAGTTTTTTGCGAAACTCTCCCCATCTCGAAACCGCCACACTGATATTGATCCTTCTTTTATTTCTCCGTTTGTCCCAAAGCCTGCTTGCCTCAATTAATCTACTTGTATGTTTTTTGGATTTTCTGTACTCGCCAATGAATAATCGTGATCCATGATGATGCTATAGATGCTGTACAACCACCACTTCCGCATTTCTCCACGTGTTGCCATGGTTAACAAGTGGAAACTGAGGATAGCATGGATATTACATCATTGATAGGTGACAATGGCAAGGCACGAGCCATTATTTAAAACTGAAATTTCTCTGGATTTACAAATCCTTGGGAACTTTTGAGATAATGTAAGCACACAACTGCATGAAATATATCACAGTGTGAAAGAGTTTTTTTTTTATATTTTATCAAAACAAATTGTACATATTGTGCCTTCAAACACCACATTTCTGCCTTTATAGCAGCTGCCAGTTGATGGTGTTTCTGCAATTAGGTATTTGGAGCACAGTTGGCATAACAACTGTAGCTCTGAGTTACCTGCTGTGCTTCCCAGCAGTGGTAAATCTGACTGTAATAGACCTGCTTGGTGATTGTCACAATTTGTATTTGACTGCCACACATGCGTTGGGTCCATGCATGGTCTAGATCGGAGCAGGAGGAAGGAGAATCTGGGAGAGCAGCCAGAGCCCGTTCTTTTCTCATCGGGGGGTCAAGGTGAGCCTCCGATGCCAGGCATGCGCTGATGGGAGCTGGCAGAGCAACCGTGATGCCACTGTGCTAATGCCCCTGGCAGCATCTGTCCAAGAGAGGGAGAAGAGGAGGAGGAAATGGATCAAATGAGATGGGGTAAAAAAACAAAAAACAGCACTTATCTGAATATGACCTTGGACATGTCCATCATTCATAGGAGGCTGTTAGATCAGTAGGTGGACAGAGGTAAAGAAAACACATACTAATTAATAATACCCAATCAAGGTCTTTCTTGCTGTCACATGCTCTGCAGGAAGTTCAGCTCAATATGCTAAGCTTTGCTTTAATAGGATCCCCATCAAAAAGGTCCTACGGTTAGACTGGCGAAATCAACATTATTGATTATTTAAATTATTTTAAATATATTTAAATATTTATATAAATCTTGAATGCAGCAATATTTAAAACTGTTTCTGAACTGATTGAACAAACACACTTTGAATACTATACATCAACTATGTCTCTTTGGACATTTAGAAAATAAAGTCTCTTCAAACACAATTTTTACACTCTCACTAATTAAGATGACCATTAAAAATGTTTATTAGTTAACATACTGTGCGTACTGTAACGTAACGTGTACATATAACGTAACATATATATATGAAGGTGTACTGAATCTCCTGATTAAAACACATGTACAAGAAGCAGAAACAAGCAATATCATATGTAATTATATGCATATGTAAAATAGTGTGATCATCAACATTAAACATCATATAAATCAAAACTGCCTAATGTTACTAGGATGAGCTATAGGACTGTGCAAGCATTAGGGGTGTTGATGGACTCAATGCGGTCTACTGCATGTTAAAATATTCATAGAACAAAATAATCTGGGGGCCATGAAGTTTTTGTGAAAATAATCAAAAATGCTGGAGGGGAAAGATTTAAAGTGCTAATTTATCACCACAGTGTCATTTCAAATCATGCACAGTATTGTGAGTTTTCTGTGGAGAAAATGGCATGTTGTTTATTTGTATATCCTAAATACTATTTTTACAGCCTTTTTTTTTTTTTTTTTTTTGCACAATTTTACAAAATTACAGCTTGACTGATTTCAACTAAATCCTTTTCACACAAACACTAAAATGTCTTCTTTTAATCTTTATTTAGGTTATCATAGTCTTGACCATTTATTGAGGATTTTCATAGTTTTAAAGTCCATGACAAGGTTAAAACAGAAAAATCTATAAGGGTATTTAAACAGTAGCAAAAATAAAAGCACGATGAAAAGTTCCAAAGACCATTTTAATGTAATCTTCATATAACAAGTGGAAATCTGTTTTAAACGTTAAAATGTATCTGATTAAAACGAACCCCCTGTGACGTACTATGTGCTTTAAAGTCCTTATGAAATCAAAATTGACCCTATTTACTTTGTTAGCACATATTAAAGGTTTTAGGGTGAACAATTAATCTGTGCAAGTTAATACTCAGAAAAAAAAAAATTGTTTGTCGCGGTAATCTTTAATCAAAACGTAACAAAAAGTAATCAAAAAGTAACTTCCGGTCTGGAAACGGCATTCCTTCTCAGATGATGTCAGATTGACGGCTTAGGTTTGAAAATGCGTAACCACTCCCCTCCAACCGTTAGTCTGCTATGAGCGAGAGATGGAGAGGAGGAGCGCTGAAGTTAAACCCTGCCCTCTATTCAATATTCCGTTTCACTTGGAAATATGTCACAGCACTGAAGAAAACTCACTTGCTACTTCCGGTTCACTGGGACTTTAAGTTGGCTTGCGTTAAAGGTGCTGTATTTAAGAATGACAGCTAGTGGTTGAAATGGGTACTGCTGTCCAAATTCAAAATATTGTTTGCCTCGCCCCCTCCTCAGACTCAACGCTCACACAGGTTGCCAGTTTGATGACACATAACAGGAGTCAGCTCAATTGACAATGGAAGGCGAGGAGACTCACACACTGTAAGTTGATGAGTTGATTTTTCCGTGTTTCAATGTGCTACCGTCCATAGAGATTTTTAGATGGATTCTGAGGCATTTTAGGTCGATTCGAATCTGCCAGTGTTGGGCAAGCTACTTGGAAAATGTAGTGAGCTAAGATAGCAGTTACTCAACATTAAATTAAGCTTCACTACACTGAAGCTACCCCCCTGGGAAATGTAAGCTAAGCTACAGCAACATGGCAAAAGATGTTTACTACATCTAAGCTATTTTTTTAAATGTAATTTTTATATTGGACCAACTTCAATCAGTGCTATCTCAGTGATCAATAAAAGTCAAACAAATAGGCAGGCATACTTTTTCATTTAAACTCTATGATCAACAACTGTCCCAAACCAATTTTAACAAAAACATGCAGTCCACATAATAACAAAACCAGGTGTTGAGAGTGTATGTTCATCTGTATGTGCATGTAGCTATGTGTACGCACCTGTGTGCATGTTTATGGTCAATTTAGGCTTGGGCACATTGGCAGGACAAACTGTAAGTTAATTTAAAACTCAACTCAGCTCAAAGTACAGTAGCAAACAAATTAAGACCTGCCTTAAACAGTACCAACATGTCACCAAAAAACAAGTATTTATATTTAATGACTGTCAGTGAGTGAGTGAGTTCTATCTCTCTCCATGCGTTTCGGTATTCTTGAATACAAGATTGTGTCTAGTGCTGCCAATCAACACCACCTAACGCATGGCGTCTGATGGCTTATTGGTTTCATAAAAACTCATTGTATTCTATTCTATTTTAAGTGAAACTGTGTTTTGTTCACATGTAAACTGAGAACAAATAGAAAGATCAACAGCGCATGCATGCAATTTATTAGCATTTCAAACAATCGTGCAAAATGGGGATTTGGATGAAACCCACTAGTAGGGCGATGTCAATAAGTGTGGCGATGGGGTGAGAAGGAGGGGAGGAACGGACAGGGAAATTTTCAGGACACCCACGCTGCGGGTCTTTCTGAGCCTGTCAAAAAGGGATTACCAGAACGAGCAAAAAGCCTACAAAAGGCAGAAGCTTATGTACTTTAGCGGCCAGGATTTCATTTTTAATCCACTGTAAGTTTGAGGGAAAAACTACGTAAATCAGTGGAAGAGGAGGGCGAGGGAAAAGAGTTAATGATGGACTGAAGATTGAGGAACGTAGCGCACCTGTAAATCTACGATGGCTCGTCACCTGTCCGCATTGAACCTGACGAAATGAGTTGAATTCTTGAGTTTCAGATTAGCATTTGGATTCGGATCCCATTCAGACACACAAACTCCCATGTAGAGTCACAGTCGGCAGTCACTAATTATATGCAAATGACTGCTCTAGGGGAAAGAGATGTTAGGAACATAATTGTGGGGGCTGAGACTGAGAGACTCGGTAAAATAATTGCTGTGGAGGTCAAGGCGATTATCATCTCGCGGAGATGTTATTTTTCTTGTTCCTCAGGTGGGTTCTGTTCAGCAGATGTTTGTGAATGTCCTCCTCTTCACCTCTTGCCATCATTCACCGAGTTCCCCATGGTTTGCTTCAGTGCGGGCGTTTGAGGAGCTTATTCTTTTGACTGTTCGTACACACAGAACAGACAGCCCACTTGCTCACCGGTGAAAAGTGCTGAGTCTGGGCCTTCCTGTTCCTGCCATGCCAACTATACAGATGGGGTCACCCAAAATTAAAACCATAAATCTATTTTTTTTTTATTTCTTCTCAGGAGTGAATTCAATAGCGGTGTTGGGGTAATGCATTACAAGTAACTTTAGTTACGTAATCAGATTACTTTTGTCAAGTAACTAGAAAAGTAATGCATTACTTTTAAATTTACAACAAAACATCAGTTACTTTCTCAAATAACTAACGCAAGTTACTTTGTTTTACCATTTATTGACTGACACCTCTCCTGTCCTCATGTTGAGAGAAATCTGGAGTTATGCTGCCTTCATGTGCTATCAGAATTATCGTAAATGCTAGTTTCCTAGTTAAAAAAATTGCACATGAATGCCTTCTCAAGTCAAAATTTGAATGTGGTGAGCTCGTAATCATGAAATTTTTTCGATAGCACATGAAGGCAGCATAAGTGCAGAGGCGTTGTGTAAACATGATGGTTGTGTTTTGGACTAAATGTGAGTATTTACTCATCAAAGTAGATTCAGTATTCCACAAAATGAATAAAAACAGTGAAATGCAAATTCAGAATATTATGCAAACCTGCAAAAATTAAATATGTATTTTATGTATTTAATCTCACTTTATTAACCAATGACTTTACCGCTGACCTTCGACAATCTTTTTCAGAATTTTTTTTTTTTTTAATTACTGAAATATGATGCTGCGTTCGAAATCGCCCCCTATACACTCATTCACTATTCCCTACATTACTTCACTAGTATAGTCCACTTGAAGGAATGAATCAAAAAACGAGTGAGTGATTTCATACACTGAGTGCGCCGGAAGCGCTGCCGCTTTTGCATAGTTTGCTGTTTAATAATCATTTGAAAATTAACAAACTGGCAGCTTCAGTAGTAATGAACCCTGCCATAGAAACTAACATGTACAAACCATAATTAAAGAATTTAATAATCAATTAAAAAGGAATTTATTGACCAGTGGGGTTGGATGATTGATTCAGCTGCGGGCATCATCTCTTGGCTAGACACCATGAATTCATTCATCGTGTGACTCCCACAGTGCATTATGGGTATTCTCTAGCTGTTGAGCGTACATCAGTTGTACACTCATTATTGCGGTGCATTGTGGGGATTGAATGTGTGCACTCAATAACATCCACTATGGTTTCGGAGAACGCTATAAATGGCTTTCTCCTCAAATAGTGCCCTATTTAAGGGTATGGGGTAATTTCGGACACAGCCAGAGTGTTGAACGTTCTTTTCCTCTGTCCTATTCTTCTGCAATCCAGAATGGCAGCGCAGGTTTGTTTGAGCTGTGCCCTCTACTGTACAGGCGTGAATGTGCATTTCCTTCAGCCTGAGACGAAATCATTTCACTTTTGGTGTGAAAGAGTCTTTACACATTAACAAATTATTTTCCATAAAAGTAACTAAGTAACGCAATTAGTTACTTTTTTTAAGGGAGTAACTCAATATTGTAATGCATTACAATGCATTTTAAAAGTAACTTTCCCCAACACTGTTCACCAGACTGTTTTGCACAAGCTGATCATCTGCTATTTAGTTTTACCGATGTTCAATGCCTCGTCGAATTCGATTATTTAAATTCAGGATATTATCTTCAGCACAATTAAAGGCATTTTAATGTGCACTTCAACACTGGAGCAGTTGCGAATTTCAAGTGACATTGTTCCTTTTAATGGGTGGGACTTGTTATCGCTATGATTATGACGTGTTCCACCCGCTGCGAGGAACACAATCGGGGGAAAAAAACGCTGATAAAATAGCTAGCGCTATTCACTATGGAAACCCCATAATGTGATGATGCATTGACTTACATTAAATTTTGTTTAATTTGATTGTTTTGTGGCCAGTTGTCATCATATTCCGCTGAAATAACACACCGATTGTGTGATGCAATTACTTGCAATGATTATTTGCATTTTTATTACAGTGTTTACGCTCACTCTGATGTTTGCTTGTGGCATTTCTTGTCAAAGGTAAGATGCAGTATTATAAAAGATTTTAGGCTTAGTTTACCTTTTTCCCACATAAAAAGTGAGAGGGCCAAGGGCCAAGAGTCACGGTTCACTACTGCCTAAAGTGCAATTTTGAATACATTTTTTATTTGATTCATATAAAGCATTATTCAGTGAAAAACACCAAAAAGCAGACAAAACTGCATTAAATCTGTACAATTTTATTTATTTATTCATTTAAATTTAAATGATGGTCTTTGATCTTTGGTCTGTTGGTCTTTGAGTATGGCGCCTTTGACTAGAAAAGCTGATTTTTTTTTACCCAGCTATATGTTTACACTGCTCACTGATGACATTTTTACTGGTTCAGAATGTAGCTTAGATGCACAGTGACAGGTTGCCATATCTTCAATAAATCACTTGCTTTCGGCCTACCGCTGATAACTCATCCTGCTCAGACGGGATGCTGCTCTTAGTTCTCGTTCACTGTGTTTGGATACAGTAAAGACATTTCTTCAGCACACCACCTGCTCTAGAAGCATTAGTTTTATTGTTTTTCCATTGCCAGCATAAACCAACACATACAAGAATGACTTCCCAGGCGAAATGTGGCATTTAATGTGCACTCTCATACAATAATATCTACTCTGCTGGGCTTAATAGAACTCAGACTGAGAGCTAACAAACAAACAAATCCATTGCAAACAAAATCTACGTGCTTTGCACAGAAATTTAAATCAAGCGTTAGCTACAAAAGGGTTGCAATGAACTTTTCAATAAATTCTTAACATAGTACATCCATCTAAGCTAGGTACATTACAATAAATTTCACTCAAAAATAAATTCTAGTCTCATTTACTCACCCTGACATTGACATTCCAAATCTGTAAATCTTTGTGTGAAACCCAAAACGTGCCATTTGATGCACCGTCAGCTCCTTTTACATACAATGAAAGTGAATGGGAACTTATAAGCTGTCAAGATTCAAAAAATTAAAAAGTGCATCATAAAAGTCACATACACATATACAAATGCTGGGTTAAAAACAACCCAAGTTGGGTTTAATATGGACAGACCCAGCAATTGGGTTATTTTAACCCAGTAAATGGATTGTTTTAACCCAGCGGTTAGGTTAAATGTTTGCTTAAAACAACCCAATTGCTGGGTTTGTCCATTTTCAACCCAACTTGGGTTGTTTTTAACCCAGCATTTTTAGAGTGTATAAACACATATCAAGCCTTTAAACTGATCATATAAAGAACAGTCCAAAAAATCATACAGTCAATACCTTTCAACGTTTCCCCTCCAAGTCTGTCAGAATAATGTTATATCATGTCCATACATACAGTACAATCTAAAAAATGCTGGGTTGTTTTTAACCCAGCATTTAATAACAGGAAGGAGTAATAAAAATAGCGGGAAAATCTAATGTTGTACAGGATCATCTGGATTTGTTTCTGTTTAGGGTGAGCTTGTTACGTGTTTTAGTTCTCTGTCTTAGTTGTCAGTTCGTTCCATGGTTTTTCATTGTTTAATTCATTTGCACACCTGATATTCGTTTCATTGATTGGTTTGGTTGTTCTATTTAAGCTCTGTGTTTCGTTCAGTTCATTGTCTGTTCTCATCACATTATACTGGCTGTCCTGTTCATGCTTCGAGCACTAGAGTTCTGAGTATGTTGTTTTGAGTTAGAATTTTAATAAATCAACTGCTGCGAATGGATCAGTTCAATATTTAGTTTTATTTACAACCACGTGTGATGTGACAGTGGGAAATGGCTACTTCTTTAATAAAGAAGGATTGATAAATATCAGTCATGCTCGTTCAGTTTTACATCAGAATGAATCTACCACCACATGCGAGTAAAACATTTTTGTTAGCAAAGTTCAGACAAAAAATTATTATTTTATTTTTTACCCTTGTGTACCTTCCACTGTGGAGCTTAGAAACATGATACTGTATGGAAGCATAGAGCAATTTTACTTTTTGTCACTTCCTGTTTTTCTTCTTGTCAAAGATCTGGGTGATGACACCTCGGGAGAAAAGTTTAGGATGAGACGAGAGTGTTTTTGAAGGGCTTTTACATTGAGCGGGAAGATATGTGCAATTACATGGAAATAACGGAAAAAAGCTCAAATAAAAATGATTGTGCACTGATAAGTGCATATCTGAGATTGGTCTGCAGACAATTAAAGGCTCTCAAGAAAGTAGCTCTGCTCTGCGGACAGTCATGGTAGAAGCCATTAACGTCTGAAATTGAGCCTTTAAAAATACACTGGACCATTGCTGTGAAGAAAATATTTTGTTCTTGTAGAACTTCAAAAGATTTTTCAACATCCTTTTAACAGTGTGTGTGTGTGTGTGTATGTATGTGTATATATATATATATATATATATATATATATATATATATATATATATATATATATATATGGATATGGAATTATATAATGTATACACATAATTAAGTAAATGCATATACACCGATCAGGCATAACCTAATATTGTGTTGGTGCCCCTTGGGCTGTTTTGACGGCAAAAGACCTGTCGAGGCATGGACTCCACTAGAACCCTGAAAGTGTGCTGTGGTATCTGGCACCAAGATGTTAGCAGCAGATCCTTTAAGTCCTGTAAGTTGTAAGGTGGAGCCTCCATGGATCGGACTTGTTTGTTCAGCACATCCCACAGATGCTCGATTGGATTGAGATCTGGGGAATTTGGAGGCCAAGTCAACACATCAAACTCGTTGTTGTGCTCCTCAAACCATTCCTGAACCATTTTTGCTTTGTGGCAGGGCGCATTATCCTGCTGAAAGAGGCCACAGGCACCAGGGAATACCATTTCCATCAAAGGGTGTACATGGTCTGCAACAATGCTTAGGTAGGTGGTACGTGTCAAAGTAACCACATGGATGGCAGGACACAAGATTTCCCAGCAGAACATTGCCATTGCCTTCTTCCCACAGTGCATCCTGGTGCCATGTGTTCTCCAGGTAAGCGACACACACACAACGTGATTCATCAGACCAGGCCACCTTCTTCCATTGCTCCGTGGTCCAGTTCTGATGCTCACGTTCCCACTGTTGGCGCGTTCGGTGGTGGACAGGTCAGCATGAGCACCCTGACTGGTCTACGGCTATGCAGCCTCATACGCAACAAACTGTGATGCACTCTGTATTCTGACACCTTTCTATCAGAACCAGCAATTTGAGCTACAGTAGCTCGTCTGTTTGATCAGACCACACGGGCCAGCCTTCACTCCCCACGTGCATCAATGAGCCTTGACCCCATGACCCTGTCTCCAGTTCACCACTGTTCCTTCCTTGGAGCACTTTTGATAGATATTGACCACTGCAGACCGGGAACACCCCACAAGAGCTGCAGATTTGGAGATGCTCTGACCCAGTCGTCTAGCCATCACAATTTGGTCCTTGTCAAACTCGCTCAAATCCTTACGCTTGCCCATTTTTCCTGCTTCTAACACATCAACTTTGAGGACAAAATGTTCAGTTGCTGCCTAATATATCCCACCCACTAACAGGTGCCGTGATGAAGAGATAATCAGGGTTATTCACTTATTCGGTCATAATGTTATGCCTGATTGGTGTATAGTAGAATTAATTTAATATTATATATGATTTAATGTGTATAAATAAATTTAATGTGTATAATATATAT
This sequence comes from Paracanthobrama guichenoti, assembly GCA_018749465.1. Taxonomy (NCBI): domain Eukaryota; kingdom Metazoa; phylum Chordata; class Actinopteri; order Cypriniformes; family Gobionidae; genus Paracanthobrama; species Paracanthobrama guichenoti. The sequence continues at coordinate 8,312,850 of CM031967.1, forward strand.
AAATGGATAATTTTCTACATTACAAAGTTTATGACTTCCAATTTGTTAATGTTTTATTTTTGTTTACATTTCCAGTATATTTTTTCCCATTAGAAAATGTAACTTATGGCGATGCGTCCCCTAACATTGCATAATTGACATTGAAAGACTGAAATAGTATAAAATTTAATAATCTTTGTTTTATTTGCAATTACATTTTTTAATTTTGTATTTTTTTCGGTGTGTTTTATATATGTTTGTTGGCAGACAGCTGCGAGATCCTACTGAACGACTGAAGAGTGATTAAAATGTGCTTCTCGCTGACTTTATATCAGCTTTAGTCACAATAGATTAATTTTACTCATTGACAATGAATCCCTTATGTCCCAGTTATTGCTGCGTAATAATTTTCAGATGGCATATGAAATGGTGCTCTCAAATTACTTAAAAGATTTAGGAGTAAAATTAGCCAAGTAACTGCTTGTGCTGAACTGACATGGAGTTGTAATGGTTTAAGAGGCTGTTTTGGGACAGAGGTTGTCTGGGCACCATCACGGATGCATGACAAAACAATAACTTATTGGTTTGACAGCTACTACACTTAACAATGGATGTGACTTCTTTCAGCTGTATTCTGACCTCTGACCCCTGGTTTTCCTTGGAGAACTACAAGAATGATAAGAGGAGAAGAGTCAGGTCTAGTGAGGTCAAAGTGACAAACAGAATAAGGATCCGGTTTCCCGCCTCTATCCGACCCTATCAGCACCATTCTGCAATTAAATTATATCTGAAATAACAGGCTTTTAGTTTTACACCCTGTGGTAAAATGAATGTCAGATGGGTGTGAAACAGAATGTAGCTGAATAGAATATAGGACAAAACGGATGTTTGTTTTATGCCACAATAATATTTTGTGATATTATTTGTAATAAATCCAATTAGTTAGCATTGGTACCTTATTGATATGTGTTAGAGTGACTTTACCATGGTTAAAAATATTGGAAAGCATGATGCAAGGTCGCTATCTTTGTGGGGACTCTTATACTGTACAAACTGTATATTCTCTCCTCTTGCACTAAACCTACCCATCACACAAAACTTTCTGCTCTTTTACATTTTCAAAAAAACTAATTCCCTCATTTTAGGGGACCTTGACACAAGTCCCCATGAGTCTGTGTGCATTCAGGTTGAAGTCCCCACCAGGATAGGAAAACATGTACACACACACACACACACACACACACACACGCCCAAGAGAAAATAGTCTCAAAGCAGCCCATAAAAGCAGTTCTTTCTTCAGAAGTTACATTATTAATGCCAGAAAACACGTCTCACCTGGTGCGAACTCATACTGCCTCCATACAAATCTGACTCAGCCCATCTGACCTGACCCCCAAGAGCACAATATAATCACATCAGCCAACAGCATAAGAGGCCTTGGGAGAGATGTTATCGATGTGCACTGAATGCATGAAATCCAGTGCACGGTTTGATCTCTCACCTGTAATGACCAGCTTGTGTTACTTCCGGTGCCAGAGCTTGGGAATCGATCCAATACCCACTCTGATCTTCACTGATGCTGGACCTGTGGGCTAAAACCTGTTCATGTGTTATCGTGTAACATTGAAGCCATTCTCTGTGTACACACATGTGTTGCCAAGTCCATTAGGTTACTTTTAAGTTGTTGCCGTGGGTAAAAAAAAAATTCTGCGGGTTTATTTCCACCCCGTACATATAATTCCGGTGCTCCAACACCCCCAAAAGACCCCCAAGACGTGAATGCAAAAACTGCATGAGAAAATAATCTTACAAAAAAACAATGGAATATTACAAAATGTGACATTATAAAGTGTAAGGGTGTACTCACACTAGGCACTCTGAACCGTGCCCGAGCGCGTCTGACCCCCAAAGCCTGGTTCGTTTGACAAGTGTGAGCACTCCGTTCCGTGCCCTGGCGCAGTTCGTTTAGCCAGCCCTGGCCCGCTTGGAAGAGGTGGGCCAGAGCGCAGTTCGGTTGGGCTCGAGCGCGGTTCGCATGCAGTGTGAGTGCTAACCGTGCCAGAAAACAGAACAGCTGTGCGTCATCATGATGACAGCAAACACCAACCTATTACTACTTGGATACACTTTTCGATTATATCAAGTATATTTAGGTTTATAACGGTCCTGGTTTTCACCTTATTGACGAACATGAATTGTAGTTTGCGAGTAAAGCCGCAAACTCCTCCATCAAAGTCAGCTGCCTCCGTAATAATCTTCTGATACGTGCAGTGTAGTCAAGTGAAAATCGCTGCGCGGCATAAATTATCAATTTATTAAGCAGTCTATAAGCGATTAGAGTTTTTCTTCTTGTATTCTTCAAAACAAAAAATCGTGAATGACGCACGCGTGCTCCGGCCCGGGACGTTAAGTGTAATGTGAGTGCAGGCCAGCGGGGGAGTGGGGACAATCGCTCTCGGCCACGGTACAAGACAACCGTGCCTAGTGTGAGCACCCCCTAAAAGTCACTTGTTTTTATAAAGTTAAAGTGTCCAACAGCGACACCCGCAGGTGAAGTTACAGAGGGAATCTCATGCCTCCTCCCATTGACGTAAAACAGACACCCTAATGCAGGGGTTTTCAAACTTTATGATGCCAAGGACCCCCAAATATGATGAACCTTTCCTAAAATCCATCTATATATTTTTATGTATGAAAAAAACCAAAAAACATACTGTTAGATAAATAGTAAATGTGACAGTATAAATGCAACACATTGTTTTCAGACTTAAATTGGCTATACTTAATGTTAGATGTATAAACCTGAAGAAGAACATTTTCAATGAAAAATTACTTGTATAAGCAACTTTCACAATAAATGTATGTAAGCAGCTTATGTACTGCGTTAAGAAAACTGCCTTACAACCCCAGAGAGCAAGATAAAGGGAACTATAGTGATGAACTCACTAGAAAGATACAAAGCAAACATATACAGTTCTGGAAAGTATGTATACGGCAAACAAGGAGAGAAACAGTTAGAAATGGGGGACCCCTTAGAACCTTCTGCAGGACCCCTGGGGGTCCCCGAACCCCAGTTTGAAAACCCCTGCCCTAATGCATGTGGTGGGTTTAGTGGGGAGTAATTGAGAATGTATGGGGGAAAGTCACGCGAGAGGAGGCAATGTCTCCATCGCGCTATGATTGGTTATAATTGGATATGATCAGTTTGTGCGATCCTGCCTCTTGTTTTCGTGCGCATTCTCAAATCGGCCTGAATGAAGACAATAATGGCATTAATGGGAAGACTAATTAAAAAGTAAGTGAACAAATCGGCTATTTATCATCTCTTTAGTGAGCAGCTTGGAGAAATTAAGATATATCTTCGTGTCTGTGACCAGTGCTGTACAAGCTTGATGACTGATGAAAATAAGTTCACATATAATATACATATTGTTTAAATTGTTTCTGCCTTAGTTATTATTTTGGAATAAATGTAAAAATGCTTAAAACACTAATTTGATTCAATTATACTTGGTTTTAATAAATTTAACACAACATAGTTATTGCAAAAAATACAAAATATAATTGTTTTTGGTCTCTCCTTTTTATGTGATGTTTATTTAACCAAGAAAACATAAGTGAGGGCTTTGCCTCCTTATTTTAAAAACACCACCGTACACCACTGATTGACATTTTTTATAATATATATATACACACACACACACACACACACACACACACCGATCAGGCAGAACATTATGAGTATATCCTAATATTGTGTTGGTTCCCCTTTTGTTGCTAAAACAGCCCTGACCCGTCGAGGCATGGACTCCACTAGACCCCTGAAGCTATGCTGTGGTATCTGGCACCAAGATGTTAGCAGCAGATCCTTTAAGTCCTGTAAACTGCAAGGTGGGGCCTCCATGAATCAGACTTGTTTGTTCAGCACATCCCACAGATGCTCGATTGGATTGAGATCTGGGAATTTGGAGGCATTATATATTTATATATATATATATATATATATATATATATATATATATATATATATATATATATATATATATATATATATATATATAAATAATAATGCAAAATCTGAGCTCTCAGTAACGTTTCAGTCTCCTAAACTGAGAAAGCAACCTTTGAACTATTTTCTTCTAGAAAAAGTTACACTGCCCTCTGCTTTGCGCATTTTATCATCCATCCATCCATCATCTTCCGCTTATCAGGGGCCGGGTCGTGGGGGCAACAGTCTAAGCAGAGACGCCCAGACTTCCCTCTCCCTAGCCACTTCCTCCAGCTCTTCCGGGGGAAACCTGAGGTGTTCCCAGGCCAGCCAGGAGACATAATTCCTCCAGCGTGTCCTAGGAAGGCGTCCAGGAGGCATCCGAAACAGATGCCCGAGCCACCTCAACTGGCTCCTCTCGATGTGGAGGAGCAACGGCTCTACTCTGAGCTCCTCCAGAGTAACTGAGCTCCTTCAGAGTAACCGAGCTTCTCACCCTATCTCTAAGGGAGCGCCCAGCCACCCTGCGGAGAAAGCTCATTTCGGCCACCTGTATCCGGGATCTTGTCCTTTCAGTCATGACCCACAGCTCATGACCATAGGTGAGAGTAGGAACATAGATTGATCGGTAAATCGAGAGCTTCGCCTTATAGCTCAGCTCCTTCTTCACCACGACAGACCGGGACATCGACCGCATTACTGCAGAAGCTGCACCGATCCGTCTGTCAATCTCCCGTTCCATCCTTCCCTCACTCGTGAACAAGACCCCAAGATACCTGAACTCCTCCACCTGAGGCAGAAACTCTCCACCAACCTGAAGTGGGCAAGCCAGCCTTTTCCGACTGAGAACCATGGCCTCGGATTTGGAGGTGCTGATTCTCATCCCGGCCGCTTCACACTCAGCTGCAAACCGTCCCAGAGCACGCTGAAGGTCCTGGTCTGGGGAGGCCAACATGACAACATCATCTGCAAAAAGCAGCAACGAAATCATGGGGTTCCCAAACCGGACGCTCTCCGGCCCTTGGCTGTGCCTAGAAATTCTGTACATAAAAAATTATGAACAGAACCAGTCGATGTTTAATGGATATTTAAATCCATTATGTATAATTCTGTAAATTTCCCTGTCAGAACAGAAAATAAGGCTCTTTACTGCCGGAGTGCCATCTTTCACCATTCTGCAAAATGGGCTAGCGGCCCCTTTCACATTATCTGAACTTTTTGTAACAGTTGAGTAAGTGTTCTGCTTATACGTAGGTCTGGATTCAGCAGTTTTTCCAAATGCCAGGCATATTTTTTTTATTTATTTTTTTTATTTGAGGAAATGGCAAGGCTCACACCAGGTATACGCAAGATAAAAAAAAAAAAATACTCTCCTGCCCTTCTTTCCATCCCACTCGGTTTGGTTTTTTCGCTGTCTCTCTCACACTCACACTCACACACACACACACACACACACACACACACACACACACACACACACACACACACACACACACACTTAAGTGTGCCTCAGTTTATTTGTACAGTGTTATGCCCTGGCAACCGCTCCATGCGGTCAGCGCTGCACTCTCTGGAGTTAGTTAGTGTGAGCGGGGCCTCTGTGACTGAGATGAAGTCCCTATTGTATTAACAGACCCCAGGTCTCAGCTGTAGTTCGCTGACCCGGCTGCTGGTCTCGAGGGTGCTGTACAGCACCATACCCTTCCCAGCATCCCCTCGACTCTCTTATTGCACACGAGAGCCTACTCAAACCTTGTCCCATAGGGAAAAAGCTAGTCAGTCTGGACAAGCAACATACTGTAAGAGTTCCCGTGTGACCTATAGTTGTTGTGACAGGACAAGTATGTCCACAGTAAATATGGCACCCAAGTTGAACCTGGACAGGCACAATATATGAGCGCATGAGGTCAGGTTAAGTGATGGTGTACCTTCTGTATGTTTAGCCCGCTCTACACATCGTTCAGGTGAATTAATTTGCCCCAGTGCACCTGTAGATGTAGGTTTAAAAGAAAGGTCTTTTTTTATTTTATTTATTGATGTGCATGCTACATTAATCAATTTGAATCACATTTTTTAACCACATTAAGTAGTCTATGCCATAAAGTGGGCTGTGAAAGTATGAAATATGTCCTTTTTTGCATTTATACACTCAAAAAACATAATTCAATCATGGACAGTGGTTCCATGTGATTGAAACAAGTAAATCCCAATATAATCAACCATGTACCACAAACTAGAATCAATGGTGTTCATTTAAGTTTTATTTGAACTTAAATAAATGGTTTTCAGTTCAGTTGAATTATTAAAATAATCCTACAATTAAAACTTCTTGTCTAGTCCTGTGATTTACATAACAAACTAAAAATAACTTTTCTTTACACATGCTATTCGGTGTTGGCAGTCCAGAAATGATACTGGTTGGATCCACACTCTCAGAAAAAAAAAAAAAAAAAAAGCTGTCACTGGGGTGGTACCTTTTCAAAAGGTACACTTATACCTAAAGGGTGCATTGGTACCTTTAAAGGTATATATTAGTTCCTAAAAGGAACAAAAGTGTACCTTTTGAAAAGGTACCACCCCAGCATTTGTACCTTTTTTTTTCTTCTTCTGCAGAGCACTACCATTGTTTGCTTTATTATTAACTTTGTTGAAATCTGAGAGATTTCTGTCTCTCCACTGAAAGTCCATGCAACTACCACTCTTCAAAAAGTTTATAAAGAGATTGTAAAACTAATCCATATGAATCAAGTGGTTTAGTCCAACATTTCTGAAGAAACTGAACAGATTAAATGTAAGCTTTTATTCACATTCACATTAAACATTTATCAGGGAACATAAACAGAAGATCAAATTAACTTGCTTGTCGCACGAGAACAAACCTCATTGGTTCTTGCAGAAGCTCAAACGTGCTGTGAAACACAAGAATGACCCTCATTGGTTCTTGAGGAAGCTCAAATGTGCTGCGTAACACGAGAATGAACCTCATTGGTTCTTGAGGAAGCTCAAACGTGCTGCGTAACACGAGAATGAACCTCATTGGTTCTTGCTGAAGCTCAAACGTGCTGCGTAACACAAGAATTAACCTCATTGGTTCTCACATGTCAAGAGAACATGCTTGAGCTTCCATGCACCACAACTGATGTGTGAGTTGATGAATGTTTATATGTGCATAAAAGCCTAAATTAAATCGGTTCATCATGTAAAGCGATTGAGTCTCTTCAGAAAATTTGGACTAAACCGCTTAATATGGATTAGTTTTACAATCTTTTTATAAACTTTTTGACCTACCGCAAAGTGGTAGTTGCGAATAGACCGTCAATGGACGGATAGAAATCATTAAAATTTAAAGCTGCAATCCGTAGTTTTTCCTCTTTGTCACCATCTCTGTTTGTAATCTACAATTGCAGTTATTTGTGGAATTATCAACTTTACGTGAAATGTGCCTCGGCACGGCACAGCGCGGATGAATCCAATGTTTTGAGGAGAATGTGCAGCTGTCAGTCACCGCGCCGATGTGGATACTGTCATTCGGAATCACAGATTCTACTTTTTGAAAGTATGACCAACATAAGAATGTCTTTGAACAAGTAGCTAATATCCACTTTTGTTCTGACCAACTATAAGGGGAAAAAAGCATTGCAATAAATCACGAAGATTAAATCTAATGATCGCTTATCATATCACATCAAACCGTGTAAATTATACTTTTTCAAATTGTTAATGTTAACAACATCAGCATTGCGTGACTACATTCAATGTGTATTAGGGCTACCTGTAGTTCAGTTTCCATTTCTGTGCAGTCTAATTTCTAATAGTCATATACCAACAAATGGATGTGGAGTAGAGGTGAATTGCTCCATCTCATAGCCAGCACAAAATAATTGATATTTACCATAATGCACATAGCAAAATGAGAAAGGCACAACAATGAAAACTCTGTAACTGTATGAATTAAGCGAACAAGTGTGCTACTGTTACATAGCCTAATTGAACCATTGAAATGTCTTAGGCCTTCCTGTCCAGCAGGAAGCCATCTCTGCATCCGTTTTGAACCCCGTTTTGAGTTCACGCCACCTTTCAAAAGCCCTTTTTATCCTTGTTTTCGCATGGGCCCGGCTGAAGTTCTTTTTTTCTGTAGCCACTCCGAAGTCTTAAGCATTTTACAATGGGTGAATCTCCAGTTGTCACTGGTGGTTGTCGTTTGAACCTTTCTGGATCCGCCATCAAATTGATAAGTTTAATTATATCAAGTGCTGTGAGAAAAGGCTATAAATCTCCACCTCGAACATCCTCATATGCAATATAGCCTACTAGCCGGGACACATTCTTTATATGTACAGATGTGATGTAATGACGCATTCACACTGGAATTAAAAACATTATTACAAGCTTACCGTTAATCGAGCTAGGGTAAGCAGATAGTTTTGAACACTGGCTGGTTATGTACTTGCTCAAATTTATTTTGGATAATTTTTTACCCAAAAAAAGTTACAGACGGCAGCTTTAACCTCTTAAACTCTGCGGAACCTGTACAGGGTACTGGGAATGAAATCATGAAGTATATACTTTACATTTTAAATATCTGTGGAGGAGCTCTGACCTCATATGTGGTACCATTTGAAAGCTTAGAGTCTCTACTTTCTGGGGATATACATCACTTTGGCATTTCTTTTACAAAAAGTAACTTATTTACACTTAATTACTCTGATACCATTTCCACCTGGATTTGGCCTACCCAAATTGAAAAGCTTTCCATACTCCCATACAGTGGTCTAAAAACTAAATTTTGGTGTCATTTTACAGGAAACTCTTTGAAGTTACATAAACCACTGCTAAAAGTGATAAACATGTAAGTATATGTTGTCTGAGCTGTAACTCAATACAACTCACACCAATCGCTATTGGCATCAAGAGACATCAATACAAATAAACCGTGATCTGCACACTGAAAAAATTAAAATCTTCAACGTCAGTGTGGGGGTTGGATACACCCCGCTGCGTTTGTCCGAAGACCCCTTGCTCCATTCGCTTTTCACGCGGCCCTCAGGGTATCTGAGCCCAGAGTTTTGATTTCCAATCACAGCTGTTCTACTGTGTTTAATGGGTGCAAGGGTGCTTGCTAGCAGAGCTAGCCATCATGACCTTTAGCATTCCATTAAGCCTTCTCAGATAAGCGATTGTATTTTATTAAACAGAACAAAGTTTAATACAAGGAAGAAGTTTAATATAACTGGAAAAATATATCTTTTAGCATTCCCATTCATCTCATCGGTGCTAGCCTTATGAAAATGAACCATGGTTTTACTACAAATAAAACCAAAAAACATGGTTATTGTAGTTAAACCACGGTAACCGCAAATTAACCATGGTTTTGCTACTCTAACCATGGTTTAACCGTGGTATTTGTGGTAAAACTGTGGTTATATAAATGGTAATCAGTTAGCCAAAAAACGATGGTTACTACACTTTACTACTCTACACTACTTACTATAATAAAGCCATGGTTATTTTTCGTAGGGGTAACCAACCAAACCTTGACTCCTTGGAAAATCAACTTAACTGGAAATCAGCAATGACAATTATAAGAGTCTCTCTGAGAAGTTAAAGTCAGATTCGAAAAAGCTTTGGTTGTAAATTTTATATATATATATATTCTGTCTGTCTGGGGAACGAGACACAGTGAGAAAAAGTGTTTGAGACAGGACTGGCAAGTGAGTTATAGAACATAAGTATGTGGGAATCAATAGCCAATGTTAGCTTGGTAATAATGCATGCTAATGAGCAGTGTCTTTCTTTGAAGGACTGCCCATTAATGAATCCACTGCTAATTGCTAGCACCATCACCACTGCTGCTATTGCCATGACAACAATTACTTCTCTTTATATAGTGTGTTTTGGTATTTTTATGTGGTGCATTTCAGTGCAACATAAAGTGAAATGTGCGTCATTATACTCTGGCTGTAATTGTCATTTCAAAGACTATTTTCTTAACTCAACAATGAAAGTACAAAAGTACATTGTTGAGTGTTTTAGCATTTTCTTCCAAACTATTCAAGTCTGAAAAATTAGAAACATTTTCCAACATCAAGTAATTCTTCTGCTCTCACTGAAAGGGAAATTACTCCACAAAGCAGCAAAATCACAAATAATCAGATCGTATTTGAATAGCTATGTGAGATAGACACTGTAAAAAAATATTGTTGGTTTAACTTAAAAAAGTAAGTAATCTGGTTGCCTTAAAATGTTGAGTTCATTGAAATTAAAATTTGTAGTTAATACAATGAAGGAAATGGGTCTGATAAATAGAAACTCAAAATATTAATGTATCTGAACCACATAAATAAATTAAAACAATTAAAAAAATTTGGCATGTTTCACTCCATTATAACAAATAAAACACAATTACTCAATATGCTTACAAAATCTTTTAACACTATTTGAATAAAGGGTGATGTCAATTCTCAAAAATTTTCATTGTATTAACTCAAATTTTTTATTTCAATGAACTCAAAATTTTAAGGCAACCAGGTAACTTACTTAAAAAAAAAAATACAGTGTAGAGCTAGCATAATGTGGCTAACAAAATGCTAGTTGTGGCTGTTTAGGACAAAGAAAAATTAGGATAATATGTACTTTTATAAATCATGAACCTATTTGAAAACTAATTTTGTTACATTTACATTTATGCATTTGGCAGACGCTTTTATCCAAAGCGACTTACATTGCATTCAACAGTTATTTATTTATTTTTTAATTTTTTTACATTTTGTCAGTTCTTGCTTTCCCTGGGAATCGAACCCATGACCTTGGTGTTGCTAGCGCCACGCTCTTATTGTTTGAGCTACAGGAAATCTTGTTGCATTATACAAAGTAGAAAAATCTATGAAATAGCCCAATGCATCCCTTTAATGGACTAAAATCACATGATTTCCAAATTAAGAAAGATCTTCAAAGTTTGATTTAAAGGCAGAATACAGTAACATTTAGCATCTTCGTCTCAAAGACTACTCCAGAGACCAACTTTTTATTGTATCTAGTCAAACAGCAGCTATTTCGGACCAGAGCGATGTGCTAACAAGGGACCTTTGAGCACTTAGTTTAAATGTTTGCAGTCACTGGAACATAAAGGCTTTGTCTTATTAGTCAAGGGTCCACAGATATGAAGGAGCTACTTTTTTGTAGCCTGCACTTTAACTAGGGCAAGTCATAATGACAGTAGCCTATATACTGTGTGACGACACAAATGTCAATCTGTATGCTTTTACAGTGCCATTTTTTTCTGTGGTAGACATATTAGGTTAAATAGCTACTATTTGTTTGGTTAAATCTTTCCATTTAGTTGAATTACCAAAAATAAGCATTGTTATTTAACACATACATTTTTTTTTTTCTTAGAGATCCACTAATGTATCAGCTAATAAAAGCAATCATCTGCACAATTGTACACCTGGCGATTATTTAAAAATAGCCAATGATCAGGGAATATTGTATACTGTCAGTCAAAAAAGCTTTAGAATTTACTCCGAAAGTAGGAAATAAATGTTTAGTGATTGTAAGTCTAACAGGAGGCTTTTCAGAATTTAGTTAAATGTTAATGAGAGTTAAAGTGCCCCTATTATGGTTTTCGAATATTCCCTTTCATGCAGTGTGTAATATAGCTGTTTGTGAGTGTAAATGGTTCTGCAAATTTGTAAAGTCAAAAGTGCACGATAAATAGTTATTGTCTCCCAAAAACAGGATTGACTCTGAGCCACCTAAACGAGTCGTCTGTAATTCAAATCCCACTGCGTTACGGTTCTACATCACTAGAAAATACATTTGCATAATGCCCACTTTGTTGTACATTGTACGTCTGTGAACAACTTGGCCCGTCCTTCAACGCGGGATTTTACTGACGACTGCTTCTCAAATCTCTGAGTTCAACGCGGGATTCACAAACCGCTTGCTCTTGAAAGATGGGTCAGTATCCAGTTTATTTGGACCAGCTTGCTCCTCAGAATCACAACCTGTAAGTATGAATAATTACTGATGTATATACTTTCTACATCGTGTTCAAAATACGTAGGTTTGTGTTTTATATTGTGTACGTTTCCGGCTAGCTGCCTAACTCACGTTATTACTGTCTTACTGAAATGCTTCTGCAAATCAGCTGTGGGCCATTATTACCTAAAATTGTGTCTATTAATGTAGAGTGTCTGTCGTTCTTACTATGAGTAAGGATAGAAAGACTTTAATGTTACATCAGTCATTCACGTGACGTTAGTGCTCAGCTACCCCATGTGCACTACAATAAATCAGAAATATACACATGGGTTTGTTGATGGACAGACACTTTTTAATGCTGATGGTGAGGAATTACAGTTGCAACATCTCATAATGGTGTATAACTGAGAAACGACCTGCTCAAGTTGTCCTTGCGATGGAGGTTTGGGTTGAATAATTAGCTCTTCCAATGTTTCATCATCTGACTCGCGCTCGGATTGATATGGTAAAATCAACGTCATATTTACTGTCTTTACAGTGTGTACAAACACTGAGCTTTAGGAAGCCTCCAGAGCTGAAGTTCAGTTATGGTAATAGGCGTTTCACTTCTCCTGTTCTGTCCTTCAATCCGTGCAGACGTGTTTTCACTCTGCTCCCGCTGTGCTCTTGCGCTCTAGTGTTTTGTCTAGTGTTTTGTCTCTTCTTTTTCTCTCTGACCCGCTGCTTTGCTGGACTCCTGAAAATACTGAAATGGAATTGATTAACTGGTCAATCAGCGCGATCGACAAGATTTTCTCACAAAGGAAGGGTGCCCCGGGAGAACCCACCTGCCCGGACGGGACCTTTGCTGCAGGGTACGTGAGGGACGCATGGAACAACTGGCAAGTCCTGTACCTGGAGGCTCTGTCCGTGGAGGATGCGGAAGATTTATACATGATTGGATTATTGTTGGCGGGGTTCCTATTCTTTGGCTTTGGGATTGCCCTGACCTATCGGAAGATTGGTAAAACAGCTGCAAGCAAATTCACCCAGCCGCTGTCTGTGGAAATTAAGGAATGCTTCGGGGCTGTGTGTGACCGTTTGAAGGAATTAGATCAGAGAGTGATAGGAATTGAGGAACTGAACCGTATCCGCAGTCCGGACTGCGGATACGCAGGGTAGAGTGGGCTCCATCAGGGGTCAGATCGGTGAACTTTTACGGACTGTAACCGGTCTGGCCATGAGGCTGGACGTAATGTCTAGGGAAACTGCACAGACCGGACGCGAATGCTGAGGACCAGATCTGATTGATTGATTATGATCCGGACAAATTACCGAAGATCATCAAATGGATTAAAAAATAATAAATTGTATTTGCCTGACCTAATCAACTACCCCACCGAACCTCACTTGTCCCTATCTCTCAGTTGGGAGGTCAGCCTGACAGCTGGTCTGCTATCTTCCCCTGTGCACTGCCTTATCTCCCTTCAAGGACAAACCATAGAACTGAACTCGAAAACATCTGAAGTTATGGCTAACATTCTCACACAACACAATCTCAGACTCACTCGCATCATACACAACCTATCCCGATCCCATCCCCCATCCATCCGTCTGCCTGTCTTTATCTATCTCCTCTCCCACTCCATACAAAAAATCTGTGTCATGTTTATGTTTATGTTTTGTTGTGTTTTGCTATGTAATGCTTGCTAAACTGCATTCTTGTATTTCTGGAGAGCGTGTGGCGGCGCCTGAATAATCGGCTGCGGCCCGGAGGCTTGCTCCAAACTTCATTTCGTTATACTGTACTTGTACATGTGTAATGACAAATAAACTTCAACTTCAACTTCAACAAGCGCTGTAAGCAGTAGACCAATCACAACAGACTGAGCCATCTGGCCAGTCAGAGCAGAGTAGGCTCACGGAAAGAAGGGATTTAGAGAGACCGCTTCATCCATCGAGTCGTTTGAGAATCATTGAAAAATGTGGTGATGCGCAATGTATATTATGAACCAAAATTAGGAAACTTTAAAATAGCATAATAGGGGCTATAGCACTTTAAGAGCAAAAAAAAGTTATAAACATTATACACTTAAAGAGTTTGGGGTCAGAAAGAAATTAAAGAAATTAATACTTTTATTCAGCAAGGATGCATTAAATTGATCAAAAGTGACTGTAAAGACATATCATGTTACAAAAGCTTTCTATTTCAAATTCTAAATGCTGTTCTTTTAAACTTTCTTTTCATCGAAGAACAAAAAATAAACTTAATAATAATAATAAATGTTTCTTGAGCAGCAAATCAGCATATTCAAATAATTTATGAAGGATCATGTGACACTGAAGACTGGAGTAAATGATGTTTTAAAATACATTTTATATTTTAAATTGTTACAATATTTCTCAATATTACTGCTTTTGCTGCATTTTGGATCAAATAAACGCAGCCTTGGTTAGCAGAAGAGACTATAAATTTCCATCAAAAATTACAAAATTTTGACTACTGAATACCATTATTGTGATTATAAAATTATATACATCACCAAAACATAATATTAATAATGACAAATTGAGTAAAGAGGTTCATAGTGCACATTTAAAAGTAGTCCATATTTATTTTTTCTTGCCATTACTGTAACGAACAAAGTTCTTGCTGAAAACCCCATTGATATGCCCTTTACAGTAATCTGCCATGATACAGGATTAATCAAAATTCATGACCTAATGAGATTCTCAAAATGCTATGACCTCTTCTGATGTCTAAGAAACATCCTTCGACACAGGTGACGGTAGACCCAATTTTATCGAATCAGCTCATTAACCTGAGTTTTATGCATGTATTCACTGAGTAAGGTAGAGTCTTTACTACAGCTCATAATTATCTTGAACACTGCTCCGGGTCACGCAGCAAAACCGGCCATCAATTACCATAAATTATCTCTGGGGCTGCATGCATCAGGTAGCTGTATTGTAAGTAAGGTTGTGAGGTGAAGATAAAAAGAGAGGGAGACGGAAAGATGAGAAAGGATTTGGCCCCACGAGTGGTTTTAGCGGCACAGATCTGAACATTATTCGCTATGAACATTATTTTGCTAATGAGGTGAGAGAATATGACACTTACTCAGCTGAAATGCTGAAAAGGGATGATCTAACGGATTAAACACGCTTTACATGGGAGAAAACGTTGGGCGTGCCGTAGTGCCCTTTTCACAGAAACTAAGAGAAGTTTTGACAAATATGTAAGGGATAATCCACGGCTAGCTGTGCATTAAACATATTTTAATATATGACGTGGAGGCACAAGTTTCTGTGCTCCTGAATGTTTCTGTGCGTGGTTTGGCCATTCGTCCACATTAGCATCCGTGAACTGATTGTCACTAATTCTTTCTGCATGCTTGGTGCCAAAAAGATGGAGGCAAATGACACTGATTAATTCAGAAGTGGAACAAACTAAATGACTCATTGAATCATTCACTAAATCGATTCCTTCACTGCAAAAAATGCTTTTCTTACTTAGTATTTTTGTTTTAAGTCCAAATATCTAAAAATTCATACATTAAGAAGCATTTACTAGACAAGCAAAAGTTTTTGTCTTATTTTAAGCAAAAACTCACTTAATTTTGAGTTATTTTCCCCAATACAAGACAAAAACTTTTGCTTGTCTAGTAAATGCTTCTTAATGTATGAATTGTTAGATGTTTGGACTAGAAACAAGACAAAAATACTAAGTAAGAAAAGCATTTTTTGCAGTGTTCAAAAATGCAGCTTCAAAAAAAGCTTGTCTTTATGAGCGAGTCATTGAATCATTCATTCATTCAAGCGATTCATTCAAACATGGTTATTCGTTCAGGAACGCCAGTGTATGAAGTGTAACTATGATGTGGATTTGTGTGGAATTAATTTCATTGTAAGGGCAAAAACAGTGCTCAACTCTATATTAGAGACCTTGATTGCAGAATAAATCTTGCATATATGATACAGACAAAAAAAAAACTTTTCAGTATTTGCTGCCATCTAGTGGAAACAGCAAAACTGTCTGCAGGGTGCTAGAGCACACAGGGCCTGAGTTATACACTTTTTAAAAAATAAATTTATAACCAAAAATCAAAATCAAAAAACGCCTCTTTTTTTGGAGTTTATTACAGCTCAGACAAAATATACCTAAATGTTTATCGCTTTCAACAGTGTTTTATGTAACTTCAAAGGGTTTCCTGTAAAATGACAGCAACATTGTGTATTTAGACCACTGTCTGTGGGTATGGGAAGCTTTTCAATTTGGGTAGGCCCCAAAAATGGCCCCAGAAATAATGCTTGCTGATGGCTAGGACCATCGATCAACAACCTTGTAGCTCAGAGTAGGTTATCTTTAAATGTTTAAAAGTTATTTTTAAAAATAAATTCACCAACGGGGAAAATTAATGGGATTTTTACTTCCAGAACCCGACTGTTGTACTCTATTGAAAAAAAGTGACTGGCAATTGAGTCATACATTTAAGACCAAAAACCCAAAGTCTAGTCTATATTTTTCTGAATTTTGGATAAGTGTTGCATTTAAAATACACCACAGTTATGCTCTTGCAGTCACAAACAGTTCTTTTTTTTTAATGCTTATGCTCAAGCACTATTTTGTACGCCATTTGTGGAATGTACCTTCGATGGAGCAGGTACCAGGAGATAAACACTGCCAGCTCTAAAATGTTTCCCATTGAGAGTGAAATGAGAGAGATAGAGAATCGCCACTGAGGCCTGTTTGTTCAAAGGACCCTGTGTTCTTAAAGGCCAACTGACCAACAGAAATAAACTCCATCTAAGAGAATCTGACCCGGGGCGGTCAGGCCTTGGATGAGAGCAGAGACACAGGAGGAAATGTCACAGCCCATCCTGGAGAGCAGCCCTCAGTGAAGTCATCTGCCCCTGTTCCTACTGAAGCATCGCAGTGGTGTCAATCACGATTTCTGCACAGAATTTACAATTCTTAGTCCTGAGTGCAAAGATGGTATTTTAAAGTCCTAAAATGTTGCATTTAAATAACTATGCATATTGCATAATGCTGCATATTCTCAAATATGGATTATGTAATTTGGCTGTAGGTCAGTGGATTCCAGAGGGCAATTTCCATTTTTTTTTTTTTTTTTTCTCAGAAACTTTACATTTCATTTACTTGAGACATGGCATAGTCCTCAAATTTGTAAGTGAATCACTTTTTTTATGTATTACATTAATTATTCTGCACTATAAGTGCCTGTGCAATTACCTGCGCGTACAACTCCCTTGCTGTTATGAATTATATTAGTTACCATTCAGGCATGTTGTTCATAAGTATTTGTTGTATGATTGTAGTATATCTATAGCTGATGTCTTAAAAGGTTAGTTAAAAAAAAAAAATCTGTCATTAATTACTCACCCTCATGTCGTTCCAAACCTGTAAGACCTTCGTTCATCTTCGGAACACATATTAAGATATGATGAAATCCGAGAGCTCTCTGACCCCTCCATAGACAGCAATTTAATTACCACTTTGAAGGTCCAGAAAGGTAGATCCATGAGATTCCAGTGGTTCAACCTTAATTTTGTGAAGCGACGAGAATACTTTTTGTGCGCAAAAAACAAACAAAATAATGACTTTAACAATTTTAATCAAGCCTGTGTCAGACTCCTGCACTGTTGACGCAGTGTAAACGGTGCAGTGCTGCATCGTGGTGATCACATGAACAGCCAATAATAAGCCTCATTTTTGGGGGAACTAACCCTTTAAGTGAATGTACACCATAACATTATGACCGGTGAAGTGAATAACACTGATTATCTCTTCATCACGGCACCTGTTACTGGGTGGGATATATTAGGCAGCAAGTCAACATTTTGTCCTCAAAGTTGATGTGTTAGAAGCAGGAAAAATGGGCAAGTGTAAGGATTTGAGCGAGTTTGACAAGGGCCAAATTGAGATGGCTAGACGACTGGGTCAGAGCATCTCCAAAACTGCAGCTCTTGTAGGGTGTTCCCGGTCTGCAAAAGTGCTCCAAAGAAGGAACAGTGGTGAACCAGCGACAGGGTCATGGGGTCAAGGCTCACTGATGCACGAGGGTAGCGAAGGATGTCCTGTGTGGTCCGATCAAACAGATGAGCTACTGTAGCAGTGTGATGCTTTGGGCAATGTTCTGTTGGGAAACCTTGGGTCCTGCCATCCATGTGGATGTTATTTTGGCACGTACAACCTACCTAAGCATTGTTGCTGACCATGTACACCCTTTCATGGAAACGGTATTCCCTGGTGGCTGTGGACTCTTTCAGCAGGATAATGCGGCCTGCCACAAAGCAAAAATGGTTCAGGAATGGTTTGAGGAGGACAATGAGTTTGAGTTTCCCTAGATCTCAATCCAATTGAGCATCTGTGGGATGTGCTGAACAAACAAGTCCGATCCATGGAGGCCCCACCTCGCAACTTACAGGACTTAAAGGATCTGCTGCTAACATCTTGGTGCTAGATACCACAGCACAGCTTCAGGGGTCTGGTGGAGTCCATGCCTCGACAGGTCAGGGCTGTTTTGGCAGCAAAAGGAGGACCAACACAATATTAGGATCATAATGCCAAAATGTTTTACCTGATCGGTGTATATAAACATAATCAGTACATAATCCATTTGTACAGTAAAGTAAACATTACACCATTTTTTTTTTTCTCAAATAATGCTCTTGGTCTTAAAGTGCACATGATTATACCATAAAAAGTCTTTGTAATCTTTTTATTGAAATATAATAACTTGATCCTCCTCTGAAACTGATTTCCTTTCTGAGATTCCTCTTTGAAATTAAGCGTTTCTCTTGTCGATTGACTGATTTGATTCTGATTTTCTGATAAAAGTGCTTTGCCATGTCACACCTTTACTAAAAATACTAAGCAACGAACTGTTGTCAGCACTAAACAGTCGTTTATTATTAATTATGTCCTTTTGTGTGTCAAATTGTTTGATTTATATGGCACAACATCATTCAATTAACAGTGTCAATGTGTGGTCTGTTATCTGCTGGTAATCAGATTTAAACAATTAGCGATTTAGCTGATATAACCATGTTGGCGTGACTTGTGTGACATTAAAAATTGATACATGCACCAATAGGAAAAGGTAATTTGTGGTAATCATTGTCATTCACGAAAATTACACCCAGACTGATACCACGCTAATGACTTTATGAAATATTTAGCAGTTTGAGTGACTAATTGGGCTGCAATTCTCACGGACAACGAACCAGTCAGTGTGTCTCAGGGGTCGCGTGGACAGCTGCACAACCACGTCCGCTAAATGAATAAATGCACGGGCGATCTCCTGCATCAAATAACAGACTTGGGACATCATACAATCATCGGCAGAGAAAAACATTAGTGAAAGCAACCTAGTGTCCAACCTACTATAATACTGCTATAACCTGTTTAAACATAAATACCGTAATTGCACTGGGGTGAAAATTATGAAATGACAAGTTTAAGCCACACCACACCACTCGGACAGCTCCGTGTGTCACTTACCATATAGCCTAGTGTTGCTATTTTGTGTTCTAATACAAGAATACATTTACATTTATGCATTTGGCAGACGCTTTTATCCAAAGCGACTTACATTGCATTCAAGGTACACATTTTTACATTTTGTCAGTTCTTGCTTTCTCTGGGAATCGAACCCATGACCTTGGCGTTGCTAGCGCCACACTCTTATTGTTTGAGCTACAGAAAAGAATAAAAGCCATAATAACATGTACATGAAAAATTGGACACTATGGGACACCGGGGCCCCATTCCTATATTTTGCCTTGGGCCCCCAAATCTCTAAATCTGCCCCTGGCGTTACATGCCATTTTTTACAATGCAATGTGAAACAGTCGACAAATTTATAGAATAAAAATGTTAAATCTATAATATTTAGTCAGAATTAATAGGTTTACTAGCCTGAGCTTGACTACAGTATTTTTATGTTAGTCAGACATTTTCGCCCACTAAGAAGACTAAAAAAAAATTTTTTTTTTTTTTTTTTTTTTTTTTTCAACAAACCTGCTCAGTTCAAAATCAACTAAACTGTAGATATGACCCAAATAGTACACACTGAAAACTCACCATTACCTCTGATTCTTCTCAAAGCAAGTCTGTGGGATCTAGAAATGTACCTTCCGAAGAAAATAAGAGAGTGGAAGCAATGGGTGGAGGGTGCTTTGCATGACTTTGAAGGTTGTGCATAAATGACAAAGGATATTTCTGACACACTATCAACAACACCAGCTGCTTTCCACACGCAGCTCCAGGATGTGTTCCTGGTTCGGCGAGGGAAAATACCTTAAAAGCATAACCCCAAATCCTTCAAGCAACTAGGGATCTGTCATCGAAACGGCACTAAGCAGGCGCTCGTTTGATCGACATCTGCTGAGATTGATAAGAGGCACTGATAAAACCACTACAAGGGCCAAAACAGAGGGGATCATTTAACAGATATCCATCTCAGACCCCGAGCCTTGTTTACAAGTTCTTCAAACGAGCACGCCTCCAAAACAGATTTCCTCTCTCACGCGCTGACTTTTCGAGATCTGAGCCGCAAACATCACTAAGCTATTATTTCAAAGTGAACAATTACGCTGGAGTGTGCGGCGAAGCCTCTCTGCGGCATCAAAGCGAGTGGGCCTGTCATGGCCGAATCCCTTATTTTGATAAGAGATGTGTATAATTCGCACCCTCGGATGGACACAACCCTCGTTTGTGTTCCGCTCTGCCTCAGAAGACGTCTGCCACGGGGCTGGAATTGAAATTCTAGCCACACAAGCTGCTGGAGTACATCATTAGGGCCTGGGAAGAAATAGAAGGCCTTTGTTTGATAAGTGTGGTGAAGGGAGAAGTCGAAGGGCTAAGGAGTGTGTGCATCTATTAGGAGCAACGTGGAGAGGTGTAGGTCACAACGTGCAGCTGGGAAGGAAAATTCTGAAGTAAATTTCTCCACTCTGTACATACCGCCTTGCTGTCTAATCGATTGATTTGTGAAAGAGAGCTCATCGCGAGGAAACCATTGTGGGGCTGGGGAAGATCGCTAGATCAGTGCTCGAATCTCCAACAACCACAACCAGCATCTGAAAGAAAGTGTAAATTTATTAGATTACTAATCTAAAATCACTTTTTCTTTTTTTTCACAAAGGTGAAGTAATTCCTGCACCAGTATCACCAAACAGAAATGTTGTAATAATGACTAGCAGGTTTCTAGAACATTTGCTGCCTATCTGCCAACTGTTGGTCAAACCGATAGCCCCGCCCAATACTCATGCCATTGGTTGAGCCATTGTTGCTGTTTCAATGTTTTGAAAACACCACAGTGTTGAGACTTTTCAGGAAAAAAAAAAGCTTTAAAAAAAGCTTACTTATAGCTTGCTCTGCATATTAAAAAGGAGAAAGAATTTTACCATTAACAAAAATACTTTATATTTAAAAATTTTTTTTTTTTTTAAACATTTAAAGTCGCCATTTAAATCAAAAATTGATTCTTATTTTTCCTATAATGTGCTATGTCTTGTTTCTGCCTCCATTTTTGTTAGCAACCAACTTCCAATGATCCAATCAATTCCCGAAGGATGAAATCAAGCCCTAGCCAACATTTTTCTCATTTCAGAAGCCGTTTCGCTCGGATATATGTCACAACAGAGAAAAAAAAGAATAATCACAACCTCCATTTCATGCCGACTTTAAAGGCATAAATGTTTCGCTAATCACTATTACACTGAACAAAATTATAAACACGGTTTTGTTTTTGCCACCAAATTTCATGAGCTGAACTCAAAGATCTAAGACTTTTTTGATGTACACAAAAGGTCTATTTCTCTTAAATATTGTTCACAAATCTGTCTAAATCTGTGTTAGTGAGCACTTCTCCTTTGCCGAGATAATCCATCCACTTCACAGGTGTGGCATATCAAGATGCTGATTAGACAGAATGATTATTGCACAGGTGTGCCTTATAAATAAAAGGCCAATTAGAGCGGCCACAATAAAAGGCCACTCTAAGGCTCTGTCCACACGGAGACGCGTTGGATACACAAAACATTTGTATCGTATCAGTGTTTCGTCCACACAGATCTGGCGTTTTAGGAGCCCGAAACCGATATTTTTTGAAACAGAGTCCCAGAGTGGATAAATCTGAAACAGACACCCTTGCATTTTCATGTGTACCGCCAATCCGTATATTTTGTGAAACGGTGATGTCATCACACCACGTCCCACGCGGTAAAGTCTAGAAGGAATACAGCTACAGGCACTGGGCATGCGCGCATCAATATTGCATCATTTAATTACTGTATTTGTATTATTGTAAGGGTAGGTTTAGGGTTGGGGTAGGTGTAGGCGTTAATAAAACACAATCTGGTAAATGGCAAATTTATTTATTGTTATTTTATCGTGAGATTTTGCCTCACTTCCTACCATTGCTGTACCCTTTCTAGCCACAACTCTTCTGCTCAGTTTTTAGTGCATTTTTGTGGCAGAATTACAGCGCCACATACTGGCCTGGCATGTATACTATATCGTTTTGAGTCAGTTTCAGTGCTCTCGTGTGTATGCAGATATTTCTTGAGACGAGGGAAAGAAAAGATAGGATAGGGAAAGCTCTGGATTCGTGTGGATGTGGCCTAAAATGTGCAGTTTTATCACACAGCACAATGCCACAGATGTTTTGCATACTGACTGCAGTAATGTCCACCAGAGCTGTTACCTGTGAATTGAATGTTCATTTCTCTACCATAACTTCCTATTCTTTTGTTTTCTGCCTGCGGTAACTATGCATGAATAAAATTTTTAATAAAATAAATGGGAAAATAGGCATTCTTTTTATTTATTTATTTTCTTTCTTATATTGTTAATAATTAATTGATTGAGGAATACTTAAAAAAAAAAAAAAAAAAAAAAAAAAAAGGAGGACTGTAGTGAATGACGTCCTGGTTCACTAAAGACCAGAGGTATGTGTTTAAGGGTTAAAAAAAAAAAAAAAAAAAAAGGCCTGATTTCATCAAACGTCATTTGAAGAATGATTGAAGAAAATCACATAAACATAAGTGGATTAGTCCAACACAGGGTTTGTCTTGTTTCTCGGTTTTGTTGCCTATTTTTTTTTTTTTTTTTTCAAATGTTAAAAGCAAATGTAAATGGTTACAATATGAATAAAGTTTTAATCAAACCAGGAGATCTGAAATATGAATGATTATGAAGGATTTCATGAATTATGAATGATTATGAAGGATTTCAAGGGAGTCACTCAGCATGAGAAATACAGGATGAAAATTGCTTATGACGAACAAATTATTCACAGCTAGATTTTCAGGTTCAGTTAAAGCTTTTGAAAAGTACAGCTTTTAGGAATAACAGCCTGCTGAAATGTAAAAGTTATTTTCATAAAGGTTATGCAGCATCAGTGTCATTTCATGCAATTACCCCAGGATCTGATGGAATATTACACTCGTAGCAGGTAAACATATTTCGTTTTGTTCTAGATGTGTACCTTGTCTTCAGAGGTTACTGGGCGGTTGGTTTTTCATCTATCGTAACTGACAGAAAATCGTTACTATTACATCCATGAAGACCATTTTCTCTAATATAGTTTGACAACTCTGAACCAAGACTGAATGATTTTCTAAATCTTACATTGAAATGTATTTAATCGCACTGACTGTCTGACTGTCAATAAGAATTTTCAAAACTCAAATCACATGAAGCCAGAGAAATGTTCAAGGGATGAGAGGTTTCTGATTTGTATTTGGAGATAACCATTAATGGAGTTTCCTTAACTTTGGGATGTTGTGATAACAGATACTCAGAACCAATCAGAAAGAAATGCATTTGAATGTTTGAAACCTAGACTAGATTGACATCTAATGAATTTATTTAAAAACAGAGACACAAGCCAATCTATTATAGTTTTTTAATTCTTAAAAACCAAAAGTGAATTGATTGAGAAACTCAATCAATGTTGTAGTTGATATATAGACCAAAAGTTGTAAATTTTAATTGCATTCACACCATCCTTGTCTCAAAGTGGACTCAAATCAGTTTGTACAACCACTTTCCATTCATACTTTTCAAAGCCACTGGGTTATCATAATAATCGTAATACTCTTCATTTATAATACTTGCTACAATGTATCTCATTACTTAGGTATTTGCATGGAAAATGTACACTCACCTAAAGGATTATTAGGAACACCATACTAATACTGTGTTTGACCCCCTTTCACCTTCAGAACTGCCTTAATTCTACGTGGCATTGATTCAACAAGGTGCTGAAACCATTCTTTAGAAATGTTGGCCCATATTGATAGGATAGCATCTTGCATTGATGGAGATTTGTGGGATGCACATCCAGGGCACGAAGCTCCCGTTCCACCACATCCCAAAGATGCTCTATTGGGTTGAGATCTGGTGACTGTGGGGGCCATTTTAGTGCAGTGAACTCATTGTCATGTTCATGAAACCAATTTGAAATGATTCGAGCTTTGTGACATGGTGCATTATCCTGCTGGAAGTAGCCTGGTAGGATGGACATGGTCAGAAACAATGCTCAGGTAGGCTGTGGCATTTAAACGATGCCCAATTGGCACTAAGGGGCCTAAAGTGTGCCAAGAAAATATCCCCCACACCATTACACCACCACCACCAGCCTGCACAGTGGTAACAAGGCATGATGGATCCATGTTCTCATTCTGTTTATGCCAAATTCTGACTCTACCATCTGAATGTCTCAACAGAAATCGAGACTCATCAGACCAGGCAACATTTTTCCAGTCTTCAACGGTCCAATTTTGGTGAGCTTGTGCAAATTGTAGCCTCTTTTTCCTATTTGTAGTGGAGATGAGTGGTACCCGGTGGGGTCTTCTGCTGTTGTAGCCCATTCACCTCAAAGTTGTGCGTGTTGTGGCTTCACAAATGCTTTGCTGCATACCTCGGTTGTAACGAGTGGTTATTTCAGTTAAAGTTGCTCTTCTATCAGCTTGAATCTGTCGGCCCATTCTCCTCTGACCTCTAGCATCAACAAGGCATTTTCGCCCATAGGACTGCTGCATACTGGATGTTCAACCCTAGAAATGGTTGTGCATGAAAATCCCAGTAACTGAGCAGATTGTGAAATACTCAGACCGGCCCATCTGGCACCAACAACCATGCCACGCTCAAAATTGCTTAAATCACCTTTCTTTCCCATTCTGACATTCAGTTTGGAGTTCAGGAGATTGTCTTGACCAGGACCACACCCCTAAATGCATTGAAGCAACTGCCATGTGATTGGTTGATTAGATAATTGCATTAATGAGAAATTGAACAGGTGTTCCTAATAATCATTTAAGTGAGTGTAGTTTATTGCATACTAAAATGTACATTGTCATATTAAAGCATCTTAAACAATATTTTTTAGCAATTTTACAAATGTAAAAATATTTCCAAATCCTTTTAGGTTCATAGAATGTTGAATTAATAGAATTAAAAGGTTGATTTAACTGTATTTAATAAATTAGATTTAATGAATTGTTCAATGGCATCAAATTTAAACACACTTCTATATTTGGCATTACAGTATAAGGATCTCATTTTGATTTTTCTGGCCATATTCATCAAGGGAAAATAAATGCTAAAATTAATGAAAAATGCTTACTTGAGCCTCAAAAACTTCCATATTATAATAAAACACACCTTTACAAAAATATGTATAATAGAAATATAAAAAATAAGGATTTGTCAAGATTTTCCTCTTCCAAAGCTGTGTGGTACTTTTACATTGTAGATGCTGTCAATACAAGTAAAATATATATCCATTTTAATTTCTTCACTGAAGACACTTGAGTCTCTCTGTGTGTGTTTGACAGTACCTTAAAAGGAGACATGAACTGAGAAATATTCCTTGAGCTTTTGACAAATAAGAGGTTCTCATACTATAAGAATATCCCGTGAGTTTCAGAACTAAAAGCTTCCTGGTTACATCTTTTATTGTAACCAAGCCCAGCAAACGACTCATTGTGGAAGAGAATCAACACCTACTTTGGCCCCGCCCACTGTCGGGTTAGTGAGATGACGAGGAGAGAAGAGGATCAGTGGATCACTGGATTAAAAATTACATTACCTTCCAAAGGATCCTAATGCTAGGACTGTATTATTTATTTTCAATATGAATGTCTTAGCTGAGCATTGTTTATTTTAATTCAGCAGATTTCACTGTGGATTCTTTGGTAAATCAGTCACAATTTTGCCACAGGCTTTGCAAACAGACTTTTACGATAAGGACTCGACAGTAATGCCACAACATGTAAGTAACTGTGTTAATTCTAATGCCTTATCTGTGACCAGTGATTTCTGAGATGTAATGAATCATATACACTCAGATGTTCTTTGTCTATGTGTCAGTAAATCAAACCAGTGACTAAACGGTCAACCTCACATTGTGTCTCTTAGGATGAAATTTATTTAAACATCCATCCATCCATCCATCCATTATCTTCCGCTTATCCGGGACCGGGTCGCGGGGGCAACAGTCTAAGCAGAGACGGCCAGACTTCCCTCTCCCTAGCCACTTCCTCCAGCTCTTCCGGGGGAACCCCGAGGCGTTCCCAGGCCAGCCGGGAGACATAATCCCTCCAGCGTGTCCTAGGTCTTCCCGGGGGCCTCCCGGTGGGACATGCCCGAAACACCTCCCCGGGAAGGCGTCCAGGAGGCATCCGAAATAGATGCCCGAGCCACCTCAACTGGCTCCTCTCGATGTGGAGGAGCAACGGCTCTACTCTGAGCTCCTCCCGAGTAACTGAGCTTCTCACCCTATCTCTAAGGGAGCGCCCAGCAACCCTGCAGAGAAAGCTCATTTCGCCGCCTGTATCCGGGATCTTGTCCTTTCGGTCATGACCCACAGCTCATGACCATAGGTGAGAGTAGGAACGTAGATTGACCGGTAAATCGAGAGCTTCGCCTTACAGCTCAGCTCCTTCTTCACCACGACAGACCGGTACATCGACCGCATTACTGCAGAAGCTGCACCGATCCGTCTGTCAATCTCCCGTTCCATCCTTCCTCACTCGTGAACAAGACCCCAAGATACCTGAACTCCTCCACCTGAGGCAAATACTCTCCACCAACCTGAAGTGGGCAAGCCACCCTTTTCCGACTGAGAACCATGGCCTCGGATTTGGAGGTGCTGATTCTCATCCCGGCCGCTTCACACTCGGCTGCAAACCGCCCCAGTGCGCTGAAGGTCCTGGTCTGAGAAGGCCAACATGACAACGTCATCCGCAAAAAGCAGCGAGCGAAATCATGTGGTTCCCAAACCGGACACCCTCCGGCCCTTGGCTGCGCCTAGAAATTCTGTCCATAAAAATTATGAACAGAACCGGTGACAAAGGGCAGCCCTGCCGAGTCCAACATGCACCGGGAACAAGTCCGACTTGCTGCCGGCAATGCGGACCAAGCTCCTGCTCTGGTCGTACAGGGACCAAACAGCCCTAAGCAAGGGGCCCGGACCCCATACTCCCAGAGCACCCTCCACAGGACACCACGAGGACACAGTCGAATGCCTTCTCCAAATCCACAAAACACATGTGGATTGGTTGGGCAAACTCCCATGAACCCTCCAGCACCCTGGAAAGGGTATAGAGCTGGTCCAGTGTTCCACGACCGGGACGAAAACCACACTGTTCCTCCTGAATCCGAGGTTCCACTATCGGCCAAATTCTCCTCTCCAGTACCCTGGCATAGACTTTCCCGGGGAGGCTGAGAAGTGTGATCCCCTGTAGTTGGAACACACTCTCCGGTCCCCTTCTTGAAAAGAGGGACCACCACCCCGGTCTGCCAGTCCAGAGGCACTGTCCCCACCCGCCACGCGATGTTGCAGAGGCGTGTCAGCCAAGACAGCCCCACAACATCCAGAGACTTGAGGTACTCAGGGCGGATCTCATCGACCCCCGGTGCCTTGCCACCGAGGAGCTTTTTAACTACCTCGATGACTTCAGCCGGGTGATGGATGAATCCACCTCTGAGCCCTCAGCCACTGCTTCCTCAATGGAAGGCGTGTTGGTGGGATTGAGGAGATCCTCAAAGTATTCCTTCCACCGTCCGGACGATATCCCCAGTTGAGGTCAACAGCTGCCCATCTCCACTGTAAACAGTGTTGGTAGGGCACTGCTTCCCCCTCCTGAGGCGGCGAACGGTTTGCCAGAATCTCTTCGAGGCCAACCGATAGTCTTTCTCCATGGCCTCACCGAACTCCTCCCAGGCCGATTTTTGCCTCCACAACTATCGGGCTGCAGTCCGCTTGGTCTGCCTGTACCCGTCAGCTGCCTCAGGAGTCCCACAAGCCAACCAGGCCTGATAGGACTCCTTCTTCAGCTTGACGGCATCCCCCTTACTTCCGGTGTCCACCACCGGGTTCGGGATTTCCGCCTCGACAGGCACCAGAGACCTTACGGCCACAGCTCCGAGCAGCGCGCGTCGACAAGGGAGGTGGAGAACATGGTCCACTCGGACTCAATATCTCCAGACTCCCTCGGGATCCGGTCGAAGCTCCGTCGGAGGTGGGAGTTGAAGATCTCTCTGACAGGGGGCTCGGCCAAACGTTCCCAACAGACCCTCACAGTACGTTTGGGTCTCCCGAGTCTGTCTAGCTTCCTCCCCCACCATCGGATCCAACTCACCACCAGGTGGTGATCAGTTGACAGCTCCGCACCTCTCTTCACCCGAGTGTCCAAGACATACGGCGGAGGTCAGATGAGGCGACCACAAAGTCGATCATCGACCTCCGGTCTAGGTGTCCTGGTGCCACGTGCACTGATGGACACCCTTATGCTTGAACATGGTGTTCGTTATGGATAATCCGTGGCTAGCACAGAAATCCAATAACAGAACACCACTCGGGTTCAGATCAGGGGGGCCGTTCCTCCCAATCACGCCCCTCCAGGTATCACGGTCACTGCCCATGTGTGCGTTGAAGTCCCCAGTAGAATGATGGAGTCTCCAGTTGGAGCACTTTCCAGCACCCCTCCCAGAGACCCCATTAGGCCGGGTACTCCGCACTGCCGTTTGGCCCGTAGGCACACACGACAGTGAGAGACCTATCCCCTACCCGAAGCGCAGGGAAGCGACCCTCTCATTCACCGGGTTGAACTCCAACACATGGCAGCTGAGCTGGGGCTATAAGCAAACCCACTCCAGCCCCGCCTCTCACCATGGGCAACTCCAGAGTGGTAGAGAGTCCAGCCTCTCTCAAGAAGTGTGGTTCCAGAGCCCAAGCTGTGCGTGGAAGTGAGCCCGACTATCTCTAGCCGGTACCTCTCAACCTCCCGCACAAGCTCAGGCTCCTTCCCCGCCAGCGAGGTGACATTCCATGTCCCTAAAGCCAGTTTCCGTGTCCAGAGATCGGGTCGTCGGGGGCCTAGCCTTCGACTGTTGCCCGATCCACTATGCACCGGCCCCATATGATCCCTCCCGCAGGTGGTGAGCCCACGGGAGGGTGGCCCCACGTCGCTCGTTCGGGCTGAGCCCAGCCGGGCCCCATGGCTCCAGGGTGGGGCCCCGGCTGCGCCATGCCGGGCGACGTCTCGGTCCTTGTTTTAATTAGACTCATACTGGGTTTTTTTTTGAACATTTATTATTTAAACATAATTAATAAATAACTGTTTTAAATAAAACAGTTATTTAAACTGATTAAATTATATATAGAAAGTGATCAAAGAATGCTCCCTTTACAATCACTGGAGCTGTCAATCAAACAGCACGAGTTTATTAGTGACTGAGTTCTGGACTCGCACCAAAATAATCAAAGAATCTCTTATTTACATTGTGTTTGCACTGTTAGTTATGATGAAAGCATGCACTGACGAGATCACTGCATTCATGCATTCAATATATCTGTGATCGGCTACAATGCTCATCACTGCAACCTTTCATGCCACGATCTAAATATAATGCCATATATCTAAATATAATGCTATAATCAACACTTTTCATGATTAGTTAACCTTGAGAGCTGTAATAGTAAAAACGTGCTAAAAGTTTTCGAGAGAGTTCCACATGTAATGCATAGCTATTATATGCAAAGACGTTAGCCAATCACAGCAGTCTCACAGCAGACACGCTCCTTCAAACAGACCGTTCAAATCAGGGGGCTAAAATCAGGGTTTATTTCTAAATTATGGCAATTTTTGATGTAAAAATCATACTAACATTATAAGTGCAGCCCAGGAAACATTATAAAACAATAAAACAATGCAGTTCATGACCCTATAATATACTCCCCACTTAGTCATCATTACCTGTAACCAGTGCTGGGCAGATTATTTGCTAATTGTAGTCTGTTACTGATTACAAATTACATGGCGAAAAATTGTAGTTAGTGGCGTAATATAGATCCCTCATTTTAGGATGTAATGTATTCTGACTACTTTTTGATTACTTTTAGATTACTTTCAAATGCATTTTAAATGCACATTCTCTAGTCATATTAAGTTGAAATCGCCAATATAAAGAAGTTATTAGTCATTTGTTTGCTACTGCACAAACTACACATTGGTGTGGTGTTAACAACACAGGCAGCCACACTACGGCTATTTTGTTCAAACTTGTGCTTCATTTGGAGAGGCTATAAGGTCTCCATCTCAAAGCCGCACCTCATCTCTTTCCCTCGCAATGAACACGTTCGACAAAAAGGCTTTGCTGACACACATTGCCGGCGAGATTAGACTTTCTCGCCGAATCGGGATCTACATCAGCAAGAGCTCAGAAATCCAATTCTACAGACATGGGTGGCACTGGAGAAATCAATCACAGATAGCATTAACCAGCTGCAATTCCATGATCGCCTCTATATCAGCCATTTCACACCTGGGCCTACTAGAAGGGGCACAAAAGGATCTTGCACCCTTACATAAATGACACTAAACTGGGTGAGACAAGCACTCTGAATAACAAACCCCAAATAGTGCGGCCGCATCTACCTCGGTGTCGTTTCCTCATTCAGGATATGCTGTGTTTTGCATGTTGTTTGAAGAGGAAATGCTAATGCATTCGACAACCTGAAAGATGTCACTGTAATTTGGTATTTCGCAGTGCCCCGGACCTGACACCTTCATTCTCGGCTAATGTGCATGGCCCAATATAAACCGCCAATGATGAGAGGTAGTCGGCAGCATTAACAGTTAGCAGTTCAGCTCTGAATCAAAAATAGCTACGCCCTCAGAATACCCATCATTTTCTTGTTTTTCTCATGTCAGTCATAGAGGAACAAACGCAAACACAAAAAGAAAAGGAAGAAGAGGATGTGTACTTTAAGGAGAGGTTTATGCATACCTGAGCTAGTGTATATAATTGCAGACTGTTCGTTAAGTGGTACTTTTCATAGATATGTTGCACTTTGGTGTCCATTCATTGTTTTTAAGCATTAAAGGCATAATTCCTATGTTTTTGTTGCAGTAGATGTATAAAATAAACGATTAAATACCTAGCGTGAAAATGGCTAGTTTTAAACACATCAATCCTGTAAATGGCCGGTGCCAATTAATTAAACTGTAATATTTAGCATATAAAAATATAAATATTAATTTAACTCACATGTGACATCATTTGGCCTGATGGGAAGAACACTGTCTACATTTTTATACATTGCAATGTTGCCTTTATTTGCCAAGTTCAACCATTCAACCCTGTTACTGAAGTTATTGTAAGAAAAAAATATTGAAACAATTGTCCCTTTAATTGCTAAAGTTTATTAATGACTATAAACCAACATTTGGCCCCAAACTAGCTGCTACAGTGTGACAACTTAATTTAAGCAAAAATTGCAACCCTGTTATTCTAACATATTTGTTAAATACATAAATATTTAAAAACTGTTACATTTTAAACGCATGTCTGTATGCCACCTGTAAATGGCCAGTGCCAACTCGACTGTATTTATTGAAAGTATATTCATAAATTAGTATAATATTTAATATACACCATAAAATAATCTGGTAATTTTTTTTTATAAATAATATTATATTATTACCTAATTCTAATATTATTTTTATAAATAATATTATATTATTACCAAATATATAAAAAAATAAAACCGCTCATTTACCTTGAACACCTCTCTTTGACTGATCATTTGTTAAAAAGAATAAAATGTTTAATAATAAAAGAAAAAAAAATTAGTCTCTTTTTATAAAAGCACTCGACCAGAGTGTTGTGATTGGTCAACCGCTTCGATGTTTGGAAAATGTTACCCCTTACCATAATCGTGAGTTTCAACCAAGCGGCAACCTCCCCCAGTTTCTCTTGAAGCCAATACGTAAGTGACTTAAACTGCAATTCATCGACTGCAATTCATCGACCAGAAGGGAGCAGAATCTCATTGAGCCCCATGTTAAAATGCAGAAAAAATGCAGAAATGAGAGAAAAAAAAAAAAACATGTTTACAGCCTGGTACAAATTGTGGTTTTGGTCTATATATCTAATTTTGCCCTTCATGACAACTGTGAGGGGGTGATTTTTTTTTTTTATAACTCATTCGTTTACATTATATACAGCCATAAAGTT
Source organism: Paracanthobrama guichenoti (assembly GCA_018749465.1). Taxonomy (NCBI): domain Eukaryota; kingdom Metazoa; phylum Chordata; class Actinopteri; order Cypriniformes; family Gobionidae; genus Paracanthobrama; species Paracanthobrama guichenoti. Next base: position 8,345,336 of record CM031967.1, read on the forward strand.
CTGCATAATTAAGGCCGTGGCCACTTTGAGTGACAGGTGGATTGTCGTTTGTCTGCTGTCTGTTAGTCATCACATCACCTCAGCTCCAGCCACATCCCACCTCTTTGCCCATTTTCTGTTATCCGGGAGTGACGTGCGGTGATGCACTGCCAAGATGGCAACTGCCAGCTAACCCTACTTCACGCTTCAAAACTGCTCTTCAGAATCCTATGGGTGACGTCACGGACACTACGTCCATATTTTTTTTTACAGTCTATGGTTTCAACGAACTACTAACGCAACTCAACCAGGCCTCAACCCCTTTATTTTGCATACTGGGTGTGAATTATTTAAATGAGTAATTTTGTGACGTGTTCATTCTCAGAATAAAACTCAAGACTACAACTGAGGCATTTCAGAGACTTCAGAAACAGTGCCTACTTATATAGAGAATAACTCTCTTTGAAGACCTTTTTCATGCTCAAATAGCAACATTAAAGTATAATAGGCCCCTTTTAAGATTTTCCCCGTTCCCTCTTCACTAAAAGTAGCAAATAAAATTAAGTGTGCACATGAACTATAGAAACGATACAGTGAATTCATCTGTTTGGAATTAGTTGCGGTGCTAATCAAAGAACGATCTGGGAGCCGTACATCCGCCCCTTGTGTGAGTGGACGATATCGGCCTCATTTTTAATTAGTTCTATTGGCTCAGCGAGAGAGGATTTTCTAGATCATTTATTTTTTCGGCCTAAAACATCCAATTATTCACTCTATGGGGCCCTATGATGACTGCCATAATTCCAGACCCTTTTTATCGAGCAGGACACGAGGCCTTTCTTAATTAAGTAAGATGCCTATTTCCATTTACTTCAACCTCCCAGAACATTGGCTGTGAAGTCATGTTCCTGGGACTCTCGTGCTGAATAAATCAAGGATAATAAAGTGCAGACCTGAGAATGGTGTGTGTGTGTGGTTGAGATCTATATCTCACCGTCGACGGCCGTCTTGTTGGGTAATAATGCATTATGCAAATGCAACCCTCCACAAATCCTATTAAAGAAGATAACATATCATTAAAAAGCCAATGTAATGCGTTTTTTTTATTTTATTTCTAAATGTATTAACTTGTTAAAAAGGACACCAGTCGGAGAATGTACCATAACATGGTCTGAATAATAAAAGAGTAGATATTCTTTACATATTCAGTTTGCGTAACTCACTTGAAGGGAAACAAACTAGTATATTAGCATCTCACACGGTCTTAATTTTCACGCTTGAATGACAGCTCATTTAGTTTGTTGTCTTATGTCTATTTGCACAGATTATTATAAAAAATACTTGGGAATACAATACAGAAATCGCCATCATCAATCTGATAAAAACGTACTTTTCTGGTTCATGCATTAAATTGCTTTCGAAGTTATCCTTCACTGTACTGCCGAATTTAATCAAGGGCTTTTCTGTCATTAGGGACACACTGTACAAAGAAAAAAATGGGGAAAATGACAATTCAGAAAGACTCCATCATCATCTAAGCTATCATTTTAGATTAGGCTGAGTCTAATGTATAATTAAAGCCATCCATAATGCAATATAACAAAGACTCAATCGAAGACATCCCTTGGATGGCTTTGCAGTTTCAAAGTTCATGGAGACGTGCCATTCTTCTTGACATCATTGATCTGATCGTGGTGTCTGGTTAAATAAACATAGAGAGGCCAGGTGGCAAAAATAATCCTATCTTTTATAGAGGATTATAGGAGTGATTATCTGGCAATAAATCAAAGTCGCTGGATATTAAGTTGGCATGGCCACCTGAGGCTCCCTCCTCGCTCGCTGTTAACAATTACCATGACAAAGAGATGCTCGCTCGCTTGCTTTCTTTCTCTTTCTCCTCCATCTCACTCGTTCACCTTTCCTAAAAAGTTGTTAGCTGGAATGACTTTGGATATTTGTCTCCCAACTCTTTTGGTGTGTAAATGGATGTTCCGACAGTCTCCCGGGGGCCTGAAAAAAGACACATTACAATCATCAGGGATCAGAAAGAGACGTGAATGAATAATTATGAGGAATGGCATCGCTCACTGTACACACATTGTGTCTCCTGCTCTTGAGCGAACAGATTAATGGCTGTCGGTAAGAGTAGGAAACACCTGCTAACTATTCATCAAACCAGACATATTCTGGCAAGCGACCTGTTTAGGAAGTTTAAGCATTATAATAAGCATCTGAAAGCTGACGTAGGACATGCATGGACAGGCGTGTTGTTGTGTTCGTCCAGATTCCACCTTTAAGGATATTTCTTGCGGTGATTATCATGGTTGTTATCATAATTGTAATCATCATTAGTGCAATTAATTATTTCATAATTATCCCTGGCTCAATGTTAGGGAAGTCTGATTTGAGGTAAAACGTCTTTGGCAGGAGTTTATAGCTTGGCAGATAAGCACCAATATCATAAGTGCTCTCTTCAAAATATAGTAAGAAGCAAATCCTAACCCTAAAATCTGTGAACGTATATACGAGAGATTTCGAGCAAAAAGCTGAGAAAATCACATTTTTGTCAAAGACTATACATCTAGATCGAATTCAGAACGATGATCACAATGCAGATAGAGTAGACTGAGTCCATCAACACCACTAATGTTTGCACAGTCCTATATCTATAACATTTCATTTAGTATAAGGCAGTTTTGATGTATATGCCGTTTAATGTTGGTGATCGCGTTGTTTGAAATTTGCATATGCTTACATATAGTATCGCTTGTCTCTGCATCTTCTTCAAATGTGTTTTGATCAGGAGATTCAGTACACTTTCAGGAGATGTGTAATAGCGCCCCCTACCATATAACAGTGTAAACACAGAAAGCCGGAAAAAAAGTAAATGGCGTGAAGGTGTTGTCTCACAAACGATGGAAATCTAATTCATGCTATTTCATGCATTCTGACTTATTCACACTGTCAAAGAGTTGGATTTTCATGCTGAACATGGCCAAAATAAAAAATATAAAAAACAAGTTGGGTGTATGATGGAGTATTTCTGTGCCAAATACACTCCTTAAGGATTTGAATAAGTTTCGGAAAGTTTTTTTCAAGTATGGCCCTGTATGACATCATAAAGGGCGGAATTCTTTGTATGGGAACTTCTCCCGGATGAGCGCATGCGCACATCAACCAGAGCAAGAGCAAGAGCGCAGCCATCAACAAACTTTGTTCAGGTTACAGAAGCTGTCCACAGCACCAACGTTATCAATGCTATTCATATGTATTTGTACGAGGTGGCTAATTTGTACGAATTCGTACGACCTCACTCGTACTAAACCTAACCCTGGCCGCAGTGATGTGTACGTTTTTAGGGGCGGGGTTAGGGGTAAGTAATTTAATACAAAAATCATACAAAATGACCAACTAGCCAATTACGTAAGATGTATGTGCTTGTGACTCTTTAGCTCTGCCCACTGCACGCCTGCACAAGCTCAGGTGTTTTCAGAAAGAATCTGTACAGCGTATCTGTCTTTTATAAATATGATAAAACTAAAAACTCTTCTGAGATATGAAGGATGCAGTATTACTCTATAGGTACTCAAGATTAACATGAGATTGGCAGAAACTGTGTGTCTTATGTACCCTTTAAACTGTAATACTAATGTCTAAAAATGCATGGTGGTTTATCGTCAAACTGGTTCCGTTTCATCCCTAACCCTCAAACTATAGAGAGTATGCACATGACATCACAGTCGGCCAGAGTGACTGCACTTACGCCCACTGAGTGGCAGAAAGACTGAGCGGCAGCATTGGTTTTCAGTGTGAATGCCGCGAAAAACACACAGAACACATCTAAAACGGGAAAGAGCTTTGAGATTGACGGTACAAATAGATTTGACAAGAAATCGGAGGTATATTTTACAGACTGCCGGAAGCTACAGAAAAGAGAAGCAAATGGATCGCTGCAATTCACGGAAACAACATTTTGTGTCAATATGTTGAATTTTAGGGTAAAGTCATACCCTATATATTGTATTGTTATATATTGCATTGACACTCATCAATTAATTATTTACCATCTTATATTCTGCATGATTTGACGTTTTTAAAAAAACAGACAAAAACTGGGCTGGACGATATACGATGTAACATTGTATAAAAAAATGGGATCATTGATATAAGTCATCACCCAGATTTAGACCTGCCTATATTGTTTTTATATAAAGCGTTTACAGGCAAATTTGCTTTATGTATTTCCCCAGCGTTGAAATCAGGCTTATATAAATGTCAGGAAACACGATTCCTGGCTGCGCGTCAATATCCATGGATCACTGGATATTTGGTAAGTTGTAAAGAACACTCATATTTAGTCCAACCTTTTGTTTAGACTGATAAACGTTTGTTTTACTCATTTTCCGCAGTTTCCCCTATGTCATGCAGCAGGCTCTTTTGCCACTCAGTCCCAGCTGAGGGGGTGTGTTCTCTATAGTGAGCTTGGTGACCCCTCATAAATCTTCAGCGACCCCTAGTGAGGGTTGTGACTCCCAGGTTGGGAAACACTGCTTTAGGACACCGATAAGAACTTGAATACGGAGAAGGAAATCCACAGAAGAAGCGAACAGACTCTTGGTCACAGAAAGTTCAGGGGTTAAAAGTGCATATTTTCTGTTTTTGTTATGCATTTTCAACTACACAGATTCTGATTCACAACTGTCTCGCCTTTGGGTCAAGGCACGTCCAGATGAGGCCTGTCATGCTCGATGTCGATCTCCCAGAAGCCTCTGTGAGGTCACAGTTCCATGTTAGTTGTCATCTTTGCATTTTCCTCCCACTTTTGTTTCTAATTTTAACCGGGATGAAACATCAGTACTTTGCAGAACACCAAGTTCAGTTTAGTCTACCAATGCCCACACATTTATTTTTAAGGGGTGTGAAGCTAAACAATGACATCTCGAGAAAGTAAAAAATGAGAAATGCTCATCGCTCATACCGAGACGATTTATTATTCAAAGATAATTCCCCCTCGTGAGCTTATCCTCATTGTTTGTTGGCAACTGGGCATGCTGTGGTCTGAAAAAAAGCATATTTGGAAAGTACAGGGATAATGTCAAACGCTGGAGGTGGGGGCGACACCAGCGCTCAGGTCTTTCAGTTCAGCAGGAGGGCCCTATGGACATTGAGCACACAATCTGGTCAGAGGGTGGCATCGATCACAGTGACAGCCCCTGCCACTTGTAACGTCGGAAATAACAACTCTTTCAAAACATTGCAGTAGGGGGTCACGGCCCTGTGTCGGACGTGGGAAAGTCATCTTTGACAAGCTGCGGAAACTCTGTTTTGAACACAAAGCCTTCAAAGGGCAATTTGCTTTGATTCTTCCACTTGTTTTTTTAAAACTTTCTTTAGATTTAATAGACGATCCATTCCTTTCATAGTGTTTTTTTATTCCATGTCAGGTGTTGGGAGAAGACAAATGGACACAAGCTTTTTGCTGTATTGTCATGCCTTCCCATAGATTTTCTTATATGGAGATGTATGAACTGACCCTCACAGACCACAGGAATAAAATCTATTGAAAGTCAATCTTTGTGTGAATAGTGAGAGCATCCGTTCCTTTTTCAGAAAACCTGACTTCTCACTTAGAGTGATTCTCTGGGTGAAGACATCAGAGCTTCTGTTCAGTGGCACTTTATCACACTAGAAATATGGAAGAGAGTGTAATAATGAATGTGACATTTGGAGCTTCTCAAAATTTTCAGAGCAAGTGCCACTTTTGATTAAATCAGGAATCAAATGATGACGTCTGCATATTATATATGCGCTGACCCCACACTCTGATTTTACGAGTTGCTGTTGTTCACAATAGCTTCCACTTTGTTATAATACCAGTAACAGTTGAGCGTGGAATATTTAGTAGTGAGGAAATTTCCGAATGGTCTTATTGCACAGGTGGCAACCTATCACGGTACCACACTTGAATTCACTGAGCTCCTGAGAGTGACCCATTCTTTCACAAATGTTTGTAGAAGCGTCTGCATGCCTAGGTGCTTGATTTTATACACTTGTGGCCATGGAAGTGATTGGAACACCTGAATTCAATGATTTGGAGGGGCGTCACAATACTTTTGGCAATATATAACAACTTTTTGTATAAAGAATATATACATTTGCACTTTTTGTAAAAATAATGATTTTTAAACCAAGAAACTCTACAATACCTGGAGAAAGCTGTCTAATAGCTGGAAGTATGTGATTTGAAGACTGCCATTTTCACTCAGTTCTGGATACAAATGTTCAAACTATATATAGGTTAATTATAGTACAGTCAGGACCACTCTGTTAGATTAAGTTTAGTTGTAGAGGCTCTGAACTATAGTTTTATTGGCAGTAGGCTTCGCTCTGAAGGTTTCAGCTTCCAAGCTGTCCACAAGTTTGCTGACGTTTGAACCAACCAAAGCCTAAGGCAATTAACAGTTACATAATTCCACATATACAAGCAGTAATTAGTTCGCACAAGATTGAGCAACAATTGAGCTGAATAGATAGACAGATCTCTGTGAACAAGTAACTAAACAACCATATGCCTGCATAAAGAGGAGTTGGGGATGGAGGATGGATGAATACCTGTCCTACAATTCACATAAAAATAGATGGATGGAAACATAGCTACTGAGACACACAAGCACAAGAGCAGAATCTATCTGACCTCACTGTGTCCACTGACCCAGATGTCAGAGGTCACTTAGATGATGTCTAGGCCTTTCGAAAACATCAAATCAGAAAAAAATCTATACAATTTTCATAAGAAATGATGTCCATCTTTCAGCATCAACAAATTGCCCTTTTAAAAAAAATGTTGCCTGCCAGATTGAACATCGGTACTCAATACACAATCAAAAGTAACAATAATCTATTGAAAGGCTGCAAGACCAGGCATCAATAGTTCTGTATTGCATAAATGGATGTTGACTTGACCCTGCAATGTTGGAGGTGACACGGAGATCATTACATTAGTGGATTAACAGGCCAGGGCTTATCCTCTAGCCCCCTTCACAGGACTCCTGTCATTTAGAGGACGACGCCACCGAAAACTCATTACCCAATTCAATATGCAAATGATTCGATTTTCACAGAAACCCAGTTTTCTAGGATTACTTTGCCAGCCCCCCTGAGGCCTGCGTCTAAGACTCAATTCTGTTGCTCAGCGAATCGATAGCACCGTGCCAGAGTCAGCACATGTCGGAACTTCTAATGCACAGAGGAGAGAGCCACCAAAGTTCTTGCCTTGACGCAAAAAAAAAACCTGCCACTGCCTTGACTTTATGTGCAGAACTGCATTTACCACAGAGGAGATCTGAACTAGCTGTCCTTAAGCTTCTTGCATTTATGATACATTACAGCCAGATGTCAATTTATGGTTTGGGCCAATGAAATTAAATTCACAGTTGGACACCTGGAGGAAATGTTTTTATGTTCTTAGAGCAGCCAAAAGTGCTTTAACAAGATAATTATTAATACATGGAAATCCGAAGTAAACGGGTTTGGCTTCAGGTTGTCAAAGTGAGCAAATAAAGGATGGACTTTAATTGCTCTTAAAAAAAAAAAGTGTGTGTGTGTATATATATATATATTGTTTTATGTTTCAGGACCGGGAAAAACCAAGGCAATCTGTGTATCTCTCTCCGAGCAGCTAATTTATCACTGGCAAAACATTCCGGAGATTCCACTGAAACATATGGAGTTAGACAGAGGTGACAGTGACAGATGCTCTATGGGAGGCATTTAGAGCCCAGGAGTTCCTAATGCTTCGTAAATTTGTTTTACTGTAGGTTTGTTGTTTTGTCCTTGAGAACATTTCCAGAATGATTCCTTTTAGAGTAAGATCCTACTGTGATGTTCCAAAATGATTCCCTAGATTAAAGGTGATATATACACAGGGCAATTTTTTGAGCAATGTTGCCGTCAATGGGCAACCAGGTGAGACACAGGGCCCACGACCGATCTAAAGTATTCAGATAGAAATTTGTTTCCCATTCTCAATGGGAAAGTGCTCAAGCAACATTGCCTGGCAACATTGCTCAAAAAGTTGCCCCATGTATCATCACCTTAAGAGTATACAGTTGTAGTCAGAATTAGTGGCATTGCTGGTAAATATGATTAAAGATGGCTGTAAAAATAAATCTGCATTGTTTATCCTTTTGATCTATCATTTAAAAAAAAAAATCACAAAAATCACATTATGAAATAAATGCTTTTCTCCAAAACATGTTGGCCACAATTACTGGCACCCCTAGAATTTCTTTTATGAGTAAAATATCTCAAGTATATTCCCATTCATTTTTAGCACACCAGGGTGAACATTAAATGTATGTCTATTTGTTTCACAGGAATATATGAGGAAACACAAAGGCCAAATTCCCTTAATCATTCATCACAATGACCACAGAATATAGTTCTGATGTGCAGCAAAAGATTTTTGAGCTTCACAAAATAGAAAGTGACTGTAGGAAAATAGCTAAAGCACTGAAAATCCCCATTTCCACCATCAGGACAATAATTAAGAAGTTCCAATCGTGTCTATATCGTCCTGATGCACAAAGACTCTCCAAGGATCACAGATGGAGAATTACAGAGATTAGTTGAGTCTTGGGGTCAGAAAGCCTAAACATGTTGTTTGGGAGGGTTTCAAGAAAAATCCTCCTCACTCATCCAGAAACAAACTCCAGCATATTCAGTTGTCAGACATGACTGGAACTTCAAACGGGACCTGGTTCTATGGTCAAATAAAAAAAAGGGTTTTTTTAAAATATATTTTTGGCAGCAAACACCATGCCCACAACACCATGGAATAAAAAGTACCCCATGCCACAGTTAAATATACCGCTAGATCTTTAAATTTGTGAGCCTATTTTTTTGCTGGAGGTCCTAGACTTCTTATTCAGACACAAGGTGGGTTCTAGCAAATACCAACACAACAATCAAAACCTGATGGTCTCTGCAAGAAATCTTATAATGGGCCGTGGTCGTATCTTCCATCAGGACAACGATCCAAAACAAACATCAAAAACTGAGCACAAAATTAAGCTTCTGCCATGGCCGTCCCAGTCCCCTGACCTGAACCCTGTAGAGTAGGGGTCTCCAACCCTAGTCCTGGAGAGCTACCGTCCTGAATATTTTAGCTCCAACCCTAAACAAACACGCCTGAAGGAGCTAATCAATGTGTTCAGGGTTGCTTGATAATTGCAGACATGCGTATTAGAGCAGGGATGGAACTGAAGTTTGGACAGTAGCTCTCCAGGAGCAGGGTTGAAGATCACTGAGTGGGTGAACTGAAGAGAAGAAACACCAACATGCAGATGGGAATCTGAAGGATCTGGAGAGATTCTGTATAGAGGAATGGTGTCTGATCTCCTGTCAGGTGTTGTCCGAACTCATCAGGCCTTACAGGAGAAGACTGTTAGCTGTTAGCTTGGCAAAAGGAGGTTGCAAACAGTATTTAATAAAAGGGTCCCAATAATTCTGACCAATGTGTTTTGGAGAAAAGCATTTATTTCACAATGTGATTTACCCCCCACTTTCAATTATTTTACTTCAATGAATGGTTATATTTTTGCACATTCTTTTAAATGAAAGATCAAAGGGATAAGCAATGCAGATTTATTTTTACAGCCATCTTTGATCATATTTAACTTTCATCAGCACTGTCTTTTAGACCTACTGCTTTGATTTGCCAAGAATAATGGTGACTTGCCAATTGCAATGATTGAGGCAATGCACTCTAAAAAATGCTGGGTTAAAAACAACCCAAGTTGGGTTGAAAATGGACTAACCCAGCGATTGAGTTGTTTTAACCCAGTGGTTGGGTTAAATGTTTGCTTAAAACAACCCAATCGCTGGGTTAGTCCATTCGCTGGGTGTGAAGTCATATCTATAGGGTTATTAAATATCTCATACTTATAAAAGCCAATGCATATTGTCAATTTAAAAACAATTTAAACTGGATTTTTGCATAAACCCCATGCATTTTTATACATTTTCAGGCAATGTTGGCATATTTGTTACGAGTAATTTGCCGCTGTATTGAAACAATATGCAAAATTCTGAAGTCATTGTTGAAGCAAGATACATTATTCAATAAAATCATCAATCGCTATACTCTCTAATTTGCCTGTGATTAAGGAGTAGAATTAATTAGCTCATTATAATTGCTGATGATCAACGTCCTAGCAATAAAACCTCTAATGGCAAAGTGATTACTTGTGACATATTTTCCCATCTGAAGCTATTTGTTCTGTATCCTTTGGAGGGAACGCAAGCGATCAATACCATTTACCATGCAGCTCTGGTTACGCTACGGACCACACACTCATGCTAAAATGTCCGCTAAAGTCTATGCAGATATTTCATTTTCTCATGCTCTTTGTGTAATTTATAATCCTCACTTCTAGACCTAATGTTATTTGAGAGCCGGGTGGCAAAATAGAGACGAATGGAGGGTTGGGAACATTAAAAGAAACTAATTAATAGCACAGAAGAAGTGAAACTTGTGATATTGGGGGTTGAGAGTGAATTTATTATGCCACAAATCTGGGGCAGGGAAGGAGTGCCAAAAGTGAATAGGAATCAAGGAAATAAAGCCTAGGTTCAGCGCTCACGTGTCAGACGAAACAAAGTGAATACTAATCACCTTGAGTGCCTCTCTGTGCTAATGGGAGCTATAACTCCGGTTTAGTTGCAAGCTGCCTTCTCGTGTTAATAGCTAATTATGTAGAGCTAGCGACAGAGACCCTCCATTTAAGGAAGGTCTGAAAAGACGAGCAAACTTGGTCTGCTGAGCATAAATGGCTGTGAATGCAAAGGATTTGTGCTTTTGAACACTAAACCGGCAAATATAAAATGAATGAGTGGATCTTTAATTAGAGACTACTTGAACTATTGAAAAATCTTGCTTCATCTGTGTTAAAACATTCCTTACATGACACGCGGAGAAAAAGTTTAATAACTAATGGACTTTCTAACACAACATATTTGTTTGATCAGTAAATCATCTTTGAACTTACAAAAAAAAAAAGTTTGTTTTTTAATTCAAATGATTAAATAGTGCAGCTATCAAATATTCATATCTAACATTATATTATTAAAATAAATTATATTTATACTAATTTTTAATATACTAAATTAGTGAAATTTCTGATGTGTAAATGTAGCACGCCCACTGTCCAGCTGGCTGTACTGCAGTTATTTCTGTTTTAATAAAACAATGAGAGAGACACGGTTGTGCTGTTGTCAATAGCGAGTCACTCTAGTAATGTCTTTATTACAATAATTCCAAAATTACATATTTAAATCACAGTGTTAAATTAACTTATGTGTGACTAATATACATTGAACACCAATAAACATGTTACTTAACTTCTCTAGTCTTTCTTCTGATATTCAAATACTTTTCCTCATAACAAACGCAGAATTTAACCAGAAGAAAGGTAACATATAAACTCAAATTTCAAGACAATATTCAAAATATACATGTATATACATACCTTGATCTTAATTACAATGGTAATTATTCAATATATAATTGTAAACTCATTAAACAACACTTTGGGTAATCAGCGTCCTGGAGCCGCTAACCATTATTATTTTACACTATTTACAACCAGGCCTGACGAGGAAAGCCCGCGAATGAAGCGCCCCTTTTTACACAGAACAAAGATTCACATTAAACATTCAAACTCTTTTCTAAAAATCTCATATTACACTCCTAAAACAATGTACCCAACACTATAAACATTTTGATGTGTTTATTGTCCTTGGGGGATCGTTTTCACCCACCTGTTTTAATAAAACAATGAGAGAGACACTCTAGTAATGTCCCGTTCTTCTTCGTGACTCGCTGACACCCACATAGTCTCAGCACACCGACTCCCCCTACTGTCCACTAAGGGTACTTCGCGAAGCAATAGTTGAATCACTATAATCACAACCAAATGCTCCAATACATGGAAAGAAAATATCATACAATAAAATGTAAATAAAATAGTCATTACCTCACTATGACTATACATACAGGGTGTCACATAAACTAGGACTCTCTCTTATATGATTACAAATATTTTCTCTCTAAAATGCTTGTGACGGTAATGACAGCATTTCTTTGTTATTTAAAAAAACTGGACATGCATAAATTAAATATACTGGGAAAAAAAAGTAAATATGATATGATTGAAATATGATTCATATTTAACTTTTTATTATTAATATAAATAATTATTAATATACTATAGTCTTAAAATTAGAAAAAAAAATTAAAATAGGACTCTCTCACCTGGAAGAGATTTACATGATTAAAAATATATTTTTCTCTCTTAAAATCTTGGTGTGACGGTGTAATGTAGTAATCCACTGGAGGCAAGTTGCAGCTGAAGTGCAGTTTTATTTAAACAAGGTGATATAAACAGAATCCAACGATGACTTGAACTTAGCATGCCTTGACCATGACCCATAAGCAAACTTGACAAAGTCACCAACTGAGGTTACAGGAACAATACTCGACAAACTGACAAGGCAAACATGAGGACTATAAATACAGAGACTAGGGGAACACATGACTAAACCAACCAATGAGAACATGACACATAGACAAGGGAACCAATCAGAACAAGACACATGAAACTAGGGAAGCACATGTCATGATCACATAAGGGCAAGGAGGTCACATGACAAGAACCAGGAAACATGGCTGAATCCGAAATCGCCCCCTAAACCCTCGATCACTATTCCCTACTTTAGTCCACTAATACAGTTCACTTGAAGGAGTGAATGAAAACAAGTGAGCGAATTCATCGGCTGTACACTCGTTATTGCGGTGCAATGAGTGCACTCGATAACGTCCACTATGGTTTCGGACACCACTACAAATGGCTGTCCCCTCAAATAGTGCACTATTTAAGGCAGGGGTGAGCCAGATCTCACGAAAATGCGTATAAATAATACGAGTGTGCAATGTCGTGGAATGTATATGCCAAAATGTGTTTTGGCGTGCAAATTGTACGCAGTTTTTTCGCGTGCATATGATACGCACAAACCCCCACCCCCCCTACCCAAGAGAGTGTCATATACACACGAAAAACTGCGTACCATTTGCACGTCAAAACACATTTTGGCGTTGAAAGGATTGAAAATAATCAAAGATATTTGATTTTTGAAAATGAACAAAGACATTTGCTTTACTGTTTTCAACCCCCATCTTTCTTACCAGAAGGGCCATTTGGAATTCCTAAAGACAAAGAAATGCTGAAGGCCTGTAGGCCAAATGTGTGTCACACCTGTAGCACAGTGGGGGAAGTTTGGTCTGATTGGTCAGTTTGAATGTCCCACATTAGGGTTTCAGTCACATGGTCAAGGAATAGATAAAAGAAGATTGTAACCGTTGCTCTGGCTCTTTTTTATTCTCTGGCTCTCTCTTCTTGGGGGCCTTCTCTTTGGCACTTCTCTTCTTTGCTCTCGTCTCTTCTTTGTCTCTCTCCCCCTCTCTCTTTCTATCCCTCAGGTAACATTCATGCTGGGTACAATTAATGATATAAGTTTTTATCAACTCATACATTTATTTTGTAACTATTTTAAGTGTAACCATAACTAGATTTTGTCATTAAATTCTTTCAATTACAAATGATGTGCTAACTAGTTTTGATTTGGTATTGACTTTGAAGTGTTACCTATTGCAATACAATGTAGTCATATTATAGCAATGCTTATAGCTCCAACCCTGACAAAAACACTCACCTGCCTGTAACATCAGTAATCCTGAAGACCTTGATTAGCTTCAGGTGTGTTTGATTAGGGTTGGAGCTAAACTCTGCAAGAGAGTGGCCCTTCTGGATCAACGTTCCCCACCCCTGCAGCACGATCACATGAGAATGCTTATCAATAGTACGAGTGTGCAATGTCGTGGAATTTATACGCTGTAAGGGTGGATCGCCTACAGTGGTTCTGACTGCAGGGTTGCCGAATGACTAAAGAAACGTTATCAGCAAGATGATAGAAAACTGTACATTTCTCGTCTTTACCACCCACTGCAACTTATACCAATGACGGAAATAAGTGCAGTTACAATTTCGGGGGTTGATTTCGGATTCAGCCCACATTGTCAGTAAAAAAAGGTACATTGCTGTCACTGGGGCGGTACCCTAAGGTACAAAACCGAAAAGGTACTGATGTGTACCTTTAAGGTACTGATACACTCTCTTAAAGTACTGATGTGTACCTTTAAGGTACTGATACGCTCTCTTAAAGTACTGATATGTACCTTTAAGGTACTGATACGCTCTCTTAAAGTACTGATGTGTACCTTTAAGGTACTAATACACTCTCTTAAAGTACTGATATGTACCTTTAAGGTACTGATACGCTCTCTTAAAGTACTGATGTGTACCTTTAAGGTACTGATACGCTCTCTTAAAGTACTGATATGTGCCTTTAAGGTACTAATATGTACCATTTAGGGGTGAGTAAGGTACAAAGATGTATCTTTTCACTTTTGTACCTTAGGGTACCGCCCCAGTGACAGCACTGTACCTTTTTTTCTGAGAGTGCATGACTGAGGCAAAATTACAAAATAAAAGACATGAAAACATAAACATGAACCAAATCCTAAAACCAGCTGTGATAGATTTGTAATGACCGCATTTTTTGTTATAAGAAAAAAAACCAAAAAAACTGGACATGCATATACCAAGTGGACTGAAATGGAAAGTAGTGAAAATATTTAGATATATTTATTTTAGAGGGGAAAGTTAAAAATCTAGAGCGGAGACAAATCATTTCAGAAAAATATAATTGTATGCATATGTATCATTTAAACTTTCTTTAAAATTATGAAAAAGTTTTAATCTTCTCTATAAGTAGACTAAAAGTTTAAGCATAAAGGACAGAAAATTCCCTAATTGAGGAATCACCCATATATAAACAGATACCGAGCAAATACTGGGATGTATTCAATTCCAAACAACCATCTGCAGGAGAAAATACTGAATAAACAACATAATTGGATCATAACTAGCTTGAACCATAGCATTTAGCAGTTTATCAGGTTGTTTAGTTTAACAGCAGGATAGTTTGCATGTTTTTTACAGCAAATCCTCACAGATTGATTAGAGCACGGATATGAGAGAGATTCTTTACAGGCAAAAGGAGTTTTATGTTAGAAACTATAAAACTAATCATTTCAGAGATTATGGACACAAAACACTCTCCGAAAGAGACATTGGGCCTCTAATGTCAGTGAAATTATGCTGCGGTAGGAGGCAGTAGAATGTGAAAGGAAATAGAAATGGGTCTCACAATCATTTTGTGTCATTATCACAGTCTCCGGTGGACTGAAGTTCAATGGAAGGACAAACACCAGAACCCCATCTGCCGATAGTGAAAGATGGAGACCAATCTTTGAAGAAGCTGTGATGAATAATGTCCTGTTGACTGTGTGGATGGAAAGACAAACACATTGGATTGCAATTAAAACACTATTGATTGTGGTTTCTGTGGGGTCTGGTGGAAAGTCAAGCCGATAAAGGCATTTCTTAAGGGATACCACACATTTAAAAGCTGCTATTTTGAATAACCATGTCTGATTGTGGATAAGATTGGAGCTATGAAATAGTACAATTTAGGCCCCGTCCACACGGAGACGTGAAAAAATGTTGTATCGTATCAGCGTTTTGTCCACACAGATCCGGCGTTTCAGGAGCCTGAAACCGGTATTTTTTTAAAATCGGATCCCAGAGTGGATAAATCTGAAACAGACACCCTTGCTTTTTCGTGTGTACAGCCAATCCGTATAATTTGTGAACCGGTGATGTCATCACACCACGTCCCGCACGGTAAAGTCTAGAAGGAATACAGCTACAGGCACTGGGCATGCGCACATCAATATTGCATCATTTAATTACTGTATTTGTATTATTGTAAGGGTAGGTTTAGGGTTGGGGTAGGTGTAGGCGTTAATAAAACACAATCTGGTAAGTAGCAAATTTATTTATTGTTATTTTATCGTGAGATTTTGCCTCACTTCCTACCATTGCTGTACCCTTTCTAGCCACAACTCTTCTTCTCTGTTTTTAGTGCATTTCTGTGGCAGAATTACAGCGCCACATACTGGCCTGGAATGTATACTATATCGTTTTGAGTCAGTTTCAGTGCTCTCGTTTCTTGAGACGAGGGGAAAAAAAGATCGGATAGGGAAAGCTCTGGCTTCGTGTGGATGTAGCCTTAGTTATTAATCACAAAGTAAAGAGGAACATTTGACAATTGAAAAATGTTATCATGCTCACTTTCACGTCGTTCCAAAACCGTATAACTTACTTTCTTCTGTGGAACACAAAAGTAGATGCTAATTAGAAAATGCATGTAGCTCTTTACTACACAAGAAAAGTTAATAGGAACAGACACAGCTGAGCTCCAAAAATGACATAAAAGCATCATTAAATATCGTAAATGTAGTCTATATGACAAATGCACCATATTGTGTGAGCTAAACAGTCTAAATAATAAGATAAAGGCTCATTTTCATGTGTATTCTGGCATACAAAACGAACATATCACTCCATCTTCGTTTCAGCCACATGACAGGTCTTTAAGCAAGCCGAGATAGCTGCGTAACTCAAATATAATCACATTAGCTGAGCCACAGGGACAATCACCGGAATCATGTTTCAGCGGGTTTGTGTAATGAGAAATATTGGAATGTTTACTTAACTTTCTTGATTTCGGCAATGATCACTGACAGCAGCACTTTAACAGAGATGTATCTGCACTGTCTGTAGAAAATATGACTAACTGCAGATGGTTTATCTAGCAGATGGGAGCATGATTTAGCTGTGATAAAAAGAAAATTCAGACATAACGTAAATGTTTATAAAGTGTATTTTAAGAATTCCACATCATGCAGAGTAAAGATTGTTTACCTTATTAAACATCACAGATCCTTTTTTTATTTTGAGCTAACCACATTTTTTGAAAGAGAGAGAGAGAAGAACAAGAAACAGTTTTCTATCAGAACCAGCATTAACTTGAGCAATTTGAGCTACAGTAGCTCGTCTGTTTGACCAGATCACATGGGCCAGCTTTTGCTCCCCACGTGCATCAATGAGCCTTGACCCCATGACCCTGTCTCCGGTTCACCACTGTTCCTTCCTTGGAGCACTTTTGATAGATACTGACCACTGCAGACCGGGAACACCCCACAAGAGCTGCAGATTTGGAGATGCTCTGACCCAGTCGTCTAGTCATCACAATTTGGCCCTTGTCAAACTCGCTCAAATCCTTACGCTTGCCCATTTTTCCTGCTTCTAACACATCAACTTTGAGGACAAAATGTTCACTTGCTGCCTAATATATCACACCCACTAACAGGTGCCGTGATGAAGAGATAATCAGTGTTATTTACTTCACCGGTCATAATGTTATGCCTTATCGGTGTATATTACTAGTTTTTTCAGTAATTTATCGAATTTAAAACATTGGATGTAAACATTGGATATATTGTAATAATTTCACAGTTACTCTCCAAATGAATGTAGAAACAAATTAAAGACAGATTTTAAATATTTGTTGTAATGGCATCTTTTATGAATTAATGCCAGTATCATTGATACTAATACTGCTACTAATGTCTCTATGAAATAGATTTTGTTACACATTTAAGATTACAGTATAAGATTACAGTATAAGTGAAAGCTATCAATTTATTAGGCATTTATTAGGCTTTAAAATAAATAAATAAATAAATAACACGCTGTCACACATTTCATTTTCTCACAACTATTTAAGTACATTTAAGACATTATCTAACTCATTTAAGACTGCTCTTATGAGAATACCCAGCAATACTTTGTGTTACTGTTTGTTTAAGCGCGAAAGAAAACTTGTGAACTATGTGTGTCACATAGACAGGACATTCACAGACTTCAAGGCTTTGCATGAATAAGAGTGTGATCATATAATGTAATGCTATATATTGTATTAGTATTAGTGCTGTCAACGATTAATCGCAATTAATCACATCCAAAATAAAAGTTTGTGTTTACATATTATATGTGTGTGTACTGTGTAATCGCGATTAATCGTTTAGTTGTAGTTCCTGTTTCCTTTGTTCCCATTTTCCTGCCACTAGTTAGTTTCCTTAGTTCTTGATTATGTCACGCACCTGTTTCAGTTTCGGTCGATTAGCCTCCTTTGTTTAAGCTTTCAATTCTCTCAATTCTAATCATCTACGATTTACCAAACTATGTAAACTTTGCTAAACTTTGTTCCAAGTGATCTCCTGTGTGTTACTTTGTTTGGATTATATGATTAAAGACCCTTTTTTAAAAAATTAGTTATTAATATTTTGCTGGTTCTCTCTTGTTTTTGTATGTGTGCATAATAGTGATGCAAAGTTCGATTCATTTCCGTGAACCGGTTCTTTTTTTTCAGTCAATTTATATGTTGGATTCAACTGAAAATTGCTCAACTACAGCACACATCACAGGCACTGATCAACAAACGATGATGATAAGTAGCCTATAGAAAGAATAAACTTATACATTTCGCATAACAACTTAAAATATTATTTGCATGCACAATAAACTAAAGTATTTAAATGTATTTAAATCTCTCGACAGAAAGGTTTTTGCAGGTTTTAATAAAATGTTATTGAATAACAGTAGTCATAATGAGCATATTTCCAGTAGCCTACGTGTTTGCGTTGCCAACTCAATCATCCTCGGTAATCCTCAGAAAATTTCGACAGCTGGTTGAACCGTTTCTTTCGGTTCTTTTTTAGTCGGATGTGCTACTTTGGCTTTTGCGTCATCAACCCGGAACTAAAGTTCGATTCAATCCGATTAATGAACCGGCTTTATTGGTTACTACCTGAGAACCGGCTCAAAAGAACGATTCATTCAAGAACCAAACATCACTAGTTCATAATTTCTTTGTATGACAGCCTGATCAAAAATGCCTGCACAATTATCACAAATAAAGCAATTGACACCAAGCACAACTATGCAATATGCTTAAGTCTTTTTTTTATAATATTTGAATAAAGGGTGATGTCAATTTTCTTAGGCCGTACATCACTTTTGGCCAGTACTGTAGATGAAAAAAAGAAAAAAAAAACACCATTCAACTTTCAACCTTTTCAACATCCCCACATTGAACCCTTGCACATCCAATGACACTTCCACACACCCCACTGAGCTTTACAAGACCCAATACCGGTCATGAAGGAATGGTTTAAATCTCAATGGAGGGTGTTCGCCAAGCTCCTGCCATTTCTCATTCATGTGCGAGAAAAGTGTGGACGTGTCATTCCTGCTATACACGGATTGACACGAAGGATGTCAGTCCCCTGACACTGAAGTGTGGAGTCATTACCAGAAAGGTCACTCTCCCTCAGATCCGTCTTTAACCGAAACTGTCGACTTCCAATCCTTTAAGCTGTTTGGTTAAAGTTAATTAGTTTGTTTCGGGAATCTAGCTGCTGTCTAGTTTGGTATTTACAGTTGTTCTTTTACGTCTTTTCAAGTGCTAACCGTCCGTTTTCCCGTTTTAACCCCCGTCCTTGCGGTGGCATTGTGAAAAGGACATTACATTCCCAAATGGTTTGTCTTTGAGTAAGAGGGGCTGACATTTGGCACAATATTAAAAATCCCATAAAATCGACACAGAGTCTTAAATTCTCACTCAAAGTCTTAAATGACTTTTTGGAGCTGCTGAAGGGGCGATAAAAATCTGGAGCCCATAATCAGAAAATTACTTGATGGACAAGAAATGTCCTTTAACTTGAATTATCGGGCTCATTTTCATGATGTGACTGCTTATCTGATGCCCTGATGATGCTGACTGTGTACATAAGTGCAAATTTCAACTAGAAAAATGTTTTTTTTTTTAAATAGATGAACAAGAAAAAGTTAATGGATGGATGGATGGATTCACTTTAAATACATAATTCATTAGGCATCTCACAATCCTGATTTTCATCACAAGACTCATTTTCACCGGCAGTTCCAATAGGACAGGGATATGATTACAAACAATGATGTTCTGGTGGTGCAACTGTTGCTTGCTAATAAATCATAATTTTCCACATATTGCTGTTTGTTCGGTTGTAAAATAAAACCCCCCAAAAATAAAAAAATATTGAGTGAGAGTCAGACATGAAAAAAAAAGAAAAAAAAAAATCGATAGTTGTCATTAATTCAGAGAGGAGTTCAGCTTGGGGTATTGAGTTTTTCATTACTGTGGTGAGCTTTTACACATTTTACCATTTCAGAGTTCAGCCTTGGAGAGCACAAAGAATGCAAAAAAAAAAAAAAAAAAAAAAAAAGAATGCAAAAAAAATAAATAAAGCACTTGTGGGCTGAGGTTTGACACTTAAATAATGACCTAATAAACCTTTATTGACTTTGGAGTATTAAAAATGTCAAATATCATGGTAAGTAATGAACCTTATTAGACAAGTATGATGAAATGTGGCAAACATCCTAATCTAAAATAACATTAAAGGTGTTGAAATGACACTTTTATTTACACTACAAAAACAGGTTAGGTACATAAATCTCTTAAAAAATAAAGTCACTTACTCCATTTTGAGTAAGGAAAAGCATAACAGATGAGGAGTATATTTTCATTACGAGTTACTGTAATCTTCCAGTCTTTGCAATTGTGACCCATAACAAATGCATCATAAGTAATGTACGAAGCAATCATGCACTAGCAGCGAGTATGTAAATGGGTTTATAGCTTTACAAAAGATTTATTGCCACTGTTCAGTGATGAGGAAAAATTTAATTGTAACGTAAACAATTAAGGAAGTCAGTGTTAACTCAATCTTGAATGTACCTCTAGCAAATAGTCACTCGTGTGATTTAGTTTAAGGACCCTGAATTTAATTACCACTCTCTGTCCGTTATCTCCATATTTTAATTTAATTAGCAGCCTGCTGAACAAAACCAAAATAAAAAGCACTCAACTCATTAAGAGGAGAACAGCAGTTATTTCACAGGAGGTATGAGAACGTGCTCCTTAATGCCTACAGTCAAATCGTGATGATACCTGCATGATGCATTGGCTTTTATGAAGCGGCCATGTGCTGTTAAAAATGAGCTGAGTGTATTTACTTAATTATTCTGAATATACACTGAACAAAATTATAACAAAATTATATATTCATGACTCAACTTAAAATGTCAAGTTGCCATGACTTGAAATCTGTCATAATTATTACAGTTATGCATTAAATAACTTAGGGATTCTAAAGTTGTATAAGCTTATAGATCTATGTAATTTCCTTTTATTTACATAGTTCTAAATAGTTGAAAACAATGTACTTTTTCATTGAAAATAAGCAATATTATAATATAAAATATAGTATAATTTTTTTATTCAATAAATAACTATACATATTTCCTTTCTTCCCAAACATTAGATGTACTTCCAATGCGATCAACACCTACTTCATCATTGCAATGTTGGCACCGCCCACTGGTGTGTTAGTGAGATGACGAGTAGAGACTAAAAATAAAATTACCTTCCATAGGATCCTAATGCTAGGATTGTGGTTATTTAAAGGAGTCATAACACACACAGTTTCTGCCAGTCTCATGTTAATCTTGAGTACCTATAGAGTAGTATTGCATCCTTCATATCTCCGAAGAGTCTTTAGTGTTATCAGATTTATAAAAGACAGATACGCTGTACCGATTCTTTCCCAAAACAGCCAAACTCATGATGGCTTGCAGTAGGCGGAGCTAAAGAATCTCAAGCGCACACACACACACAATACATCATGACATTATCCCTGGATAACTTTCGATTCACTATACGTTCATGTTGTTTACATTATATACACTCACGCACCGCCTGCGGTCTCGACTCATGACTGGGAACAAACAAACACACTTGCAGAACTCTGTTGCTGCTCCGGAACAACAAGCTGCATCCACTGTTTCCTTAACGCTGGGTTATTTGGGAAGCTGAACAAGGTTATCTTTCCCTCACAACCAGAAACACACTTCTTTAGTGACATTGTTGATTTTGTGGTCTAAAAACAAAATGACAGCGCTGCCGGCGGCTTCTGTAACCCGATCAAAGCTCATTAAATGGTGCGCTCGCTCTCGCTCTGATTGACGTGCGCACATGCTCATCCGGGAGAAGTGCCCATTCAAGGAATTCCGCCCTTTATGACATCATACAGGGCCATACTCGAAAAACTTTCAGAAACTTGTTTGTATCCTGAAGGAGTGTATTTGGCACAAAAACACTCCGTCATACGTCCAACTCATTTTTTTGAAATTTTGGCCATGTTTAGCATAAGAATCCAACTCTTTAACAGTGTGAATAAGTCAGAATGCATGAAATAGCATTAGACCCCCAGTTGAGCATTCTTTATTTGTATTCTGTACATTTTACTGTGCATTCTTTGGTAAATCAGTCACAATTTTGGCGCAGGCTTTGCCAACAGACTTTTACGATATGGACTCACCAGATGTAATGATGTCTCAAGAAGTTAAGAGCAAAATAGTATGAAAATGTGTTCAAAGACAAGTTCAAGTTAACAAGGGTATCTTATTTTGCCTCATTTATCAGTGTGTTTGTGTGCAGATCTATAAACTGAGTGGCATTTGTTTGGACCATGCTTAATTTATATTTCTCCCACTGCCAAGCAAGCACTTTAGTCACTGACATGGCAGGCCTGTTCCTCTGCTTCCCGCTGACCCTGTCTGCCTTGATCACCACAGGCTTCCACTGTCTACCTGCTCTGTCTCCTGGGCCTGGGCTATTTCAGTTCAGCTGACAGCAAGACACTTCAGTATGGGGTCTCCCTTGAATGTTTGTTTCACAACAAAAGCCTGCCGTTAAAAAACAGAAATCAAGCATAAAGATGTGATTCAATATTCAAACCGTGAGCAAACAAGTCACATACTTGCAAACATAACTGAGGTGTTGGAAGCCAACACAGAAGCTGTGATTACACTTTTTGTGTAAATGTTAAAATGCTCTGCCCTTTTTTAACAATAGCTAAATTCATCCAAAACCCAACTTACATGGTAAGGATGATGGGTCAGAATCAGGTTGGGCATTATGTCCCCTGGAAACAGTGACACCCACAGCCTGTTCAGAATGCCAGATGCTTTACCTCCATAATGCACTGCTCTCCTTCACCACACATACACTCCATACCGCTCTTCCCAGGGAAGCGTTCCCAAAACGGCCTTGCTTTCATGCTTTTTCAACTTTATTTCTATTTTAACTTTTGAGGAAATGAACCATGGTTTTGCTACACTAGTTTACCATGGTATTTGTGGTTAAACTGTGGTTATACAAATGGTAATCAATCCACAAAAAAAAAAAAAAAAAAAAAAAAACATGCTTACTACACTTTTACTCTAATAAAACTGTGGCTCATTTTTGTAAGGGAAGAAGGTGGAGTGCGATTCTATAAGGCTACGTTCACACTGCAAGCCTCAATTCTGATTTATTGCTTTTAATGTTTTGTTTGGCTGTTCCCTATTTTTTTAAATGTGGCCATTATCAGATGCACAAAAGAACAATAACAAAGATGGCACTCAGCACTTCATACTGAAGTCAGCATTTACGCATTTAAACGTTTATTTTTAAGGTGATGTGCCTTGGAAGCCAGCAATTTTTTTTATGCATGCGATAAGTAGAATGCAGATGAGGATGAGGAGAAAGAGAGCAACGTTTTTTGCTAGTCGCTAGTACATTAGTGTGCCTCTTGAGATCAGGGGAGTGAGGTTTACCTGCACACCTCTTACTAGTTGGCCTCCGTTACACTTACCCCCCTAAACCTCATTCACATCCGGGTCACGACACCAATGTAACCCCTCAGATCCGATTCACCCCGCTCTGTGCGGCCTTCAAACACGGGTCTCTGGTGTGGGATGCAGGTGCTCTACAAGGAGGCTAAAAAACATAGTCTCTAGCATTAGCCGCTAGTGCGCCTCTTGAGATCAGGGGAGTGAGGTTTATCTGCACAGCTCTTACTAGCTGGCCTCCGTTACACTAACCCCTCTAAACATCACTCACATCCGGGTTACGGCACCAATGTAACCCCTCAGATCCGATTCACCCCACTCTGTGTGGGCCTCGAACAAGGGGCTCCGGCATGGGAGGCAGGTGTTCTAACAAGGAGGCTAAAAAACACAGTCTCTAGCATCAGTCGCTAGTGCGTCTCTTGAGATTAGGGGAGTGAGATTAACCTGCACAGCTCTTACTAGCTGGCCTCCGTTACACATATTCAGTGACAAAAGAACTACTGGTGTGTAAGATCTTAGGAATTAATCCTATCAGTGCAGACTTGTGATGAATGTTGATCTAGAATGTCAATTTTTCATTGGAAACCTTTTTCATATTGTATTTTTTTTTTTTTTGCTATTTTTTTCCTTTATTGCAACTCTTTAGTTTTCGCTTGGTTTTGAGGAGCCACTAAGTAGCGATACTATTTTCGCATGCAGCCATCTTTGAATCGCCTCTCTGCAGCTATTTCAGTCATGTAAGTACAGCTCCTATCTCTTTGAATGGGGAAACATCAAATTCACGAAAGCTGTTCACCAAGCTTATGATTAAATTTCATATTTGAACTCACCAATGAAATCTGACAGCTGTCTCAAAAATGTTGTTTCTAAATGCTCAAATCATGACAAAACACTGCATTTTTGTTTTGCATTTTTCAGGTTAATTCAGTCAGATTTGTGAACAAATCATTTAGAGTTGTTTTGTGACTTCCACTGATTCAATGTGAAAAGATAAGATTCAGAAGAAGGGTACGTTTACATGACAACGCTGTACTAAAAATGGAAAAAAATTCCCTTTCTGTTTTTTGCATACAGACTACAACGTTCACACAGATCCACAAAGACGACTATAAACACTGTATTATTCATGCCAGGGCAGTAGTTGGCGATGTCAATTTGTAAAGAAACACTACACGCCTATAAACTGAACATGTGATATGCATGCACGATGTCACCATTTTCATAAATTTGCATTAGCGTAGTTTATGCAGAGACAAAGTGATTGTTTTGAAAACTTACACTTTGAATCCCCTTTTCAAAAGTTTTCAGGCCCACGAAGTGATGTTGTTGTGTAAATGAACGACCAAAACGCATAAAAAGTTTTCCGTTTTTAGTTGAAACCGGTGTCGTCTAAACGGCCCTTCACTAATGAGGGCTTTAAATTGAGTATCTTGTAACAAAAAACTTGTGGAAAGAAACATATTTAAAGAATTTCCCCCACAATATTTCTGCTATTTTTACAGTCTCATTTCTAAGGGGAAACAACATTAATTAAGAGAAAATCTATGACTTCCCATTTACTTGATAATGATTATGATGACAGATCAGGCACTTACTGCAACATACGGTAAAACTGGCGCTGGGGCAGGCATGAGACAGGACAACTTAATTCATAGAGGAGATGGAGTGCAATATCTGTTGCCCTTGCATCAAACTGTCAGAGAAACTTAAAGTGATGGACTCTTTATTCTCAAAAAGGCTCTGTTAACTTCAGTCAGCAAATGTGGCAGTGACTGGCCTGGCTTTCAGCCTAATGTAACCAACTGTAGTAGATCCCTCTTCCAAATACTTCCAGGCATAAAACCACCATCAGAATTATTTAAGACCTGCTAACTTTATTTACCGTGAAAAATGTCTGGATTTTCATAGAAATTCACTAAAGCCCTTTAAAAACCTTGAAAGAATAGTATGGAAGCTTGTTTCCACCTTGTTTCTGAAAATAAAAATGTAATCAGGTAATCTTTTACCTTAGACTTTATGCAATTTTCATGCAATTGCAAGTTTTTCCTCAGAATTTGACTTTTCTTTTGGAGAAAGTAAGTCTGAATTGTGAATTTACATCATGCAATTCTAACTTTATAAGTCAACATTTTGAGTTTATATCATGCAATTCTGAGAAAAAAGTCAGAATTGCTAAATGTAAACTTGCAACTGCAAGGAAAAAAGTCAGAATTGTGAGATAATTTTTTTTTTTTTTTCTTATATTTAGTGCGGAAACAAGAACCACATTATTCTATGGTTCTTTTCCATAGAATAGAGATGTATCTGCCAATGGTAAATATCTTAATCACATGAAAAATATTAAAATTCTCAATTTTATGTTTTGACTTTGATCAAGAATGTACTGACCCCATGTGTGTTTAGAAAAAAACCCCAAAAAACAGATGATGTAGCATTTCCTGGCTTATTGGTTCAAGCAAATGCTTTTAAAAGTGTAGGCAGAGAGCTTCACTTCAAAAGAAAGAGGGGGAAAAAAAGTCAGTACACATTTTATTCCCTCTGAACTGAATTACAAGAGGGATAGAGTGTGGTCTTTTCTGTACTCTAGTTATATTTGGTCAATGTTATTAATAAACTTGATTAAGGCGCATCTTGAAACTCCAGTCTGCAAAGAATTGGCTGCCGTTGCATCATCGGTATATCGAGCCGGTGGTAGCTAAGATTACCAAAGAATGTATAAATGTTTTTGAGAGTATGTGCAATTTTAGTGACCTGTATTTTACCTTCCACTGTTCCAAAGCTGTCTGACATTCTTCCGTGGAACACAAAAGGAGATGTTTAGAAGAGTGTTCATGCTTTTTTTCCGTACAATGCCAGTGAATGGTGACCAGGGGCTGCTTTTGTGGTCTAGGCAATGAAGAAAATGGGTGGTAAAGAAATACATTAAGTGTCACAATCTGGTGTAGACAAACACAATAAAGACAAATGAAGTTCAAACTCAGTCTTTACTTGATAATCCACAAGATACACTATATGGCCAAACCTTTAGGGACGCCTACCTTTACATGCACATGAACTTTAATGACATCCCATTCTTGATTTGTAGGGTTTAATATGGAGTTTTCCCATGTGGTCAGGCACTGATATTGGACGAGAAGGCCTAGCTCGCAGTCTCTGCTAGCCTGACAAGCCAGACCCACATCAAGATGTTGGGTCTGGGAACTTTGGGAAATTCCCTCTGCACGCAATAGGATAGCGCTACAACCAACCAGAGCAACGAAGAAGGTGAAGCGGAGCTAGTTGATAGATTAAACTTTCGGCGTATCCGGTCGGCAAAACACATCTTCCTTTCTTAAGAATGACTTCAGTGCCGTTCTTTGTTCTTTTCTCAAAGAAAAGTTTAACAGCAAGTCTCCCAGAGTCGCGGCCAAAAAAGCCGATTTGAAAGACCGCTGTTCGACCGGGTTCTTTGTTTTTAAGTAGCACGTGGAACCTCGGCAACTCTGCCGTCATTATGTTAAGCCTGCCCACCGACTCTATACACGATGCGATTTGGCCTGACCAGAGTTTGTTTTTTCCAGCTCGCAGGTCTACTGAGAGTTGCTAGACTACACCGCTAGTGTGCGTCTAGATTTCTAGGCTAAGTCTCTGCTCTAATTCATCCCAAAGGTGTTCTATCGGGTTGAGGTCAGGACTCTGTGCAGGCCAGTCAAGTTCCTCCACACCAAACTCGCACATCCACAATCTTTATGGACATTGCTTTGTGCACTGGTGCTCAGTCATGTTAGAACAGGAAGGGGTCATCCCCAAACTGTTCCTACAAAGTTGGGAGCATGAAATTGTCCAAAATGTCTTGGTATGCTGAAGCATTACGAGTTCCTTTCACTGGAACTAAGGGGCCAAGCCCAACCCCTGAAAAACAACCCCACACCATAATCCCCCCTCCACCAAACTTTACACTTGGCACAATGCAGTCAGGCAAGTACCGTTCTCCTGGCAACCGCCAAACTTAGACTTGTTCATCAGATTACCAGACAGAGAAGCGTGAAACGATGATGGTCTTAAGGCTGGTATCATTTGAGAATTCAGCCAACTCACAGAATTTGAGGGGAGTATTCCCTGAGAGGAATACGGTGATTGAGATCAATGAAGGCTGCTCCTAAATCCATTTGTGATTTTCTGTTTTAGGCCCTGTCTTATGTCACAATCAGTCTGGTGGTATAGATAAACACCATGAAGTCAAATGAAGTTCAAACTCAGTGTTTACATGATAATCCACAAGATATAGAACAAAGAAGGCAGGAGAATGCACAACACACGTATACACTGGCAAGACAGGACAATGAACTAAACAAAACACAAAATACCAGAACCAAATGAGGGAACTAATTAGTTAATTAACAAGGGACAGGTGAATGAGATGAACCAATAAAACGCATGGGAAAACTGGGTCAAAGTAAAACGAGCAAACAGAAAGTGAACACAATGAAAACGAAAACCCTGACATTAAGTAGATTTTTGCTATATTTTTCTTTTTCTTTTTGCAGCTGTGATCTCAATAAATAAATAATGACTCTTACATAACACTAGCTTGGGTGCTGGTGTATACATTTGTAAAGCTGTTCCGGAACTAGCGATACTTGGCTGCGTGTTTGAAGGTCACAGTTTAAGAGGTGAATTTTGCTCCTCGATACCATTCATTAATCTGAGCTGCAACCAAGAACGAAAATGAATCTTTGTGATAAATGCTACAAGGGGAAGCTCAGGTGTGTGCTGTGACTGGAAATAAAGCTAAAGGTTTTCACACCGATTCCACTGAAAGTTTGGGAGGGAAAAAATAGGGCTGTGAATTAAACATGTTCTTCCATGAAGAACCTTTAACATCCATGGAAACTTTTTATTGGGGGGGAATCTTAAGAACTGCTCCCGGGTCCACCGGCATGAGAGTCAGAAACTCTAACAAGGAGGTTAAAGGCTGCAACCCCTAGCGTCAGTTGCTAAAGCGTCTCTTGAGGTCAGAGAGTGAGGTTTACTCATACAGCAACTACTAGCTGGCCTCCGTTACACTCACCCCACTAAACCTCACTCCTATCCGGGTCACTGCACCAATGTAACCCCTCATGCTCGAACCGCCCTCTCCAAGCGGGACTCGAACCCGGGTCCGCCGGCATGAGAACCGGACACTCTAACAAGGAGGTTAAAGGCTGCAACCCCTAGCATCAGTCACTAGAGTGTCTCTTGAGGTCAGAGGAGTGAGGTTTACTCGTACAGCAACTACTAGCTGGCCTCCGTTACACTCACCCCCCTAAACCTCACTCCCATCCAGGTCACGGCACGAATGTAACCCCTCATGCTTGAACCGGGGTCCTCTGGCATGAGAGTCGGACACTCTAACAAGGAGGTTAAATGCTGCAACCCCTAGCATCAGTTGCTAGAGCGTCTCTTGAGATCAGAGGAGTGAGGTTTACTCGTACAGCAACTACTAGCTGGCCTCTGTTACATATATATATATATATATATATATATATATATATATATATATATATATATATATATATATATATATATACATATATATGTACACATATATACACACACACACACTATAAATAACATTAATACAAAAGCTAATAAATAATAGTGTCAGCAACAGCAATAATACTGCTAGTACAAATTCAGAAGCTGTGTACACAGTACATGCTGTGGTTTTATCTAGGAGATTTATGATACACGCATTGTTCCCTGTAGTCCATAAACGTAATTTAGAATATGTTAGATCTCCTCCAAACCACACAGATATAGTGTGATATGTTTCATTGCACTGCTTTGTGTGGGCAATTCAATCTTCACCCATTAGACATGAGGAAACATCGCTATTTTGAATTCGTAGGTGTGATTTGAGACAAAGCCGAAGCAGCTGAGCTAAAGAAATTCCTTATGGGTTAGAGAGGAAACGGTTGGGAACTGTGGGATTGTGAGAGGCGCAGTGGGGCCGGTTCATCTCTCGATGTCTGATGGAGTCACTTGAAACGTAGTCGGGAGTGTTTTAGTTTTTATCAATAAATGAAGTTGTTTACTCTCAGAGTCACACATCAGAGCTTTCTCTCTCAGGATGGCGTCCCAGCTTCTGTATAGCTCTCATTCAGAGTACAAGTGATCTGGGAGAGAGAATGAACCAGAAAAGCAAACATTAAAGAGCAAGGCCATCCAAAGTGATCTTAACGGGTCTTTGAAAGCATCTGTTTGGACATATTTTATTTGTGAGCAAGTTGATTATTTATCAGTGTGAACAGTTCATGAATAAATGTTCTTGTTGCTCGACTGGTAGAGTTTGGTGTGAGCAAAAGGTTGTAGATATTATTCCCTGGAAATACAGTTATAAAATGTATACTGCAAGATTTGTTTTAATTTATTTTGCATTAATTGGTCATAAAATTAGCTCTAAAATCCAAGGGGGGTATATTGTAGGTATATCACCATTTCAGACATTACCCATTCATGGAAGAAGCCACTGCTGTCAAAAACATGTCTGCCTGTCTGAAGTCAACAAAAAAGCATCTGGATGTTACACAGAGCTACTGGCAAAACATTCCAAAGCTGAACACAGTTGAGTTGTTTGGGGAAAAAAAACACATGGCTATTTGTGAGGAAAAGAAAAGCACAGTACGGTGGAGGGGCCATCAAGGTTTAGGGCTGTTTTGGTGGTTCAAGGACTGGACATCTTACTACATCAACAAAAATGATTTCTAAAGAATGAGTTTATCATGGCATTTTGCAGGAAAAGTAACTCTGTCCGCCAGTTCAAGCTCATCAGAGTTTAGGCCACGGCTGTTATTGTTAACTAAAACTAAAACTATTAAAATCTTTTGTTTATTTAAAATAAAATAAAAGAAAAAAATTTAATTAAATAAATAAAATGAATACATAAAATAAAAAATAAAAATAAAAAATGTCAATGTTGCCTTGGCAGCTAACTGAAATAAATAAGATAAAATAGCTAATAAAATAAATGACAAAAGCACATAACAAAATTATTAAAAACTGAAAACATTAAAGCTAATTTAAAATAATAATAGTATATATAACACAGGGTTGGGACGTCAAAAAAAAAAAATATATATATATAATTATATATATACTCCTGTACAAAATTAGCAGAACCCGATTCCACCAAGTGCAACATTCCAATCAACCAATCAGATTTGACAGACAACTTTAAAGTTTAAGTTAAAGTTTAAGTTTAAGTTAAAACCAGGGTTAGGTTAGGTTAGGTTAGGTTAGGTTAGGTTAGGTTAGGTTAGGTTAGGTTAGCAGTAAACCCGTCAGCACAGAATTTCTACTGCAAAAACATTTTAAGATTTTCCATGCCAACAAATCCAACTTCATTTGCATATTTTGCTAATAACTTTCTAATTAATTTCTTATTAATTAGCGATCGAGGAACATATTGGCTCTGCGTGCACAGCAATGATGTATTAAGTTACTGCAATTACGTGGGGTCCTTTCTATCCTGTCACATCTGCTCGCTGTCTGATCTAAACATCCTAAGACACTGACAGCTCATAGTGTACAACTGAGTAATATTTCTGGGCTTTTGTGCTCTTCATCCCAGACTGCAAAGGTGTAAAATGACTCATCAAAGCCGTCACACCTGTCTTTTTTTTTTTCTCTGACTACCTTTTTAGAGCTGAACTGCATGCATACAGCCTCCCACAGACATTCCTGTGGACCAGTTCTCCAGGGAAGCGCATAATACAGGCAAAGTAAAGTTCACAGAAGCCCTAAAGGAGCCACCTGTAGGATGTTTTATGCTAATTCGAGCCATGTCGGACGAACGCTTTCTCTCTCTACCCTCTCGAGGGAGATGGCAGACATCATCACTGCCTATCACGGTCGCTCTGAGAACTCTTTACTTTGTGCTGCTGTTGGGCTACTTCTAACACAGCGTGAACCAAACCACAAACCAATTTCAATTCAAGCTTCTTTTTTTAAATGACCAAAAATAACTTTTACTGTCATAACTTTTATTGACTGACAGGCTGCCACTGTGCATGAGTGGTGGGGATTTTGGTGATGGTGGGGGTTCAGCGCCCAAGTCCCACCCCCGAAAGTTACTGAACTTTGAAAAAGTACTACCTCACGGGCAGGGATTTTCTGAGGGGGAAATTTTTACCCAGAACTTCATTTAGACCCTGATCCCTGCGGTCGAAACACATCGAGTACCCCAAAGTCCCTTGCTCTTGGGGAAAGTTCCTGCGGTGGAAATGCAGCTAAAGTTAACATTCTCAGAAAGTTCCAGCAAGGTTCTCTCAAAGTTATGAACAAAGCGTTCTTCCAGTAACATTATTAAAATGTTCGTTCATAGTTAGCTGGTCTTTAATAGTATGCTTGAAACAATAGTATAAAAATGTTTAAACAGTTCAATAAATGTTTTAGTTCAGATTCATCTACAAACCCGATTCCAAAAAAGTTGGGACACTGTACAAATTGTGAATAAAAAAGGAATGCAATAATTTACAAATCTCATAAACTTATATTTTATTCACAATAGAATATAGATAACATATCAAATGTTGAAAGTGAGACATTTTGAAATGTCATGCCAAATATTGGCTCATTTTGGATTTCATGAGAGCTACACATTCCAAAAAAGTTGGGACAGGTAGTAATAAGAGGCCGGAAAAGTTAAATGTACATATAAGGAACAGCTGGAGGAGCAATTTGTAACTTATTAGGTCAATTGGCAACATGATTGGGTATAAAAAGAGCCTCTCAGAGTGGCAGAAAGGAAAGGAATTTCTCAGAGAAAAAATGCAAAGAGTTTGAAGTTATCATCATCTACAGTGCATAATATCATCCAAAGATTCAGAGAATCCGGAACAATCTCTGTGTTACACTTGTTGACTTACAGGGTCAAGGCCGGAAAACCATACTGGATGCCGTGATCTTCGGGCCCTTAGACGGCACTGCATCACATACAGGAATGATACTGTAATGGAAATCACAACATGGGCTCAGGAATACTTCCAGAAAATATTGTCGGTGAACACAATTCACCGTGCCATTCGCCGTTGCCGGCTAAAACTCTATAGGTCAAAAAAGAAGCCATATCTAAACATGATCCAGAAGCGCAGGCGTTTTCTCTGGGCCAAGGCTCATTTAAAATGGACTGTGGCAAAGTGGAAAACTGTTCTGTGGTCAGACCAATCAAAATTTGAAGTTCTTTTTGGAAAACGGACGTCGTGTCATCCGGACTAAAGAGGACAAGGACAACCCAAGTTGGTCTCAGCGCTCCGTTCAGAAGCCTGCATCTCTGATGGGATGGGGTTGCATGAGTGCGTGTGGCATGGGCAGCTTACACATCTGGAAAGGCACCATCAATGCTGAAAGGTATATCCAAGTTCTAGAACAACATATGCTCCCATCCAGACGTCGTCTCTTTCAGAGAAGACCTTGCATTTTCCAACATGACAATGCCAGACCACATACTGCATCAATTACAACATCATGGCTGTGTAGAAGAAGGATCCGGGTACTGAAATGGCCAGCCTGCAGTCCAGATCTTTCACCCATAGAAAACATTTGGCGCATCATAAAGAGGAAGACGCGACAAAGAAGACCTAAGACAGTTGAGCAACTAGAAGCCTGTATTAGACAAGAATGGGACAACATTCCTATTCCTAAACTTGAGCAACTTGTCTCCTCAGTCCCCAGACGTTTGCAGACTGTTATAAAAAGAAGAGGGGATGCCACACAGTGGGAAACATGGCCTTGTCCCAACTTTTTTGAGATGTGTTGATGCCAGGAAATTTAAAATCTACTTATTTTTCCCTTAAAATGATACATTTTCTCAGTTTAGACATTTGATATGTCAGCTATGTTGTATTCTGAATAATTTAAATTTGAAACTCCCACATCATTGCATTCTGTTTTTATTCACAATTGTACAGTGTCCCAACTTTTTTGGAACGGGGTTTGTAACATTTAAACAATGTTACTACTACTTGACAACATTAAAAAAGTAACATTCCCATAATGTTTGTAAAAATATAAAATGGAATGTTCACTTAATGTTTTGCTTAAACAAAAACAAACAAAACAAACAACAACAAAAACTTTTTAATACATAAAAAAAAAAAAAAAATCATTTTGAATGTTATTAGAATGTTCTTAGAACATATTTTTGTTAGCTGGGCATTTACTGTAGCCATAAAGCAGTTCAGCTCCCATTGACTAGTATGAGAAAAGACCAAATCTCTTTGTCAAGATTATGTTTCTACAATGTATTTCACACGAGTAATAAAATATGACAACAGCTTTATAATACATTTAGCTTTTTCAGATCCCCATTGCTGACAACTCATCTTGAGTTCACAGGCAGCAAAAAGATATCTGTGTTGAATGTCTAAGTGTTGAAAGACAGTTTATATATATATATATATATAGATATATATATATATATATATATATATATATATATATATATATATATATAATATAAGAGTTTTGTGAGCACTTGTCAACTCCATCAGCTTACAAGTCAAAACCTGACGGAGTTGACATCTGACAGAGTTGGCAAAACTGAATATTTTTCCAAAGTGGAGCAATTTAGTTTTAGTTTAGTTGTAGATGCCTTAATAAACATATCAAAATGCCAAGATTTATCCCACAACTATTCACAGAAACTCTTACACCGGTATGACGGAACTGACATGTTAAAACTGTGATTGTAGAGACTTCAACATTGTTTGAAAATTTTTCAAAACTTAAAACTTTCAGGACAGCTGCGTTCCACTCCAAAATTGTATGCCCTTCACTCGTTAACTTCCCTCCGGCTCGTGGATTCGAATGTGCGTAATTTTTTATGTTGCACGAGTGCCTACACTCTCAGAAAAAAAAAGGTACAGTGCTGTCACTGGGGCGGTACCCTAAGGTACAAAAGTGAAAAGGTACATCTTTGTACTTTACTCACCCCTAAATGGTACATATTAGTACCTTAAAAGGTACATATCAGTACTTTAAGAGAGCGTATTAGTACCTTAAAGGTACACATCAGTACTTTAAGAGAGCGTATCAGTACCTTAAAGGTACATATCAGTACTTTAAGAGGCGTATTAGTACCTTAAAGGTACATATCAGTACTTTAAGAGTGCGTATCAGTACCTTAAAGGTACACATCAGTACTTTAAGAGAGCGTATCAGTACCTTAAAGGTACACATCAGTACTTTAAGAGAGTGTATTAGTACCTTAAAGGTACACATCAGTACTTTAAGAGTGCGTATTAGTACCTTAAAGGTACACATCAGTACTTTAAGAGAGCGTATCAGTACCTTAAAGGTACACATCAGTACTTTAAGAGAGCGTATCAGTACCTTAAAGGTACACATCAGTACTTTAAGAGAGCGTATTAGTACCTTAAAGGTACACATCAGTACTTTAAGAGTGTGTATCAGTACCTTAAAGGTACATATCAGTACTTTAAGAGTGCATATCAATACCTTAAAGGTACATATCAGTACTTTAAGAGTGCGTATTAGTACCTTAAAGGTACATAGTAGTACCTTTTCGGTTTTGTACCTTAGGGTACCACCCCAGTGACAGCGATGTACATTTTTTTCTGACAGTGTACTACTGGCAGAACTTGTGCATAAGGTTTACGCACTAAGCCCTTGATCACTTGGAATTCACAATGGAGCTGATTTATTATTTAAACCCCTTGTTTTTTCTTATGAGTTTGTTTTATGCACCATTCTATATGCATATATGCAAGTTGTTGGAGAAAAATAAAATTACACAAACGGAAAAAAAATCAATAGTTTAAACTTTGACTGAACATAAGAAAGCTACAAGTATTATGCGATTAAATTTCAAAATAAGATATATATTATACACTTCAGCAATGCAAGCTTTTTTGGCTAGTTTCAGCCTAAACGCATTTTCACATCCAGCTCCACGTTGTTTAAATAGCAAATGCACTCACGCTCATCTGTTCTCCCATGGGCATGGTGTGTTCAGGCACATTGTTGGCATGTTGCTATTTTGAGGCAACTGAAATCGACATTGAAAACAAAAACCTGGTCTAAAATAGCACACTATTTTTTGTCATTTAAAGTGCCCATTAGTAATATGCGCCTATAGGCGGGTGCACAACAACGTACGCTCTGCTTATTACACACACAGGGACGCGCAGCACCACACAAACATTTTTAAATATTGTAAATAAAAGGATTCCTCTCTGGAGAAGCGTTCAGTCTTTCCGCTCACAAATTTCGCCATGTAAATAGCGAATCCACCATGGTGTGAGCGCAACTGGCTTTTAAAGGGAATGAGAGATGAGAGTCAGATTGGTTTATTACACGTTATGCCCAAAACACACCCATTACTCATTAAGAGAATAGGGACAACCCTTTTGGACCATTGTTTCCGTTGTTAAACTAGCAAAAGTGGATTTGGACACGCCCTAAGTGCACCTTCACCATGCACTCAGATTGTTAAAATAGGGCCCCTAGCAAAATTGAGGGATGAGGATCTTATTATGATCATAAGGAATTTCTCTCAAAATTGAGGGGGGACGATATATATATATATATATATATATATATATATATATATATATATATATATATATATATATATATATATATATATATATATATATATATAGGCTAAATGGATTGTCTTAGGCTAAATAGATTGTTGAAGTAAAGTACAGGTGCAGCTGTGTTGGTATATATAGATCTCAGCTGCATAAGCCATGATATTAATGTAGCACATGTCATTCTGGATCAGCGAGGCCTCCCGGCGCCATAATCCCTTCATCTA
This sequence comes from Paracanthobrama guichenoti, assembly GCA_018749465.1. NCBI lineage: Eukaryota > Metazoa > Chordata > Actinopteri > Cypriniformes > Gobionidae > Paracanthobrama > Paracanthobrama guichenoti. The sequence goes on from CM031967.1 coordinate 8,381,918, forward strand.
GTCGGAGAACATACCTTCTCCCTGAAAACATCATTTCCACCTGAGAGAAGACGCATATGAATTGATAATGGGATTCCACACCGCAAACATGCACTTTATCTCCTTAAATGCAGAGCTCCAGCATACGGGAGAACATGGGAGCATTCATTATTTCAATGTCCAGCTTGCTAGCACCTTAGATCCTTATTAATAATACGGGTTAAGAGAGTGCTATATTTCAATTACCCTTCTCATCTGCACAGTCATAGAGATGTAAACAGTAGGACGCTGTGCAGATCTTTGAGATCTGTGCAAATGAATAATAGAGAACCCAGAGCTGTATTTTCTGAAAGTAAATGAATAAATCAGTCACTTTTAATGTGGCAGCTAAGTATTTTTCATAGTTTAAAATGCCTGAGGTTGCCCTCCATTTGACTGTGACTTACTTTCTTTTCGGATATAATATCATAGCTCACGCATGCTCATTGTTTGGTCATTATAATTTCAAGATTTGTTGTTGTTTTTCTTTCATTTATTTAGGTTCTCTAGATGCTTCTGCGTTTTAATGCTTTTTAGCTAAATGATTGACAGGTATTTGAACAGACTGTTTCAACTTTTTGGTGGAAGTAATCCTAGAAGGAATCTTCAGAATGATTCAGACCTGTAACTCCAGTTTGATTCTTTTCAAAAGTTTCATTTAAATAAGCGAATGTCATTTGCTGTATTGGGAGTAATGCATTACAAGTAACTCAAGTTACGTAATCAGATTACTTTTCTTCAAGTAACTAGTAACGCATGACTTTTAAATTAACAACAAAATATCGGAGTTACTTTTTCAAATAAGTAACGCAAGTTACGTTGTTTTCACAATTACAGACTGACAGCTCTTCTGTCCTCATGTTGATGAAAATCATGAGTGCAGAGACGTTGTGTGTGAACATAGTTATTGTAGTTCTAGACTAAATGTGAGCCTTTACTAATCTCACTTGCACAAAAAGATTCAGTATTCCTCAAAATGAATAAATCAGAATACGCAAATCTCCAATAATTAAATATGTCAAATAAAGCAAATATTTTTATGCATTTAATCTCAATTTATTGACCAATGTACTTACTGCTGACCTTCGAAGATTCAGTTAAACCATAGGCAAAAATTACTTTAGATTTTTGTTTTTATTGGTGAAATAAGAGTTAAACGTTCTTCTCCTGCGGTCCAGAATGGCAGAAAAGCTTTATTATTTAGCCTTATTATTTAAATTTTGGTGTGTACATTTGCCCAAAAATATAACTTTTTTGTTATAAAACAAACAAACAAACAAGCCCAGGTCCGAAAAAGTAACGCAAAAGCAATGCAATGCATTACTTTTCTAAAAAAGTAACTAAGTAACGCAACAAGCTACTTTTTTTTAGGGAGTAACGCAATATTGTAATGCATCACTTTTCAAAATAACTTTCCCCAACACTGGTCATTTGTTTGTTGGATCACTCACGCATAAAATAGGGCCCTATGATCAGTGTTGGGGAAAGTTACTTTTAAATGTAATGCATTACAATATTGAATTAATCCCTAAGAAAAGTAACTAATTGAGTTACTTAGTTACTTTTTATGGAAAGTAATCTGTTACACTTTTGCGTTACTTTTACTCACCTGAGCTGGGCTTGCTTGCTTGTTTTTTAATAACAACAAAAAAAGTTATATTTAAAAAGTTCTCGGACTGGAAGAAATGCAAATTCACGCCTGTACAGTAGAGGGTGAAGTGTAAAAAAAAAACAAAAAAACAATGTTTTAGCTGTTCAGCCATTCTGGATTTAAGAAGAATAGGATGCAGGAGAAGAAATTTCAACGTTTTTTTTTTTTTTTTTATGTTTATCTAAAGTAATTTTTGCTTAGTATACTTGAAGTGGTTAATCGAAGGTCAGCAGCAAAGGTATTGGTTAATAAAGTGAGATTAACTACATAAAGTATATTTGTGTAATAATATATTTCATTATTGCAGCTTTGCGTAATATTCTGAGATTGCATTTCACTGTTTTTATTCTTTTTGAGTAATACTGAATCTGTTTTGTGTGTGTGTGTGTGTGTGTGTGTGTGTGTGCAAGTGTCTCTGCACCTACTTAAATTTAAAAGTAATGCGTTATTTTACTAGTTACTTGAAAAAAGTAATCAGATTACGTAACTCAAGTTACTTGTAATGCGTTAACCCCTATACTACCTATGATTCTAAATGATGCTGAAAATGCAGATGGAATCAGAGAACTCACTGGTATTTATTGTCATCAAAGTACCTCAAGTACATTCTAAAAGTACTGCGAGTACTTTTGCTGTATTTTGATGTCATACACCGATCGGTCTGCGCAGCGCCGCCTCAAGACGAACACACCCATAAATTCTTAAATAATGAATCATAAAATGAATCATATGAAAGCGTTTTGACTATTATAAGCTACATGAAAGTTGCTAGCTGAGATTCTCCTGGAAGTACATAAGCAGTGTTTGTGCATAGAGTGTTAAAGTTCTGAAACTATCTTCATTCGCTGTTTGGTTTCACCTATAATAAAGGTATAGGATGCTAGCATAGATAGCGTAGGCTCCAGGAACTCACGGCTGGGCCTAATACCCTTATGGCACTGACCGTATAAAACTAATTAGCTGATGCATTTAATTCCGTCAGAGTCCAGGGTGTAATCTATCACGCTTGGGGGAGACAAACAAAATACACTACTCATGCAAATTAAACTCGCAAGAGCTCTCGGCAAATCACTTTATTCTCTTATTCATTTATGTCTTTCCAGCACCCTATCATGGAAAATCTCTTCCTCACTTCGCCGCCCATAATAAGCGCAGGGGGAAGGTGCTGATTCAATGCTCTGCGATGAAGAATAGATCAGACATGCTTTGATATTCCCTCTGAAATATATCGACTTTTATGGTCCCCTCAGAGTGTATTTCATGCCATCTGGTAAATGCAGATGGCCAGTGTATTCTGTCTCCACGAAGGCAATAAATGCGCTCAGAGTCATGTAATGTAATGTATGAAGTGCAGTTTGTCGTCCTTCTCTCTCGTGTGCCTCTCGAGCTGGTGTGAAGCTCATCCCGATTGGTTATCCCGCGGTGTAAGATTACATACTAGTTTGCTTGTTTCACAAATCAAAACAGCATTAGCATAATTGGGATTAAATTATTATAAGCCGTTTAAATCTTTTTTTTCTTTTAGTTGCAAATTCATACAAGCTGAATCCAAGCTGTTGCTTGTTTTTAAAGTCTTTGTCTGATCCGTATAGGTTTTCAAAAGAAGCCTCCTGGAGATGCACAGCATGAAGGCTTTCTTTCATGCTGTGTTTTTGTTGGTTATAACAGAATATCAGATCCCTCCCTTAAGATATGAAGTGTTACAGTGATTTTAGTTAAAGTTATAATGACATCAAAAAATTACAATTCTTATTTATTATGGAATATTGCAGTATTATAAATCATTTATCCATGCATTACATTATCATATTATGTGGCCACGTAATCTTTAATAAAAATAACTTCCCCTCCCTCTTGCAGCATCATCTCTTTACTCGCATGAGGGCGGGGCAACCTGTCACTCACATGGGATTGACCAGTAGCAAACCACAACCATCTAATCAATTCCCAGTGGACAAAATCATGTCCCGTCCTACATTTTTTCTTGTTCAAGAAGCCATTTCACACGGATATACACCGATCAGGTATAACATTATGACCGCCTTCCTAATATTGTGTCGGCATGTACCCCTGAAGGTGTGCTGTGGTATCTGGCACCAAGATGTTAGCAGCAGATCCTTTAAGTCCTGTAAGTTGGGAGGTTGGGCCTCCATGGATCGGACTTGTTTGTTCAGCACATCCCACAGATGCTTGATTGGATTGAGATCTGGGGAATTTGGAGGCCAAGTCAACACCTAAAACTCATTGTGCTCCTCAAACCATTCCTGAACCATTTTTGCTTTGTGGCAGGGCGCATTATCCTGCTGAAAGAGCCACAGCCACCATATGCAACAAACTGTGATGCACTGTGTATTCTGACACCTTTCTATCAGAACCAGCATTAACTTCTTGAGCAATTTGAACTACAGTAGCTCGTCTGTTTGATCAGACCACACGGGCCAGCCTTCGCTCCCCTCGTGCATCAGTGAGCCTTGGCCCCATGACCCTGTCGCCAGTTCACCACTGTTCCTTCCTTGGAGCACTTTTGATCGATCCTGACCACTGCAGACCGGGAACACCCCACAAGAGCTGCAGTTTTAGAGATGCTCTGACCCAGTCGTCTAGCCATCACAATTTGGCCCTTGTCAAACTCGCTCAAATCCTTACGCTTGCCCATTTTTCCTGCTTCTAACACATCAACTCTGAGGACAAAATGTTCACTTGCTGCCTAATATATCCCACCCACTAACAGGAGCTGTGATGAAGAGATAATCAGGGTTATTCACTTCATCTGTCATAATGTTATGCCTGATCGGTGTACATGACAATAAGGAAGAAAATACTATCACAACCTTCATTTCATGACAACTTAAAGGGGTTTTATGCGAAATAGCCCCTGAAAATGCATGCATGATGAAAGACAACTGTTTAATTATTAATAATGATCAAAAAAAAACAATTCTTACACTAAGTAATATAGTTTGTATAAGTTATAATATAGTTTGTGGCATTTGCAGTTTATTATATATTATTATATATATTATAGTTTATTATATATATATAATTTATGCACTTACTGCAGAAACTTGACTTTAAATAAGAAACTGAGGTGAATAAATAAAAGGCTAAAGTGCTGAAATAAGAGTTTTTACTCTGTGCTGCCATCTTTTATAATTGCAATGCACACTATTTAGGTTATTTAATCTAAAGAAAGGTAAACTTACAGTCTGGCATTTCTCTAAGCTGACCCTTATAAACACACTGAATAAATATTGACCTTTTGAATATAACTTTTGATATGTTGTCACAATGGGAATCAATCCCATACTGACACGGATTTAATTTAAGATGCTATCTAAAGTCAAAATAATTAAACATCTTTTAATAAATATCCTGAAAATATTTCAAATATGTTATATAAACAAGTTTAACCAATAAAACAGTTTGTGAAACACATTTATGAAAGAGCAAAAATGGAAAAGTTGCTTGGTCATTTGACAATTAATAAATTGTCTAAAATGGCAACATATAAGCATATATCTTAGTGTTCAGGGTTTGTTTAACCCAAGAACTATTGATATGATAGGAGAAAGATGGGATTTTGACATTACTAAAAACATTCCTATACATTTTTTTATTTTTTTAAGTTGTACATAAAACATACAATGATTATTGGGGTATGTTTTAGAAAGAAAACAGCCTTTCTGCTTCACAATTTCATTTCTAATTTAATGTGAACATGCTGTTTCTTTTTTTATTTGTGAAATTCACTAGCAATTAGCGAGTGAAAATCGTTTCAAAGTAAATCCTACACCCCCATTTTTTTTTCAGTGCTTGTGACAACTAGCCCCGGTCTCCCTCATACAGTAAAACTGTTGCATTAACTGACTGCACTGATATATGATTTTCAAATATATGGATGGTGTGTGCTGTCGCATGTATTCATCTCTCAAGAGGCGAACAAGATATATCAATCCTTATATCTGTTTACTTCGCAGATGCTGTTTATCTTGTGCACACAGTAGTGTGAAATGTTTACAGGCAAGATAGTACCTGGAGTATGCAGTTGGAAATGTAAGTAGAACAAATAACTTTTCCTAACACAGCATATGCATACATCAAATATTTAAAAGAGTTTTTCCCCATTGCTTAAATATTTCAGATGCATAAAGCTGCTGTTCCTTATACTGCATGTGTCATCATCAGCAGTGAACATATGGAAAAGGTTATGATATGACCCCTGGCCCAGAGTTTTGAGCTGTGTGAATAAATAATGCAACTCCTTTGGGGAAAACAGAGGAGGAAGCTACATGGCAAAGTCCTGCTTGCTCACCTCCAAAATTTCACATATGGTGTCTCACCTAGAAATATGCTGAACTGGACAATGAATTAGTAAATACCGTACCTGCTTTCTTGGGATGAATCAAACATATTGCACCACATGGAATCGTAACAGTTTTTGCAGCTGGGACAATCTTTTCAGCTGTGAAGACAGCTGTGGCCCAGTCCAAAAAAAAATAAAAAATCTAGAAAAGAGACGCAAACAGAAAACAAATGGGAAATTATGAAAGCACACAAACAGCAGACTTTATACAATAATAATGATGGAGATAAAACGTGTTTGTTTGTTTGTTTATTTGAATGAAGGAAGGAAAGACGGACGGACGGACGGACAGAAGGAAGGAAGGATTAGGCATAAAAACTAATAAAAATAAATAAATGATACAAGATTAAGCATGAAAAGCAAAATAAGTAAATAAATATTACATATTTAATAATTTTTTGTGGTGTGTTTTAAGATTAAACTTGTGAAAGAGATTCTTTATTATATTTATTTCCAGGCCTAATCCTATTTATTTAAAAATAAATAAATAAAAATACAGGAACTAATCAAAAGCACATAAACGGCACACTTTAAATCAATAATACTTGAGGTTTATTTATATATTTTCATGCTAATCCCATATCTTTATTATTAATTTATTCATTCAAATAAATAAATAAATGACACTGTATTAAACATGAAGAACTTATAATAAATAAACACTTTTAATTAATGAATCAATTAATCTGTAATATTGAAATGCTCTGTTTTAAGATCAAAGCGTGTGAAAGTGACATATTTATTTATTATATTTATTTCCATGTCTAACCCTGCATCATTTATTCATTTGCTTGTTTATGTGTTGTTTATTTGTTCATTTATTTAAATAAATAAATACATAAATGAATGAATGAATGAATGAATGAATTAATTAATGATACGGCATTATGCATGAAAAACCTATAAGAAATAAATACTTTTAATCAAATAATCTGTAATATGTTAATGGTCTGTTTTAAGACTAAACTTGTGAAAGTGACATTTATTTATGTCCATGTCAAACCCTGCATCATTTATTCATTTGTAATAAATACATAAATAATACAGTATTAGGCATGAAAAACTTATAATTAATAAATACTTTAATAGGATTATTTTTAATTGTCTGTTTTCAGATTAAATTTGTGAAAGTGACATTTATTTATTATATTTATGCCTTTGTTTAACCCTGCATAATATGTTCTTTTTAAACAAACAAACAAACAAACAAACAAACAAATAAATAAACAAACAAGCTTGTGAAGGACACATTTTCACACATCATTTTGACTTGACTGAGTTCAATTCCCGATGTCTCCTATCACTGGGGGAAACTCGTCTCCTGTCAGTCAAGACTAAAACCGCCCCTCCCTCTCCACCTCTTTTTGGCAGCCAGAAAGACATCTCAGTTCTCCAAAACGTGGAAATAATTTGTGTATACAAATGTCACAATGTCAATAGATGTAATCCTTTCAAGAGGTGCTAGGGTTTGTTCATTGACGTTTTGGCTGCTTTCCTTAATCCAATACCAGCTGAGTGTTTTTCACAAGGCGCTGTGTGGAAAGGGAGGGCTCTGTTCTGTCCAGACGGGTTTCCTGATGGGATTTCTCTGCCCTGTTGGAATTGATAGTGTCATAGTGTGGATATTATATCAAGTGGACGATGACATTTAGCCGCTTCCTATGAAAACCTTAGATGGTTCATGAACTATTGTCATTTCATTGAGATGGAAAAGTTGATTACCTCATAAACATTTCTGAATGTCAGTCCTGAAAATGGAAACGATTGTGATCATGGGCTACTTTATGACATTTTTTTTTTCTATATCATATTATGGTCTACCCCGAAAACTTCACTACCATACTTGAAGTACGTTATAGAAAGCAAAATGTCAATTATGCATTATATTATGTAGGCCTATTATGTAGTATTTATTATGTATTATAGAAAGAGGTGTTCTTACACTCCAACAAAGTTTTACAGAAGAAGAAGTGAGTGGTGCTGGCATGCTGCTAAGGTGCTGTGGGTGGTTACCCGAGCTCTGCCATGCGGTTGCTATAGGGTGTTCTGGATGGTTGCATACTGGCCCAAGTCAAAAGAGTCCACCCCCAAGAATCTTTGATATTGTGACTCGAGTTCCTCCTTCAGTGTAAGTCTGTGGGATTTCTTTCTACCATTTTATCATCCGCCAGGCAGAAATCGCTGGAAGTAATAGCACATCTCTCCTAGACCATCATGTCTGTAGCATAAACATTGTGTGGGACGGGTTACGTGTCACATTTTAATACTTAGGGTTAGGGGTTTGTTCAAATCTCAAACCAATGTGTGAGCAAAAGCAAGCCTTAGCAAGCAAAGAGCTTTAGACTAAACAACATTTTGGCTCCTACAATGACTCTGTTATTTGGGTTATTCTATAATTCCAGGTACATTTGGTGTCCAAAGTCATTTATTTATTTATTTTTTTAGCTTTTTACATTTACATTTATGCATTTGGCAGACGCTTTTATCCAAAGCGTCTTACATTGCATTCAAGGTACACATTTTTACATTTTGTCAGTTTTTGCTTTCCCTGGGAATCGAACCCATGACCTTGGCGTTGCTAGCGCGACACTCTTATTATTATTTTTTGTTTGTTTGTGTGTGTGTGTGTGTGTGCGTGCGTGCATGGCAGTCGTCCGTGAGGGGCTGCCCGCATTACTTTCGTTTTGTTTTTGTTATTAAAGTCTTTTAAATGTTCAGCGGTTCCCATCTCCTTCTTCCAGTGATTAATAAAAAATATTCTAAATATAAACTGACCCTATGTTTACTTTCTTGACTGCTTTAGGAGGGGAAGAGACAGGACAAGATAAGGAGAAAAAAAGAAAGGAGAGAAAAAGAAAGAGTGATGGAGATGAGGAGGAACTGACAAAGCATATATGTAGATCAGAGAAATCAAAATTTTGTTAGCAGTTAGCAATTGGGTTGTTTTAACCAGCGATTGGGTTGTTTTAACCCAGCGGTTGGGCTGTTTTAACCCAGCGGTTGGGTTGTTTTAACCCAGCGGTTGGGTTGTTTTAACCAGCGTTTGGGTTGTTTTAACCAGCGATTGGGTTGTTTTATCCCAGAGGTTGGGCTGTTTTAACCCAGCGGTTGGGATGTTTTAACCCAGCGGTTGGGTTGTTTTAACCAGCGATTGGGTTGTTTTAACCAGCGGTTGGGCTGTTTTAACCAGCGATTGGGTTGTTTTAACCCAGCGGTTGGGTTGTTTTAACCCAACGGTTGGGTTGTTTTAACCAGCGATTGGGTTGTTTTAACCAGCGGTTGGGTTGTTTTAACCAGCGGTTGGGTTGTTTTAACCCAGCGGTTGGGCTGTTTTAACCAGCGATTGGGTTGTTTTAACCAGCGGTTGGGCTGTTTTAACCAGCGATTGGGTTGTTTTAACCCAGCGGTTGGGTTGTTTTAACCCAGCGATTGGGTTGTTTTAACCCAGCGGTTGGGTTGTTTTAACCAGCGGTTGGGCTGTTTTAACCAGCGATTGGGTTGTTTTAACCCAGTGATTGGGTTGTTTTAACCAGCGATTGGGTTGTTTTAACCAGCGGTTGGGTTGTTTTAACCAGCGGTTGGGTTGTTTTAACCAGCGGTTGGGCTGTTTTAACAGCGGTTGGGCTGTTTTAACCAGCGTTGGGTTGTTTTGTTGGGTTGTTTTAACCAGCGGTTGGGTTGTTTTAACAGCCAGCGATTGGGTTGTTTTAACCAGCGATTGGGTTGTTTTAACCCAGCGATTGGGTTGTTTTAACCAGCGGTTGGGTTGTTTTAACCCAGCGGTTGGGTTGTTTTAACCAGCGGTTGGGTTGTTTTAACCCAGCGGTTGGGTTGTTTTAACCAGCGGTTGGGATGTTTTAACCAGCGGTTGGGATGTTTTAACCAGCGGTTGGGATGTTTTAACCAGCGGTTGGGATGTTTTAACCCAGCGGTTGGGATGTTTTAACCAGCGGTTGGGATGTTTTAACCAGCGGTTGGGATGTTTTAACCAGCGGTTGGGATGTTTTAACCAGCGGTTGGGATGTTTTAACCAGCGGTTGGGATGTTTTAACCAGCGGTTGGGATGTTTTAACCAGCGGTTGGGATGTTTTAACCAGCGGTTGGGATGTTTTAACCAGCGGTTGGGTTGTTTTAACCCAGCGATGTTTTGGGTTGTTTTAACCAGCGGTTGGGTTGTTTTAACCAGCGGTTGGGATGTTTTAACCAGCGGTTGGGATGTTTTAACCAGCGGTTGGGCTGTTTTTAACCAGCGGTTGGGATGTTTTAACCAGCGGCTGGGATGTTTTAACCAGCGGTTGGGTTGTTTTAACCCAGCGGTTGGGTTGTTTTAACCAGCGGTTGGGATGTTTTAACCAGCGGTTGGGATGTTTTAACCCAGCGGTTGGGATGTTTTAACCAGCGGTTGGGTTGTTTTAACCCAGCGATTGGGTTGTTTTAACCAGCGGTTGGGTTGTTTTAACCAGCGGTTGGGATGTTTTAACCAGCGGTTGGGTTGTTTTAACCAGCGGTTGGGTTGTTTTAACCAGCGGTTGGGATGTTTTAACCAGCGGTTGGGTTGTTTTAACCAGCGGTTGGGCTGTTTTAACCAGCGGTTGGGATGTTTTAACCAGCGGTTGGGATGTTTTAACCAGCGGTTGGGATGTTTTAACCAGCGGTTGGGTTGTTTTAACCAGCGGTTGGGATGTTTTAACCAGCGGTTGGGATGTTTTAACCAGCGGTTGGGATGTTTTAACCCAGCGGTTGGGATGTTTTAACCAGCGGTTGGGTTGTTTTAACCCAGCGATTGGGTTGTTTTAACCAGCGGTTGGGATGTTTTAACCAGCGGTTGGGATGTTTTAACCAGCGGTTGGGTTGTTTTAACCAGCGGTTGGGCTGTTTTAACCAGCGGTTGGGATGTTTTAACCAGCGGCTGGGATGTTTTAACCAGCGGTTGGGTTGTTTTAACCCAGCGGTTGGGTTGTTTTAACCAGCGGTTGGGATGTTTTAACCAGCGGTTGGGATGTTTTAACCAGCGGTTGGGATGTTTTAACCCAGCGGTTGGGATGTTTTAACCAGCGGTTGGGTTGTTTTAACCCAGCGATTGGGTTGTTTTAACCAGCGGTTGGGTTGTTTTAACCAGCGGTTGGGATGTTTTAACCAGCGGTTGGGTTGTTTTAACCAGCGGTTGGGATGTTTTAACCAGCGGTTGGGATGTTTTAACCAGCGGTTGGGATGTTTTAACCAGCGGTTGGGATGTTTTAACCAGCGGTTGGGCTGTTTTAACCAGCGGTTGGGATGTTTTAACCCAGCGGTGTATTTTTTGAACTATGCTGATTTTTTGAACTATGCTGTATAGCTGTGTTTTACAGTGTCTGTTGTCAAACTGAACATTTTTTAAGCTGCCATAAAGTCATGTTACAATGAACCGCACCTATGGGGCATGTTGTCACATTTCACTTCCATTTTTCAGGGTAAATCAAGAAAAAAAGTATATGCTGTATTAATGAAACAAAACCACATAACTGTACTAGACATGTGAAATAAATAAAAATGTATTTAAAAAATAAATACTCTGAACCCCAAGTGGATTTACACAAACTAAGACAAAAAGCTCTCCCCAACGTCCGAATTACATACTATACAACATTTTTTTAGCAGTTGTGAAGTAATTACTTATTCAAAACAAGCAGCTACTCACGAGAGTATGTGATGTCGTTTTATTAGCAGTCTGGAGCTCCAATTAACAGAGGAGAACTGAACAAATGGGACTATTGATATTTATTATCAAGTTGTGCATAGTGAGGAGAATTGAACACATTGTACCATTGATATTTATCAAGTCGTGCATAAGCAGAGAAAGATCTTTGCGTGCTAGAACATTCTGTTGACGAATCAATAAACATGGTGTTGGATGAGGTCAAATGAAGCTTGAAATAATTATTAGAGTCATGATCCCTTTTTTTTTTCAGACGTTCAGCGATGACGTTCAAAGAATAGCTCACTTCCTGTTTGCCCAATGGAGTTATTGATTGAGTTTAATTGCTCAATGATCACATCAGCTGCAGAGCGTATACGGTGCTATTTAGCTGTTTATTTTTGATGGTTCATGAGTTCTTTATGATGCTTTCAAAGACCGTTCCATTCATCACTACCCACCATGCAGGCTTGTTTTGCATTGATTTTGATTCTGATTAATTTTGCACGGCTTCACAGTGTACATCAGACACAGATCGATACGTGTGGCGTTATCTGAAACAGATGCAGCCCGAGATGATTAAGCGCCATGACGCCATCTCGCTGATGGTGTTTAATATAATGGCACGCTTCCTGTTTTTCCCTCTTCTCATATTGATTAAGCTTAATTACCTGGTGGAAGTGAAATAACGTGAGGACCTTAGAGGTCAAGGGAAGGAAGTCTCCAACTTCAACCCCTAAAAAAAGAAAACCTATGATTTACCTATGACAGCTTTACTTTACCACAGTGTGTATATATGCATATAAATATATTGCCAATAATGGAGGTCAAAAGTTTGTTCACTCCAGAGTCTTTCAAATGGCCTTTCTGATTTTTCATCATAACATTTTTCTTTTTGTTATATGAAGGTTGCATTAAAACGTTTATTTTATTTATTTTTTTCAGAGTTTTAATCATAAAATATGAAAGTCCTTCATAAAAATAAAGTTTTTCCATGACATCCAACATTTTGCCCCTAATAAATTTTAAAAGTTAGTGTCAGAGGTGGTCTATATTCTACGGAGCCCCTAAAGGGACATGGTGGTGGGGAAAACACGTATGATATGGGAGAAAGAATAAGAAGTCTATGATTTTGCATTCTCTCTTAAAATGTTAATGCATTCCCCGAGAAACTTGGTGTTCTCTCGCAAAACCATGCAAAAACACACATTTTCTCTGGGAACACAAAACATAATAATAATAGTGCTGTCAAGCGATTAACGTGTTTACAGTGTGTACTGGGTATAATTATTATGTGTGTGTATATATATATATATATATATATATATATATATATATATATATATATATATATATATATATATATATATACACACACACACACATACATATATATATATATACACACATATATATATATATATATATATATATATATATATATATATATATATATATATATATATATATATATACACACACACACACACACACACACATATATATATATATATATATATATATATATATATATATATATATATATATATATATATACATATATACACACATACACACACACGCATGTATATATTTAAGATTTTTTATATTTATATAAAATATTTATATAATATAATATAATTGATATAAATATAAATACAGTATATACATGCAAATATTCTCATATTTATTCTACATAATATAATACATAATTGACATTTGGCTTTCTATAACATACTTCAAGTATGGTAGTGAAGTTTTAGGAGACCATAATATGATTACATAATATGATATATAAAATCTCATATTTTTCTTTCACCGTGTCCTTTTACGGGCTCCGTAATATTCGATTCTTCTAAAGTCATACAATAGCTTTGTGTGAGAAAAAGATCTAAATTATTCGCTGATCATCATCCTTTAATAATTGACAACTCAAGTAGTTTGTTTATTATTTATGGCTGAACGATTGAATATTAAATCACATAATAATGAAGGTTACGCCAAGTCTGTTTACTCCAAAGCCTTGATTCTGCTTAAAAAAGACTTTATTTCTTTCAAGTGGCCTTTTTTATTATTCATCATGTAGTGGCTTTGAGTGTTTTTACTATTTCCACTTTAGCTTGAACCTTTCCACTTATGCCATTGATTTAAAGAAGTGAATGTATGCCTTTGGCCTAAAAACGCTTGATGAAATTGAATTAGAGGAAATGCAGTTTTCCTAACAAAAGAATTTCAGTATGATTGGCAGGGGAAACAGGGCCAATATGAGCTCAGATAAAGGAGTGTGTTCTTGGCAACGTCCACAGCATCATTAATGTAGGACAATGTTACTGCAAGGTCCATAGATCACATTTTTCAAAGTGTGTTAAGTGTAAACACCCTCCTCATACTGTATGTAAAATGTGTAACAATAAATAACAGAAAAATTGCATTTATCATCAAAACGAGGACAGATAAAAAAAAAAAAAAAACTGATAAAGAGGGTTCACATTCATGCACATAGACCTGAACTGAATCCCTACTGTACTTTTGTTCCTAAAACAATTACTCTGCTCCCCCCATGAGGTTCAAACAAATGCTGTAAGGAGGATCAAGTAGAGAGACAAAAAGCAAAAATACAGATTTAGAGTTCATATTTTTGCGCATCTAAATGTGTTGGCCTATACTTTTTCTGCAAGGCTTTTTGGCTAGATTCAAATTCAACTCAACACATAAAACTTAAAAACAAGCCGCATAGCAACTCGCTCACTTCAAGGCCGTAACCATGTCTTGAACATTGAGGGGGACCATTTTTTTTTACATAAAGTAACAGAACAGTGAATGAAACTCTAGGTCTAATTCTAGTTGGGAAATAATAATTTTGGGTCTAATTAATCGTTATTCTCGAGATTCTTCCCGTTAGTGAATAAATACATAGATCCGCTGTCAACCTTTGAATTCCCTAGTGGTCTAGTGATAGAAATTTTGTAAACCGTGTCGAAGGTTACATGTTCTAATCCGCCCTCATATATATTTTTTTTCTTCATTAAAATCAAAGATGTTCAATAATTGTGTAACCCCTCCTGTTCAACCCGCCCGCTCCAAGTGGGACTCAAACCCGGGTCCGCCGGCATGAGAGTCGGATGCACTAACAAGGAGGCTAAAGGCTGCAACCTCTAGCGTCAGTCGCCAGAGTGTCTCTTGAGATCAGAGGAGTGAGGTTTACTTACACAGCAACTACTAGCTGGCCTCCGTTACACTCACCCCACTAAACCTCACTCCCATCCAGGTCACGGCACCAATGTAACCCCTCCTGTTCGACCCGCCCGCTCCAAGCGGGACTCAAACCCGGGTCTGCCGGCATGAGAGTCGGATGCACTAACAAGGAGGCTAAAGGCTGCAACCCCTAGCGTCAGTCGTCAGAGTGTCTGTTGAGATCAGAGGAGTGCGGTTTACACAGCAACTACTAGCTGGCCTCTCTTACAATTGTATATTAAGAGCATGGACACATTTGTGTGCTTTTTTAAAAAAAAAAAAATTATGATTTCACCGGAAAGAATAGAGTCCCCGCAATGGCATTACGCAATAGATTGACACGCTCGTCTGTGTGAACGAGCCAAAAGAGAACACAATCCCCGCCTACTTTGATTTGATTGGCCATCTCAATCATTTTGACATTGACGAGTGCCGTTAGACCTGAGGCAGGCCAGACTAAAAATGTAACTTTTAAAAGTTTTTGTCATCCTAACATACAGAGCGCTGCGTAATGGAGTGCAGCAGAGCAGTGCAAGAATTTCAAATATTGGGGGGGACTTGTCCCCCTCAATGTCTATGATGGTTACGGCCCTGGCTCACCTAAATAATCATCTCTCTCGGATTCATTCACATGTTCAGATCATGCACTGAACAAATGATGCTTTAGAAAGAATCGGTTCTCTTAAACTGTCCTCTCTCTCTCTCTCTCTCTGCATTGGAAAGTCTGATTCATTTTAGTGAATTGATTCATCTTAAACGATAATCTCTCTTATATACAGTGTTAGAAAGTCTAATTAGGGGCCAAGCACCGAAGGTGATGAGGCCCCTATTGAAATCGTTAGATTTCTTATTATTCCGCCATGGGAGTCTATGGCAGACCATGCTGACAAAAAGTTTCGTCAAATCATTTTTGATAAACAAATTTTACGTAGCTCTTGTGAAAACAGATGTAAGGCTGTATCTCCATAATGCTTTATCGTATTCAGACCAAACTTGGTACGTGTCATCACAAGAATGTCCTGAAGTGACCTGCAGTGTCCTGGCACAGCGCCACCTACTAGTCTGAAGATAAGAAAAATGGCTATTTTTTCTTATAACTTCTGAACCGTTTGTCCAAAAATCATAAGATTTGGGATGTTATGTCGAGTCGAATGATATCCAATTTTACCATATCGGCCATTTTGGCTGTTGACAATTTTGAACAGATAGTCCGATCAAGATGAAACCAGCGTCAGAAGTTCGGAAACATATGTCGATAGTAAAATCTATTGACCAAATGTCAAAATCTTGATAATAAGGGGTAGTAAAATCCAATCAAAGTCAGGTGTCATTCATTTTTTATGTTTTTTTTTCATATAAATGTCTATAACTCCTAAACGAAATGAGATATTTTCACCAAAATAGACACACATATGTATGGGCTCACTCCGAGGACACATAAAAAAAGGTAGGATTGTGTCTCTTGGTGGCGCTATAATAGAACAAAACATGAAATTCCCATAGACTAGAATGCATTTTTCAGCTTTTTTGCCTAAAATCATCTTAAAATGTGTTTAATTACTCATTGCTGCAGTTGATCTGACACTCCCAGCTATTTTGGCATGTCTTGTCTTCTTTGCGCTTGGCCCCGGTATTGCTGCTTGCAGCTATATTTCATTTTCGTGACTCGGTTCATCCTAAATGGTCCTTTCTTTTCTTACTTAAAAGGGACCTATTATGCACTTTTTAAAATATGTAAAATAAGTCTCTGATGTCCCCAGAGTGTGTATGTGAAGTTTTAGCTCAAAATACCCCACAGATAAATTTTTTTATGGCGTGTTAAAATAGCTTTTTAGGGGTGAGCAAAAATGTGCCGTTTTTGCATGTGTCCCTTTAAATGCAAATGAGCTGGTGCTCCTGGCCCCCTTTCAAGAAGAGGGCGGAGCTTCCCAGTCAGCATACTGACTGGCAACAACAAAACAGTCAGTAACGGTGTTCAGCCTTCTGACTGTACTGTGCATAATAAATGCGCATTTATGAATTACGCAGAGCCTGGCGGGATGAAAATACATAGCTCTGGTCTCCTGGCGCTTTCACGTTGTATCAGAAATTTCATAATTCCCACTTTTGAAGTTGTGATTACAAGCTCGTTGCATTCAAGTGGGCGACTTCAAAGGGCGTTCATGTTCAATTCCTAACTCACAATTGTGAGACATAAACTCTATGTGTATATGTATGTGAGATATAAAAAAGTGACAGAAACAAGCTTCCATGAATTTTAATAGGATTCCACGCAATCTGGATTTTCATATGAAAGATTTCCCCATACAGTTGTTTGCGCAAATTCGTTGCATTGACCAACACAAATCTGCTTTGTTTGAAAGCAAGTTATGTGTGAGCTGTGCTTCACTGTGCTACACTGTTGCTAATAGACTTAGCATTTTTGCCCTCGAAATTTTGCTAAGAATGTGAACGCACCTTTGGAACATATATGAACATATAAAAAAATTATTCAACGATCTGAGTCCCTGCATGTATTCTGACTCAGGTATGCAAAGTGGGGTGTTTTTGTTGTATTTAATATAAATGTAACTGTTCAAGTGGAATATTATCACCATAAGTTATGAGTTCCATAAGAGTTCATTCATTTATTCATCCACAAACCCTCACATCTCAATAATCTGTTGTAGTTTTCCAGTCGTACAGTAAAGAGGATCAGGGGATATGTTATCCCTCTTGACATCCTAATCATGTACAAAGCTAAAGCTGCCACACGATTTACACAAAACATAGATACGGCAAAAATATTGCAACACAACAGTTATCTGGTGAAAGCGGCTCATATGGGCCTGCAGAAATCTATACGTACAGTCTTTTAAAATTCATTGCCGTTTAAACTTTTCTGATATATCAATAAAATGGCCCTAAATCCAGCTCCAGGGTTTGATATAGTTGAGTCAGCTGTTCTTCCCGGCATCTCAGCTCGATCTAGCAAGGGATATTAATCTAGCAACAGGGTCCTTGTTCCCAACCACAGCTCTCTGCCTGTCTACAATGACTAAATGCTCTTGTGTTGCTAACAGCGGGACCCCCAACAAGAGGCCCCTACACACACCTCCAGACACACTGATGTAACTCAAACACTCACCTTGAGAGGAGACAAAGAAGACTTAAAGAACAGTTCACATAAAACTGTGAAGTATTGCTCATCATTTACCGAATCCATGTCCTCTGTCATGAAACAAAAAAGGAGTTATCTAGGAACAAAATACAAAAAAACAAAACAAAAAACAATAATTATTAGAGCTGTCACTCAACAAAAATGTTAAAGATATTCAATTAATCACATCATATGCTAATTAATCAGTTATATTAATTCATATTGCATTATTATATTCATAATAGCATATTTCATTCATATATGCTGATGATTAATACATAATTCATATTTGCTTATTCATATAGATACAGGCAGACAGAGAGACAGACAAGACGGATGGATGATGGACTGATGACAGAAGATGACGGATGGTCGGGCAGATAGATAGATAGATAGATGATAGATGGATGGATGGACGGACGGACGGACGGACAGACAGATAGACAGACAGACAGACAGACAGACAGATAGACAGACAGACAGACAGACGGATGGATGGATTGACAGATAGATAGATAGATAGATAGATAGATAGATAGATAGATAGATAGATAGATAGATAGATAGATAGATAGATAGATAGATAGATAGATAGATAGATAGATAGATAGATGACAGACAGGTGATAGATAGGTGATAGATAGATGATAGAGAGATGATAGATAGATGGACGGACGGACGGACAGATAGATAAATAGATGACAGACAGACAGATGATAGATAGATGACTGACAGATGGACAGACGGACAGCTGGATGGATGGATAAATGACAGACAGACAGACAGACAGACAGACAGACAGACGATCGACAGATACAACCTCATAAAATATATGTACCAGTTTGCGGATGTCATATACTAGTTTACATAAAGAATATAATAATTGGTTTTGATGTGACGACATTACATAAATTATTTTGTAAATGGCTGCAAGCTCTGCATGTGAAGATCTGTCTTCAGAGCTCAAACAAAGCCTCTTTTACCATTATACGATTATTCCGTCTTGTAAATTAAAGTGACATTTTTTTTTTCTTTTCATCATGTCTCCATGATCATTTGTCTTCAGGCCCCAGAAGTCACAAAAAGTGCAAGCCGTTCCTCAGAGCTATACGCACAGAAGTTCTTACTCTAATTTAATTATAGTGTATACTCGCTGATATTCAGATCATAGGCGCGCTGGCGAATGTAACTGACATTTGCACTCCACTAGAGGTCTGTTGCTATGTCAGGTTTCAGCAGAGAGCAGATGGCCGCAGATGGTTTGTGGAAGCTCTCTCTTGTGCCCTCGAATTTCCTCTTGATCTGCTCGGCTCCTGGATGGAATCGAGCAGCACATAAACTGGATTAAGCAGATATGTGTGTGTCTGTGTTGAAGGAAATTGTTAATCTAAAATCAAGCATCCCTTCAGAAAATGAATCTGGATGTTGTTGTCTTACATTTACAGCTTAAATACGGCATGACGGTTTCACACACACAGATGTATCCATAAATTTGTAAAAAATCTCATATATCTTTGTAATACTTCATGCCTGCCTATATTACTTGGCACAGTTTTCCCCAAACATTCACACATCTGTGCTCACAAATTGCTTCTGTTACTGCCATTATTACAAGTAGCCGACTACATTGAAGCAGGATATGAAGTGGAACCAAAAATTTACGACCATGTGACATTCTCAAAGTGAACGCTTTGGGGAATTCGTCACAGTGTACGGAGGCAATAGACTATTTATTGTAGAAGTCATTAAACATGCTAAAAAAAACTGGTTTTGCCTCATGAAAAGGACATTTATGAAAACCGCTTTGTATTTCCCAGTCGCCTAATTACTAAGTATTATTAACCGGATTCATAACTTGACACTAAGTTGTCTGGAGAGTTTCAATAATAAAAGAATAAAAAGGCACACTTCCTACTGGTGTGTCATTAAAGAGGTTTGTTATAAATAGCATGCATTGTTCATATTTAACCCTCTGTTGCACATTGCCTCTGGGAAACAAACCCATTTTCTTCACTTTGCAAGCATAAGGTACATACACAGCTGTGGTCAGAATTATTGGCACCCCTGGTAAATATGATCAAAGATGGCTGTAAAAGATCGGGGGGAAATCACATTATGAAATAAATGTTTTTCTCCAAAACACATTCAAAACCCCTAGATTTTTTTTATGAGTAAAATATCTCTGAAGTATATTCTCATTCATTTAGCACATGAGGGTGACTAGGAACATGATATTGTCCAGCTATGACGTCTTGTTCCACAGGAGTATAAATATGAGGAAACACAAAGGCCAAATTCCCTTAATCATTCATCACAATGAGGAAAACCACAGAATATAGTTCTGATGTGCAGCAAAAGATTGTTGAGCTTCACAAAATAGAAAGTGGCTGCAGGAAAATAGCTAAAGCACTGAAAATCCCCATTTCCACCATCAGGACAATAATTAAGAAGTTCCAATCAACTAAAGATGTTACGAATCTGCCTGGAAGAGGACGCGTGTCTATATCGTCCTGATGCACAAAGACTCTCCAAGGATCACAGATGGAGAATTACAGAGATTAGTTGAGTCTTGGGGTCAGAAAGCCTAAAACATCAAACAACCTGTACATCAGCACATGTTGTTTGGGAGGGTTTCAAGAAGAATCCTCCTCGCTCATCCAGAAACTAATTCCAGCATATTCAGTTCTCAGACACGACTGGAACTTCAAATGGGACCTGGTTCTGTGGTCAGATGAAACTAAAAAGAGAGTTTTTTGGCAGCAAACACACCAGATGGGTTTGGTGCAAACAGGGATAAAAGTACCCCATGCCCACGGTTAAATATACTGCTGGATCTTTAATGTTGTGGGCCTATTTTTTTGCTGGAGGTCCTGGACATCTTTTTTGAGACATATGGTATCATGGATTCTAGCAAATACCATCAGATAAAAAAATCAAAACCTGACGGCCTCTGCTAGAAATCTTATAATGGGCCGTGGTCGGATCTTCCATCAGGACAACGATCCAAAACAAACATCAAAAATGTGTCACTGAGCACAAAATGAAGCTTCTGCCATGGCCGTCCCAGTCCCCTGACCTGATCCCTATAGAAAATGAGTGGGGTAAACGGAAGAGGAGCAGCACAAATATGGAGCTGGGAATCTGAAGGATTTGGAAAGATTCTGTATGGAGGAATGGTCTCTGATCTCCTGTCAGGTAACAAACTCATCAGGCATTACAGGAGAAGACTCAGAGCTGTTCTCTTGGCAAAAGGAGGTTGCAAAAAGTAGGCCTATTGAATAAAAGGGTGCCAATAATTCTGACCACAACTGTATGATGGCAATTAAATGGTTAAAAATGAATAAACTGATAAAAAGCACATTCTTGTTCATGCTGCACCCTCGCCTTCTCATATGTACACCGCAGCAGCAGTGGTGGAGCCAGGATATGTGGGTGGCCAGGTTTTCTGTACTCTTTCAGAAGACGTGTAATAGTGCCCCCTACTGTTTATCAGTGAAAACACAAAAAAGCCGGAAAATTCCGTCATGGCGGGGAAGCGTTTTCACACAAATGACGGAAATTTCCATCAATGGCGGGGAAAGAGTTAATAATGTTGCATTTACCCTTCTTGACTGTTCCAGTCTTGTTGTGGTCGTTCTACGTCTAAATAAACAAAATTCTGGTCAAGATAAAAAAAAAGACAGAAACAGCAATTGTCAGTGGGAACGGTAATTTGTGTAAGAAAGCCGCAGAATGTGTAAGAAACAACAAAACGTCAATTTTAAATATTTTTCTGATGCAAGACTTTTATTTTGAAAGGCATGAGTGAACTGTTGACTTATGCCAGACGCTGTTTAAATTTTGTTTTAAAAATGTTTAATCATTTTAAATATTTAATATGCATGTATTATTATTGTTAAATATGATATTGTTATTGCATTTACATTTTTTGTTGTCTTTGCACATGTAAAAATGGAGATTTCTGAATGAAAGTGAACAATATATAGAGACTCCTTAGGCTATTTTATACACATAACTATTTGCCGTGGGCAGGTCCGTCCCTGCCCATTAGATAACTAACATGATCCTGCTTTCATATTTACATTAATGATTTGTGTTATAATTACATCAGCTTCCTCTCTTCTGGTCACATACGTTAATCACTGCTCTCATTTAATCAGATCTATTAATCAAGCGAGCAATTAACAGCAATGCGCTACTCCCTGCGGTAAAACAAATGTCTCACACCACATTTTTTTTTTTTTTTTTTTTTTTTTTTTTACATAAATGTTTTTGCTTTGTTTTTTGTTATTGCAGGGTTTTTTTGTTTTTTTTCTTCAATCTTCTGGACATCCAATTAACTTCCAACTAAATATTTGTAGATGTGAGCGGCTCAGAGAGGCGTTTGCAGGAATTCTTGCAGGAATCCTTTCTCCCTTCATTAAGAGACGGGTAATTAGTTTATTCCAGACTGAGCGTGAGATGTGAGAATAATTAGTTCCATCTAATCATGTGGAAAAGCGCTGGAATGGATCCACGGCTCTGATCCGTCAGCAAACATTCGACAGACAAACAGAGTGATGAACGAGGGATGAATGGATGTAATTGGTCGATTTAGATCGTCACCACGCGTCGCTCCACCGTGAGCAGAGTCTGCTATCGGCAACATAGACACTACAGGGCCACATTCATGTTATATTCCATAGACAGTTTCACAGATACAGATTAAGGAATTTTTTAGGTTCTACTAGTCTTAAAAATGAAATATGGTCCACAATGCAACTTCATATTCTGGCCCAAAACCACCCACTCATACACTATATATATACACAGCTCTGGAAAAGAGACTTTTCTTAACACATATATATTAATATCTGTGTTGTCAATCGATTAAAAATTTATGAATTAATCTTGATTAATTGCAATTAACATTACAGTAATATATTTTTATGTTGTACTATTTTCACATTTAATCTCCAAAATAATATATAAACATAAATTAGTATATTTTAAATATTTGTTTAAATGCATCTTTTACTAAGCACTATATGAAGGCCAGTATTACTGATACCAATAGTGATATCTCTATTACATGGATTTTTAAATCAATTATATCCATTAATTATAGCCATTCAACATTACAGTTGAGCTTACAAAAAAGAAAGCTATTTTAACATTTAATAGGCTTAAAAAAATAAAAAATAAAAATAATCAAACAACATTTAAAGGGATAGTTCACCCAAAAATTTAAATCATCCAATAATTTACACACCCTCAAATGTATATGACATTTTTCTTTCAGATGAACACAATCAGAGTTATATTAAAAATGTCCTGGCTAATCCAAGCTTTATAATGGCAGTGAATGGCAGCCCAAAACTTGAAGCCCAAAAAAGTGCATCCATCCATTATAAAAGTAATCCACACGGCTCTGGGGGGTTGATAAAGGCCCTCTGAAGCAAACCGATGGGTTTGTGTAAGAAAAATGTCCATATTTAAAACTTTATAAAGTAAAATAACTAACGATGAAAGTGTAACGCCTCTCGTAAGTCAAAACGCTTACGCTATGCCGACGTCATCAGCATGCCACTTCGTAAGTTCAATACAAAAGGCAGTCTGCTGGAAGCTAGATATATTATGTTATATATGGATATTTTTCTTACACAAACCCATTGATTTGCTTTAGAAGGCCTTTATTAACCCCCCAGAGTACTTTTATAATGGATGGATGTGCGTTTCGGGTTTTTGTTCACAGACAGCTGCTTCACAGACAGCGCACTAGTACAGATTTGAGTTCTTTTTTGCATCTATTGCGCTTGATTGGTTTAATAGCACTTGATTGAATGACAGAATTATCATATACTGTAGCTTAGCCAAAGGATGATGGAAAAAAATACGTTAATTGCGTTAAATATTTTAAAGCGTTAAACTGAAAAAATTAATCGCAGCTTGTTCTGTAACTCCAATTGCTCAGTAAGTTAATGCTGGTTCTGATAGAAAGGTGTCAGAATACACAGTGCATCACAGTGCATGGCACGTGAGCATCAAAACTGGACCACGGAGCAATGGAAGAAGGTGGCCTGGTCTGATGAATCACGTTTTCTTTTACATCACGTGGCCTCCAAATTCCCTAGATTTCATTTCAATCGAGTAGCTGTGGGATGTGCTGAACAAACAAGCCCGATGCATGGAGGCCCCACCTCGCAACTTACAGGACTTAAAGGATCTGCTGCTAACATCTTGGTGCCAGATACCACAGCACACCTTCAGGTGGAGTCCAAGCCTCGACGGGTCAGGGCTGTTTTGGCAGCAAAAGGGGGACCAACACAATATTAAAGGAAGGAAGGTGGTTTAAGGAAGGTGGTCATAATGTTATGGCTGATCGATGTGTATATATTTATACAGCTCTGGAAAAAAATGTATAGACCACTTAACATTGATTTCTTTAACATACATTTACATTTATGCATTTGGCAGACGCTTTTATCCAAAGCGACCTACATTGCATTCAAGGTACACATTTTTACATTTTGTCAGTTCTTGTTTTCCTGGGAATCGAACCCATGACCTTGGCATTGCTAGCGCCACGCTCTTATTGTTTGAGCTACAGAAAACCATTTTATTTAATATTTAAAATATATACATTTGATTTAATATGATATAATTTAAATGAGACCCCAGTCTTTAGTCTTTAGCTGGACAAACCCGGTACTCCCTGTCACCAATGGGAGCAAATCAGACCTTTAGGTGAGCAATCAAATATCTGGGGATGCTCTGTTGGGCTGACAAGGGCACTCTGGTGATTAGGTCGCAGGTCGTGTAGGGGCCAAATAAAGCTAATTTTGCCTGGACATATGTGTCCTCCTTTAATCACCACAAATACATAACCATGAGCCACAGACCCAGGTTTTCCTCTCATTACTGTAAACCATTTGCTCCCTGGAGCATTTTTAAACCACCTTTAGGAAATACAAACAGACATTTTCCATGAGAGGTATCCGGGGACAATTGTTTTCCTCTTTCCATTTTTTTTACACAGCAATTCAGCATAAAGTTGCATTCAGGGCACAATGGGGAGATGAAAGAGAGGATGAAGTGCAGAAGTTCACAGACAGGACTAATACCGAGCAAGAGAGACAGAAACTCGAGGGAAGTGTTCAGAAAACAATAACATGCAAAGTACGCAGGACTACAAAGGGCACACAGTGAATTTTAATCAAAACAAAAACGCGCTGATAATTGCTGCCGAGTGAATTGTGCGGCTCTGTGAATGCGCCTGTTGTATTCACAGAGATGGTTTTGCTCTCTGCCGCTGCTCGACATTGTTAATGAAATGCAAAGATGTGAATGCACAAATGTGTCAATCCTTTGCTAGTCAATAAACCTTTGAGCTGAACAACAACCCGGGGAATAGTGATTAAATTCTCTAAAACATCTTTTTTCCTTAAAGAAATGAAAATTCTGTCATCATTTACTTACCCTCAAGATGTTCCAAACCTGTATGATGTTCTTTCTTCTGTGGAACACAAAAAGCATTATTCTGGAGAATATTCGTGCTTTAAATAGTAACATACACTCTCAGAAAAAAAAAGGTGCATTGCTGTCACTGGGGCAGTACCCTAAGGTACAAAACTAATATGTACCTTTAAGGTACTGATATGCACTCTTAAAGTACTGATGTGTACCTTTAAGGTACTGATACGCACTCTTAAAGTACTGATATGTACCTTTAAGGTACTAATACGCTCTCTTAAAGTACTGATGTGTACCTTTAAGGTACTAATACGCTCTCTTAAAGTACTGATGTGTACCTTTAAGGTACTAATGCACACTGTTAAAGTAATGATATGTACCTTTAAGGTACTAATATGCACTCTTAAAGTACTGATGTGTACCTTTGAGGTACTGATACGCACTCTTAAAGTACTGATATGTACCTTTAAGGTACTAATGCACACTGTTAAAGTAATGATATGTACCTTTAAGGTACTGATATGCACTCTTAAAGTACTGATGTGTACCTTTAAGGTACTGATACGCTGTCTTAAAGTACTGATGTGTACCTTTAAGGTACTGATACGCTCTCTTAAAGTACTGATGTGTACCTTTAAGGTACTGATACTCTCTTAAAGTACTGATATGTACCTTTAAGGTACTGATACGCTCTCTTAAAGTACTGATGTGTACCTTTAAGGTACTGATACGCTCTCTTAAAGTACTGATGTGTACCTTTAAGGTACTGATACGCACTCTTAAAGTACTGATGTGTACCTTTAAGGTACTGATACGCACTCTTAAAGTACTGATATGTACCTTTAAGGTACTAATACGCTCTCTTAAAGTACTGATATGTACCTTTAAGGTACTAATATGTACCATTTAGGGGTGAGTGAGGTACAAAGATGCACCTTTTCCCTTTTGTACCTTAGGGTACCGCCCCAGTGACAGCACTGTACCTTTTTTTTTCTGAGAGTGTAAGGTACAAAAGTGAAACGGTACATATTTGTACCTTACTCACTCCTAAATGGTATTAGTACCTTAAAGTTGTAAGGAACACTATTTTAAGTCCAGCCTTTAGTTTAAACTGATAATTGTTTGTTTTACTCACGTTTTCACAGTTTCCCCTATTAACTCCAGTCATGCAGCAGCTGTTTTGCCACTCAGTCTGGCTGAGGGGGCGTGTTCCGGCCGGAAAGTGACATCAATGCATGCCCTCGATAGATGTATTGTTTCTTTACAAAGTGAGATCGCCATCTACTGGCCAGGCAGCAGAATACAGCATATTTAGTCGGGGATCATTTTGACAACATTGTCGTCTGTGTCGCCATTGTCGTCTGTGTGCGAAAAACGCAAAGGAAAAACTTTTCAATTTTAGTACACTGTTGTTGTGTAAACACATCCTCACAACTGATGGCTACAGGACAGTTCATCAGAGCTATGACATCAACAAGGGAAATGAACATTATGTGCAAGCATCAAGAAAGGGCTTCAAAATACAGGCCCAAAAACCATAGCCAAATATAAAAGGCACTACATTTAACCACTAAAATTCTTCTCTGCATTACACTTGCACAATAGTTTATTCCCCAAATTTGTGAATTGCATCATTGTTGTTGAGTCCTGTATGACAAAATGTGATTAAATGCTTTTTTTGTGTCTAGTGATACATTGTTGGTAAACTCTCATACATGTGTAATTGTGTAATAAAATAATTCTAAATGAAATATCAAACTACTGGGGAAAAAAGCACACACACACACACACACACACACAAAAAAAGCACAGAAATGTCTTTTGACGTCGATCCAAACAAATGTTTCTTCTCTCCTTTTAAATATTTCAATCACATTCATTAAAAAACAGTCAGGCACAAGTAAAATGAGTAGAGCTGGAAAATAGCACGGTGCTGTGCTCACTGATGAACACAATGAGGCAGCCAGTGAAATTTATTCACACTGCAACATGCAATCCAGTTTTTCCCCTTTTCTCGATTCACTCATTTCTAATTCTGTCTAATAACTCAAAACAACTGGTGGAGCCTTTCACACACAAAATACTGAATCAACCATCCACACACAGCAAGTTAATGTTGTTTTGATAAGTTTTAAAGCACTAATACACACAAATGTGACCCTGGACCAGAAAACCAGTCATAAGGGTCAAGTTTTTGAAATTGAGATTTATACATCACTTGAATAAATAACCTTTCCATTGATGTGGTTTGTTAGGACAATATTTGGCCGAGATACAACTATTTGAAAATCTGGAATCTGAGGGTGCACAAAAATCGAAATATTGAGAAAATCGCCTTTAAAGTGGTCCAAATAAGGTCCTTAGTGTAACCCCTCCTGTTCGAACTGCCTCGCTCCAAGCAGGACTCAAGTTCAGGTCTGCTGGCATTAAATGCTGCAACCTCTAGCGTCAGTCGCTAAAGCGTCTTTTGAGATCAGAGGAGTGAGGTTTACTCGTACAGCAACTACTAGCTGGCCTCCATTACACTCACCCCACTAAACCTCACTCCCATCCGGGTCACGGCACCAATGTAACCCCTCCTGTTCGAACTGCCGCTTCAAGCGGGACTCGAACCCGGGTTCGCCAGCATGAGAGCCGGACACTCTAACAAGGAGGTTAAAGGCTGCAACCCCTAGCATCAGTTGCTAGAGCATCTCTTGAGATCAGAGGAGTGAGGTTTACTCACACAGCAACTACTGGCTGGCCTCTGTTACATTAGCAATTGTCTGGCTATCACCAGACCAAGCTCAATCTTTAAAGATTGAACATTGGTCTGGGGAGTCTGCTATGTATTTTCTACTGCACAAGAGGCATGATCAACGAGCATTATTCAAATGACTTTGTATTGGATAGTCATTCAACCAATCAGACCACAAGAGGCGTGATCAATGGGCATCAATCCATCGCTTCTCTATCTGTCATTGTGTTAAACCCAACAATAGCATGCCAGATGGATAAGCCAGTCTGTGATTGGTTCCTGCAAATGTGTAACAAAAGCAGTAGAAATGAATGTACAGGTTTCCAGACTGAGCTGCAGGGCAGAATCAAAACGCCGGCAGATCAGACTGGGTTTACCCAGTCTACCTTAGTAATGCATATTACTACTAATAATACATTTTTGATATTTACGGTAGGACATTTACAAAATATCTTAATGGAACATAATCTTTACTTAATATCCTAATGATTTTTGACATAAAAGAAAGATTTATAATTTTGACCCATACAGTTTATTGCTGGCTATTGCCACAAATATACCCGTGCGACTTATGACTGGTTTTGTGGTGCAGGGTCACAAATATGTTATTCCAAAATTTAAAGCTGACATATGTAATCTAAAATAGAAGACAGTGTTATCAATATTACTGCTTAAGATTTAACATCTCATTTTGACACAAGACACCTTTGTGAAAGAAAAAAGTAAGGAGACAACAGAGAAAAGACAATGATAGTTTATTTGTAACCTTATCTTGTGTATGAACTACAAACTCTGATTTCTATAATCGAACTCCATCTTTTTTTTTAAAGGTCATGAAATAATGTTTACATGAAAATCAATCCAGTCGTCTTTTACAGCATATCTCGCTCTCTCTTTTTTTTTTTTATATATCTTTTAGAACAGGTTGGCACATGTAAAATTAAAATTTAAAAAGTTTTGTTTAGTTTTTTTGTTTTTATTTTCAAAATTTATTTTTGTATAGAAATCTACCACTAGAACAGCATTCCCTCTCAGAGACGAAAAGAAAAAAGGATCACGTGGAAGGGAGAGAAAAGCATCTCGTTCCCTTCTTAACCGAAACCCAAAACACAGATGAGTTTACACGATGGGACAGAACAAACGTACAAAAAAAAAAAAAAAAAAAAAAAAATTCTTCAAAGATTGACAATTTAAGACAATGATCCAAATCCTCAAAATAAACAAATAAAATGCAACTGAAACCAACACTCAACTCAATGACTTGGTTTACTTTTGTGCTAAACTCCATTGACAATGTAATGTAATGAACTTGTGTTCGGATTGACGTCAATTTCAGTGACAACACAAAGTAAAATAAGAAAGACAAGGAAATGAATTAAGATTCGAAAGAGCAGCATATTCAGATGAAGAACAGTCATTTTTTGCACGCTTGGATATCTTGATTAGAAAATGTACCAGATGGCCTTTGCTTCTAGTGGGCAGGAGGTACGCTCAAAAATGTTTTTGTAATGAACTGAAATAGCAAAGCTGACAAGCATAATTGCATTAGATCTTTAAAAATCGGAGTGCATCTGGTATGTGAACAAAATATGATACTGAAAGGTTCACCGAATGCCACATGGTATCAATCGGCATCTGTATTAAGACCAGAAAAGCAAGAGAAAACTTCCCGTCAGTCCCCTGTGCGTTTTGCATTAATTATGAATGGCCAAAACGAAACGCTACGAATCTGAATAACATGTCACAGGTTTATTGGTTACTTCAAATTACCTATAGCCCTCTAGATTGCTTTATAGATTAAATGATGCACTTCAAATGAGTCCACTTTGGCTCTTTCACCCAGCCTCGCTCTCCTATTTGACTCTAAATACATTTACAGTGTCAAACCAATGTCTGTCGTCTACTCACCGCCCCCACCCACCCAGTCCAAGGTCATTGGTTTCTATAGTGACCGTCTCAGGCCGTTCTGATTTCATAAATTAATTCATAATCTCAAGTCATCCCCCCTGCAGCTAAAGGCTACAGCATGTGTAAAGCCGAAGATGGATGCATCATTCTCAGTATGTGTGTCGGAAAAAAAAAAAATAATAAAATAAAAAAAGTGATTGAATATGACTTAGAAGTTTAAAAAGAATTGCATAACTGCCTATAAAAAGATTGACAGCGCAGAATGATGGAAGATAGAATATGGGAGAAAAAAAAAAGAGAGGGGAAAGAGACAGAATCTATAAAGACACACCTGTGGCATCTTTGGAAGCCTTAGATCTGAGCGGCACTGACTTTGCCCTCTTATTCATTCAACTGTATGCAAATGGTTATGCATGGTTATGTCAACCTTTGAATAAAGGCCTACAGTCTTCGGCCCCCTGCCCATATAGCATTTGGCATAGAATGAGTGTGCTGCATCTGTGTATGAGTATTGGGAAACTTTAGTAGGGTATCAAGGAACTGCCATAGGAATGTTTTTTTTTTTTTTTTTTTTTTTTTTCTATGATAAAGATGCAGAAAACAGTTTAAGAACATAACACTTATTTTAAGCAGGAGATGCCTCAAAATGCATTTAAGAGCAAGTGGGCCGACCCCAAATGCTAACCTAATCCATAAATCTTCTGGTCCGAGCACAGAAACGATTCGAAATTGCCCTGCATGCATCAAATAGACATGTGTTCCTGACATTTGGCCCGGTTTTAAATGGGGACATGTTTCCAGGGCTCTTTGTTCTACATTTTAGGGTGGAGAAGCCAGGTATACATCTGCATATAATTTGTAGCAGCCATCCCTGCTGAAATATTAGCTGGTTTAAGCTCGTCTCCCAACCTGTCCAATTGAAAAAGTGCCCAAAACCCCTCTAAAACCAGCCAACAGATGGGCCTGACCATGCTGGGAGACCAACTATGACCAGTAAACCAGTTTAATCTGGTTTTAAAGCCTATTTTTTAGCAAGGGTAACTGAATAATGTGATATTGTCAAATATCACCAATTAGGAGTCAAAAAGTGAATCATTTAGAATTAACATGATTAATTTTAACAATTATGGTGTGGGAGTTTTCTAATATGACAATCTATAATATTTTAAAAGTACTGACACTAAATGTGAATCTCAAGGTTTCAGACAGATGGAACATTTCCGATTCAGCTGCAAATGACTTTGAATTGGGTCCTCACATACAGAACAACAGACTTAAACAGAGTTTAAAAGCAAATTAGTAAACCAACAACTCTTAAAATAACATTAAAAAAACATGGAGAAATAATTGCTGGAAAAATAATTGCTGATTACATCTTTTCTTGATTAAACCACAATAGTTATTTTCCTTAAATAAATAACTTCTGTTATGTAAAGACACTTTTGAAACTGTTGACGTACACTCAAATCCCAATGTCCTTATCTACCTGTCAACATCCTTCTTATACGTCTTGCATCGGTCTACTGTCTTTGTTTCGACAATCTTCAAAATCGATATGTCACATACTGTTCCTTAAGAGTTTTAGAGGTCTTTTTTTTTCTTCGTTTAATCCCCATTATGAAAAGCAGTTCAGATCTGGGTTTCTTGTACATTGTCTTTTGAGCTGGCCCGAATTAGCAAAGGTTCGTGGGCGGAGCTGTGTATAGAATTGATGGTGGAGGCGTGGTTGTACACAGTCTTGTAAGCAGTGTAATGATTCAGGTGCTCATGCTCCAGTGGGGGAAGGGCGAGGTGGCCCTCCATGGTAGGTCCACCCGTCACGCAATCCTCATCCACGTTGATAATCTCAATGGTTCGTGTCGGCGCGTGGTGGTTCTGCTGGTGATGCTGTTTGCGCATTTTATAAAAGATGATCAGCATGACGGCTGCCATCAGCGTGATGGCCACAAAGCAACCAATGATGATCTTCGTGGTCTTCATGACCTCATCCAAGGTGTTGAGGGAGCCGTCGATCAGGGCCGTGACAGGGATGGTGTAGGTCTTGTCGGTGGCCTTGGTGGACAGTGGCGTCCGTGCTGTGGTGGTGGTGGTGGTGGTGAAGGAAGGTGGTAAGGTCTCCCAAATTCCAGAAGAAGGAGTGGGGCCACCTTTCTGCTGTACCGTTGGGTGGCCCTCATCATGTGACGCTTCTGTGGTCTCAACGGTAACTGTAGTGAAGTAACTGAAGCTGCTGTTCTCTGTGGAGGACACATTGAGTGTAGCCGAGGCTGTTGTGTTGCCTGCAGAGTTGCTCACCATACAAGTGTATGTTCCAGTATCCTGCATCGTGACATTGGTAAAGTTTAACGTCCCATCATTGTGCACGGAAATGCGTACCTTGTATGCCCCGTGCGTCATGATGGACCCATTGGGTGTGATCCAGCTGACTGAGGTCAAAGAATTTGCTCGACATTTCAATTCTGCTGCCATTCCCTCAGTCACGTTCAGGTCCACTGGTGGCTCCACGATCACCGGTGCATAACAATGGAAATAATTCTGGTCAAGTTCGCCGATGTAGCGCCCTTTGTGGCTGGTAGGTGATGCACAGCGGGCACAGCAACTGGTATTGGCCGGCACCATTTCCTTAAGCCACCAACTAAGCCAGAGGATGTCACAGTTGCAATTCCACGGGTTGTGGTGCAAGTGTACCCTCTCCAGGTGATGTAGTGGGGTGAAGAGGTCATGAGGCAGAAGGGTAAGGTTATTATGGGCCAAATTGAGCTCCACAAGGGACTGAAGATCATCGAAGGCATTTCTCTCGATCGTCTGGATCTGCGCATGCATCATCCACAGTTTCTGTAAGTGGACGAGGCCTTTGAAAGACCCTGGCCTAATTATAGAGAGCTGGTTTCCTGACATCTCCAACTCATCCAAACGAACAAGAGGAATGAGGTTTGGGATCTCCTTCAAGTTGCACATGCCCAGGTTCAGGTACCGCAGGTTGCTGAGGCCTTCAAAGGCACCTTCTGAAATATAAGAGAGCCTTTTCAGCTCGCCCAAGTCTAGCCTTCGTAGCGATGGTACACGGTTGAAGGCATAAGAGGGTATACTCTCAATAGGGTTATTCCTTAACCAAAGCTCCTTAAGTTTGGACAGGTACTCGAAAGCCCCATTGGGGATTGTGGTTAAACGATTATCAAAGAGCTCCAGTGTGTTGAGGTTGGCCAGCCCATTGAAAGCTCCGATTTCGATGTTGCGGATATGGTTTTTGCTGAGCTGCAGGATCTCCAGGTGCCTCAGATGCTTGAAGCTGTCAACCTTAATCACTTGGATGAGGTTCTCCTGAAGGTTCAGGTACCTTGTGTTGGTGGAAATACCATCAGGTACATCTCGAAGGCCACGTCGCGTACAGATGACCTTGCTGAACTGGTTGCTACAAGAGCAGACGGAGGGGCAGGTCTGCGCTCGCACCAGGCCAGCCACCACCAGAAGCTGCAGGGCCAGTGACAGCACGAACAATGGGTCGGACAGGGCCCGGTTCCACCTAGGACCTCTCATCGTCTGCTGCATCAGGGAGGAGGTCATCTTGTTTATCATTCATAATTCGCTGACAGGTTCTCCACTCTTTGGAAAGGGTTTTATTAGGCCAAACTGCAAAAAAATAAAAGAAAGAAAGAACCATGTAAGGTTTGGAATACTAACTGACTGACATAAATAAATGCTAATACAGATAGATACAATAGATAAAACTGCTACAACTAAAATGTCACAATCTTATTGAGTTTCGGTTGCTTATTTGCACATACTGGTGCCTGATTCACAAAATGAATTATGCAAATGAGCCAAAACCCTCAAAAACACTGCCATAAAAGCTGTGCTGCAATCAATTTGAATGGTGAAAATCTCCACCAAAAGGGCTAAAGTGTCTAATAAATAAGTAAATTGGAAAAACTAGGGGAAAAAAGAATTAGCACTGCAATCTTGAGAACGTTATTTGTCACACAAGCACAGACAAACGTTCAGAGGAACAGCAAGTTGTAATACTTGTGTTGGGAAGGTTACTTTGGAAATGTAATAGGTTACAGATTATAAATTGCCCTATTTAAAATGTAATAAGTAGTGCAACTATTCAATTACTTTATTAAAATAATGTAACTGATTACATTTGATTACTTTTCTAATTTCCAGCACTGGAACGCATTTTTATCAATCGCCATGGTGGCAACTCCTAGACAGATTGTAGCCTAAAGCTTTCAGCGACAATGTGGACTGATGTAATTGGCAGGCGTTATACGCTGCAAATTCAAACAAGAGAGACAATCAAAAGCATCAGAATAGCATCACTTTACTAAATGGCCTTTAAATGGCAGGAGGCAACAAAAAAGCAACAAATTAATATTATTCAACATATACTAGCTTTCTACAGAAAATATTCAGATGTAACCCCCTTTGTAATCATTAACTGTCATTTAATTACACATTTTTTCTCAGTAACTGTAACTGATTACGGTTACATTTATTTTGTAATTAAATTATGTAACTAGCTACTCCCCAACACTGGAAATACTTAATACTTAAATAAACCACCTCTCTTATAGCCACACACATCCCTTTAGCCCAGTGGAAGCGAATCACAGACAAAACATTTTTCACACACATGCAGGTGACCTTGAAAGAGTGTTTCATATCAATTTCATTTATTCATTTATTCATTCATTCATTTATTTATTTATTTATTTTTTGAGTGCGTGTGGTGTCTGTGAGTTCATGTCTTTGCACGAACACCACTCTCAATCTAAGTCACATAAAGCTGCACCACAATATTGGGTCTGCTTTCTCTGTTTCCTCCTCTCCTCAGCCAGGGTGATATGAGCTGCCTTGTCTGTCTGTGTCACTTTATTTATTCTTGCAGAGGAGGCATAAATAAAAGCATGGCTTCCCACCTACCGATCCTTCAATCAACCCCTACATATCTAAAGCGTTCGGCTCTCAGAGATACTTAAAGACGTGTGACCGGACTGAAAATGACACCTGGGACAGGAGGTGTGTGGACAGACGCATGTTGCACCCTCCTCACTCAGCTGAGTATGTGACTCACTCTATTCTGAGTCTATGTAGTGTCTATTCTGAAAGGAATTGGTCGATTTAGATTTAGAGAGTCTATTTTTTCCCCTCACTTTTGTTTTAGCTTTAGCATTTTAGCATCGATTTACATGTGTATTTATGTATTTAGCAGATGTTTTTTTTTTTTTTTTTTTATGCTTTTACCCTTGCACACAAGGTACTAAATATAGTATATTCTTTCAGTCCATGCACTCCCTGAAAACCTAAGTCATGACCTTAGCATTGCTAGTGGCATGCTAGTTTAAAAACACAATTTCTCTGAGAGGGTGTTATAGCAAGTCTTGTCTAGTTAACATGACCCTATCCAACAAATCATATAATGGTTCTTCAAGACAGCCAGTCATTCAAGACAACCCACCAGCTAATCGATTATGAAAATGTGCTGCTGATAATAAAAAATAAGCACTATATAAATTTAATTCTTCTTCTTATTATAGCATGTTATCTCTGTAGACAATTTTGAGCACTAGAAAATCTGCACACAGTCGGTTTGTAGGACCTGAAGGAGAACTGTTGAACATATACGTACTTCCCTGTGGGCATTACAACACCATGTAGAAAGTGTACAAGTGCAAATCTGTTTGTACCACTTTTCACTCTCTGGCTTGCCTCTCCTCTTCCTCTCGGCAGGGTGCTGGTCTTAACCTAATAATGACTGCCATAACAATAAATTCTTTCATCGCAAATCTACTTGAACTGCTGCCCTGAAGTCTTCTAGACTGCTGAGGAGGATCACACATGAAACTCAACCATGTTATCACTAAACGTTTTAAAAGAGAATGACTTTCAGTAGTGAAACGATATGCCCATTTTTTACTACATTTAATCAAATTTCATGCAGAGATAATTGTAATATATATATTGTGTGTAAATGATCAATTACAACAAAAAGATAAAGCTTTAACTTCACAAATCTTAAAAGAAAAAAAAAGAAAAAAACCCTGCTGGATTCAAGTGCGGGTCCGGTTTATCTTCCCTGATTTGATTTTACACTAATAAAATTGCATAACACAATCTATGTTGCTCCAAGTCAAGAGAGAGAGAGAGAGAGAAAGAGAGGGGAGCAAACAAAAAAGCACTCCACAGAAATCCTGCTGCTTCTCAAACAATGAGCCAGGCAAAATTGGATTTTGTGTGGGAAGGGAATTAGATGAAAAAAATGATAAACAAAAAATAAGATTATGAAATGAATACATTTTTAAACTTCTGGCCCAGTAAGAGATGATGAAGCAGGAGGCAAACGCTTCAGCAGGGAGGGAGGTAAAGAAGAGGATCAAGCGGCGGAAGCCTTGAAAGGTGTGAGGTGTAACAAAGTGAATAATTTTTTTCAAAAAACATGAAAGTGAATGCCATTACTGCTGACAACAATGAGGCTGTGTGCTTCTTTGCACAGTGCAGACTCGAAAAGCTTCTGTGCTTACCGTCACACGGCAGGGTGAGCAGGGTGAGGTGAGAACAATTATGGCAATCATACAGTTCTGCACAAAAGAATCAAATGTCAAGAGCCGTATTGGATTAATATGGTGTTCACCTTCGAGAAGAGGAGAAGGTAAGGAAAGATAAAGGAAGAAGGTGAGAAGGAGGAAGAAGGAAAAGAAGAGGAGGTGGAAAGAGTAGGGGAAGAAGGAAGGAGAGAGTAAGAAATGGAAGAAGAAGAAGAGAAATATGATGAGAAAGGTGAAAGGAAGATGAAAGAGTAGGGGAAAAAGGGAAGTTGAAATGAAAAGGAAGTAGAAAGGAAGAAGGATAAACGAAAAGGAATTAGATGGAGAGGGGAAGTGAAGTAGAAGGAAAGGAAAGAGACAGATAAAATAAAAGGTAAAGGAAGATGAAGTAGATTGGAAAAGGAAGAAAATTATGGAAAGTAGAAGGGAAGGGAGGACGGCGATAAAAAGTGAAGATCAGGAAAAAGAAAAGGAAGAGAAAATAAAAGTGAAGAGGAATACGAGGAAAAGTGAGGCAGGACAGAAAAGAAAAAGAGAGAGGAAGGAGGAGGAAAGATGGAAGGAAATAAGTGGAAGGAGAGAAGAAGAGGAAGTAGAAGAGAGAATGGAAGAGGAAATAATTGCACAGGAAGGAGAGAGGAAGATGAAGTCGAAGGGAAGAGAAAAAAAGAGGAAGCAGGCCGGAAAAGGAAGGGGAAGAGAGAATGGGGAAAAAGACGATGTGTAAGAAGAGGGTAGGAAAAAAGAAAATAGATCAAGTAAAAAAGAAAAGGGGAAACAGGAAAATGAAAAGGAGTTAGGAGGGAATAAGAGGAAGTAGAACAGAAGAGGGAGAATGGAAGAAGTATAGTGGAAGCCGAGGGCAAGAAAAGAGGAAAGAGAAGACAACGAAGGAGCAAGCGGAGAGGGAGACAAAGTAGAAAGGAAAAAGGAGAATAGATGAAAAGGAATTGGACAGGGGAAGTGAAGTAGAAGGAGGGGAAAGGAAATAAAATAAAAGGAAGAGGAAGAAAATTATGGGAAGTTGGAGGGAAGAAGAAAATGTTGAAAAGTGAAGATCAGGAAGAAGAAAGGGGAGAGAAAAAATAAAAGTGAAGAGGAATACGGGGAAAACTGAAGAAGGACAGAAAAGGAAGAAAATAGAAAGAGGAGACAGATGGAAGGAAAAGAAGAGGAAGTAGAGAGAATCAAAAAGGAAATACAGGAAGGAGGGAAAGGAGAAGGAGGAAGATGAAGTCGAAGGGAAGGGGGGGTATGAGGGAAAAGGAAAGAAAAGAGAAAAGAGGATGTGAGTAAGTAGAATGGAAGAGGGAGAATGGAAAAGGTGAAGAGGAAGGAGAGGGCAGAGAAGAGAATGGAAGGAAGAAGCAGAGAGGAAGATGACGTAAAAAAGAGAAGAGGAAACTGAGGGAAAAGAAAAGGAGTAAGGAGAGAATAAGATGAGGGAGAATGGAGAATGGAGAAGGAAATAGAAGTGTAGAGGAAGGTGAGGGCAAGAAAAGAGGAAAGAGAAGACAAATGAGCAAGCGGAGAGGGAGACAATGTAGAAGGGAAGAGGAAAAGGATGGATTGAAGTAGGAAAGAGAAGGAAAATAGAAGAAGAGAAGATGAGGGGAAAGGAAAGAGGAGAAAATGTACACGAGAACAGAAAAGAAAGTAAAAAAGGAAGAGAGGGGGAAGGAAGTACAAGAGAAAGCAAGAGGAAGATATCTTTATCAAAACAAAGAAAGAAAACATCCACATGTGCATTGCATTGTCATTTGGCATCACACCCAAGCCACAGATGCGGGTAAAGCTGAGCCATGAGTAATGCTGTCGTTTAACAAACATGTCATATCAAAACGGCTCTATTCAAAAACCCAAGGAATTGAGAAAATTAAAGATTTCCTTTAGATTTTTCAACCGCAGTCAGAGAGAGGCCCTGAGCCAGGTTTCATTAATCTGCAGGCCTGCTAGAGCACAATTCATAGGTGTGCCTGATAGCATCAATAAACTATGATAGTACAGCCATTGGTTTACAAGACTGGGAATTGCTTCATATAAATGAAAGCTGGAGTGGAAGTTCTCCACAGGGTCATCCATCTACAGCCGGATGAACAGCTGATGGACTGTAGAATCACCAAGTTACCAGCAGCAGCAGCGGTAACCTTCAGATCTTACGATAAGGCACATACAACAGCTCACAGCAACAAATACTGAAGTAATGCCAAACAAGCAAGAATGCTGTCGCTGATACTGAGTTTACATTTACATGCTTTGCCAACAAA
Source organism: Paracanthobrama guichenoti (assembly GCA_018749465.1). Taxonomy (NCBI): domain Eukaryota; kingdom Metazoa; phylum Chordata; class Actinopteri; order Cypriniformes; family Gobionidae; genus Paracanthobrama; species Paracanthobrama guichenoti. The sequence continues at coordinate 8,420,909 of CM031967.1, forward strand.
GGTATTTCCAAAGAAACAGAATTAATCAATCATAGCAATTGTGTTCCTGAATTGGATGAGGGAACATTTCAATGAATCACTTTTAAAGAGTAATTTGCTTAATTTCTCAACAATTCATTGTTTTGAATTAATTGAATGAGAATGATTCAATGATTCAGATTGTGAATTTTGTTCTATGAATACTTCAGTGACTCATTTAAAGTAAGTTGCTTCATTTCTAAACAAATCGATGTTTTAAATGAGTCGGGTGAGAATGATTCAGTGACTCACTCATAAAGATGGTTGTTTAATTCCTGAATGAATCAGTGTTCTGTACGAATTGGATGAGTGAATGCTTCAGTGACTCACTCATAAATAGTAATTTGCTTAATTCCTGAATTAATCAATGTCTAGTAACTGGTTGATAATGATTCTATGCATGACTTTTAGATCACTAATATAATTCCAGAATTAATCAGTGTTTTTGAATGAATTGGATGAGTGAATGTTTTAGTGACTCACTTATTAAAAGACATTTGGTTAATTTCTGAATGAATATCTGTTTTGAATGAACCGGGTGAGAATGATTCAGTGACTCACTCAGAAAGACGGTTGTTTAATTCCTGAATGAATCAGTGTTTAGTAACTGGTTGATAATGATTCTATGCATAACTCGGAGATCACTAATATATTCCAGAATGAATCAGTGTTTTTGAATGAATTGGATGAGTGAATGTTTTAGTGACTCACTTATTAAAAGACATTTGATCCGATTGAGAATAATTCAGTCACTCACTCATAAAGATGGTTGTTTAATTGCTGAATGAATCAGAGTTTTTAACAAATTGGATGAAGTAATGCTTTAGTGACTTGGAGCAGCAGACTGTGCAGAATGATCGGTCTATGACATCAAAGTACAGCGAGAGTTATTCGAAAGCATGCGTAGGCGTCCGCTCTCACGGTACTTTGATGTCATAGACCGATCGTTCTGCACACCGCCGCGTCAAGTCAAACCCCTATTTTCTACATTTATGAATAGGATCAATGTTTTGAAGTAATTGTTTGAGAAAGATTTAATAACTTACTCAAAGATAGCCACTTGTTTACTCCTGAATGAATCAGTGTTTTGAACAAACTGGATGAGTGAATGCTTCTAGGAGTCATTTGCTTCGTTCCTGAGAGAATCAATGCTTAGAACTTAATTGTGACTCAATGAATAATTCACAGGCACTTTACTGCCACCTACTGACGTAATGATGTCATTTCAAACACAAATGGAGTAATGCAAACAGTGAAGTCCGGTGCTGTCGGACTGTTATGTGCTCTTGAAAAACAGATTCATGGAGCAGAACTAACTACTGTATAATTTAAAATACATTACAGTCAGTTAATGTAAACAATAAGCATTTGGTAGAAATTAGATCATTTCAAGCTCCACAAAAGGCCATGCACCATGCAAAGAGAGTTTCTCCTTCTCTGTAATCCTGTGAATTATGCAGCAAGGAGGATCTTGGTTCCACAAAAAGAAAAAAAAAGAGGGATGAAAAGGATGACTCACGCCAAATCAGTAAAGAGCAACAGTGTTTCATTTATAGGGCATTGCGGAACTGCAGCTCCTTCAAAAACAGGGGAGAAAGGAGGGGGTAACTTCATCCATCACTGTACGCTCATACTCAGGAAAGATATGGAACGAAGTATGTGAGCTCTGTCAGACAGTCGCAACTGGAGGTTACGGCAAGGAAATGGGTTTTGGCAACCGCGAAAACAAAAGAAGACTATCTGTTAGCACCGCGCAAGTCCAGACCCCCACGGCGGTGGCAGGTGGAGACGCACTGGCAGGGAGAGTGGTGGAAAGGCCCCCACAGAGAAAGACGAGGCATGCACTGTCAGGAAAAACCCGCCTGATGAGAAGGAATGGAAAGAGGTGTCTGAATGTACACAATGACAAGATGGTAATACATGAAGGGTGAAATAAATAATGGTGCTCTTTGACGAGTTCTACAGACCGACAATCTAATAACATGTGTGATACGATTCAAGATTCAAGAGTTTTATTTGTCACATACACGAGCAGGTCGAGCAGGTCAGCTGCATTTTTTACAGCACGGAAATTACGGGTGCAATAAAATGGTGGATTTTCTCTCTCTCCAACATCATTCCCAACCAGAGGATATTCAGTGCCGCAGCTGGATATGCATCACAACTGAATGGATTCTTCTAGATCTCATTCAATAAAAGCCATGTCTAAGACCAGATGATAAATGACTTCACCTAGAGATTTTTTCCACAATAATGAAGAATTACTTTGTATTACAGGTTTCTGTATAGCAGGAGTGTCATGCATGAAAGCACCATAAATACATATTTGGACTGACCAAATTTATGCATGCACAATTGTGCAGCTTAAGCCATTTTTGTTATGCTGGTTGAAATCAATCAAACTGCAGTTGTGTTGTTTTGATTAAGTAACAATAACTCCAAAACATACTTATGGTTATTTACAAAAAAAAAAAAAAAAAAAAATTTGAAGGAGACACAAAAAATACAGCCACAATTGTACTTGTAAGGATATGTGTGGCGCTTTGGTGCACTGAAAAGTGATCTTATGTCCGTTTTTCTTTTCTCTGTCATTTTATCTGGCCAACAACACAAAGCAATAGTTGTTTAAATATGAGTTATCATAGGTTTACCACGCAGTAATTATTAAATTATCTTGCTTCTTCCACATAGTATTGCGCAAAATCCAACATAGAAGTAAATCTACAATATTAGCCTATATCAGTTCACACATAAGCTTATCAGCGTGTTAGTTGTAGTGGGTGATTTACTATAATCGCTAACATAGTGAACTTATGGAAAAATACATCGGCTATCATCATTATTGTCTGTATTAAAGAGAAAAGAATCACTTCATCCGATGTTTAAAGTTGACAGCTACTTACTGGAGTTCCACAACTACTGAAGCATTTTGTCCTCTCCCACTGGACTTGTGTGTGTAGGTGAGGTAAAGGCAAGCAGTGGACCAAACCACTGTGAGGCAAGGTAGGGGGACTCAAAATGTTTCTAAACGTAAAACACTTTTTTTGCCCTCTAATACTTACATGATAATTTAAAGTATATATCATTATATGATTTACAATACACAATGTGGTTTTTAATGATATTGTTAAGGAGGGGACAACCCTCAGATGCGGTGGAACCTGACTTATCGGACTGTGTTCAGTATCAGTTTCTACTGTAAAACGTGAACTCGCAATACCTGGACAATACCAGGTTTTGTGACAAAATGTGTTTAGGGTTCAGAATGTGCTATATGCAGGGAATAGCGCACGGCAGTCAGTTTTTTTGGGGGTTTTTTTACATGGCGGCTTAACTCTGTTTGCAAATTAACTCTTCATTGTATATCGTCTGTGGAAGGTGTAGGACCATACAATGTTTGTCCAATCATCGCATTCGGTCCTAATGCAATGATACAATGTCCTACCTGCCTGTCAACGTATGTATTTCCATACCACCGCACACCTGCTCGCGCAAACATCACACGTTATCAGTGCGTTTCATGCTATGCAGAGTTAGACAGACGTCAGTTACTGAGCATCACAAACAAAACCATCTTTTACAGTTCCTCCTCAACCAAAACAACAAGCTTATGCTGCGTTCACGCCATAACTACTGTAATTTGGAAGAGACGGAAAACCGTGAAGTTATACTCGGGAGTGGTTTGTGACTCAAATTTATGCGTTTCAATGTCAACACTATCAACACCCAAATGAATCTGCAGCAGTCAGGTGATACAGGTCAGTGCTCTTTAAGTTGTTTATGTTCATTACTATTATAATGTTATGTGCTTTGAGACATGAGGTGGTTACGCCGTCTCTCGTGATGCTTTTGTTTGCTCCCTGTTGTGTGCGTTCATGTGTTTTGAAGGGCATGGCTTCGGGATCTTATGCTTTAAAGCTAGCTCGCTATTGCTAGCCTCTCTGAAAATTGCCTTCTCTACCTTTAATTATGAAAACCAAACACGGTCAAGTAGGACACATTCTTGGATCAACATTATGTTTATCAAGCAATCCGATTTGTAATGTTAGGTTTAGGGCTTGGATTATAGACTATGATTTTTGGCCAAATGTTGTTGCAGGACCAACAGGACATTGACCCATAATTTTGTATTGGGTAAACCCAAAACATGCAGAACATGCTAAATAAAAAAAGTCAGCATCCATACTCAATTGACCTATCTATTTTTGCCTCGACGGCTCCAGCTACAAAACCCGCTGATTTAATTAAGAACCCATTTTCTATTCTGGATGAGTTAGATTGAAGCATCGTAATTCTGCAACAGAATAGGCACTTTCAAAGTAACAAGTAGCCATCTGGTGTATTCTGTATTCCAGAACTCTTTTCAGAAACTGCACTGTTTATGCAAATGAGTTCTGTCTTCTAATTAGCATCTCTGCAAATACATCACTTCCCTCGACACGCCCCGTTCAACTAGCCCCGCCCCCTCCTCCTGGACCTCAGATATCCCTCCCACCTTGTTGTCAATGGGCGCAGCAAAGTTTCTGCTCAATGTCTCCTTGGCGACCACTTTTCCAGCTGGCACTGATTTACTTCCTGTCCTTGGTTGCCATGCCAACCGCACTGCAAGGAGGCATGATGGAGACAAATTGTGAACCAAATCGTCTCAATCAACACCAAAGCCTTCTTTTTCAACTAGTTATCTATCGCAAAAGAAGTGTCAAAGGACATTTGTGCTTCACCAACATCATTTTGTTGACATGAAACAGCGACTCGACATGAATCTAATATATAATTTAATGCAGAAAAAAGACATCCAGCTTAACACGTCAGCTAAGTCAGATCTATGAATAGAAACTCTTCACTGCTATTTCTTGCTACTCAGACAGAAATACACTTCCCTAATTGAGACGATTTTGTATTTTCCTATCCAAACTTAACGAAACGATTTACAACACTAGAGTGTTGCATTGTTAATGCCTTCACAATAAGACTCTCTCCGCTAGACTTGATTAAAATGTCAATAAGAGAACCAATCTTCTCTCTGCCAATCCAACAAACAGACGAAGCTCAGCGTCCTGTAGCAATTCATCCATTTTTATTCATATTCAAAACCCCTAGTGGATTTCCTTCTCCCCCACCTAATTTTGGTGAAATGTATGTTATCTAGTGGAATGAACCAATGACTGGTGATTGAAATACATTAAATAAACAGATAGAGCACAAATGCCACATGGCCTTTGCTGTTAGTGGCTGAGGGATTTTTTAAAAGACATTGCTGTCAGCATTTATTGAAACTGAAATGGCTGAAGGATATTTTGGGGATGAATTTCTGTGCTTGTTGGAGCAATAAAGTGGAAGAGAGAGAGAGAGAGAGAAAGAGAGAGAGAGAGAGAGAGAGAGAGAGAGAGAGAGAGAGAGAGAGAGAGTCCACACACACACACACACACACACGAGATTGTATGATGTAAGCTGTTCTTATGTAAAATGCTCCCTAAAAGTTCATTCATGTAAATTGGCTGGTGGAGAGTGGCACATCAGGCTTGATTTGCACAGACGTTCATCCATTTGCAGGAATTATCGTGATTATACAAAGGGCAGGTCTGAGGGGAGACATTGCTCTGGGACTAAATCTAAAATAACTCCAACGGACCCATTTATTAGACCAGTTAACCAGCCATTTGAATAATTGTGGCCTGGGCGTTTACATCTAATCAAGAAAAAAAAAAGGAAAAAATTAACATACATTACTTAAAACAAGATACATTTACTTGAGAAGTGAAGCAAGATATTAAGCGTTGTTTTCAAAGAAAATACACTGATAACCCATCTGACACAGTGTTTTTAGCTATTTAATGAAATTGGTGTGCATTTAGGGCGTGCCCGAATCCACTTTTGCTAGTTTAACAACGGAAAACCGGTCTGCGTGCCAGGCACATGATCTAAAAGGGTTGGCCCTATTCTCTTAATGAGTCATGGCCGGGTGTGTTTTGGGCATAACGTGCAATAAACCAATCAGAGTCTCATCTCCCTTTCCCTTTAAAAGCCAGTTGCACTCGTGCCATGGCAGATTCGCTATTTACATGGCGGAATATGCGAGCGGAAAGACTGACCGTTTCTCCAGAGAGGAATCCTTTTATTTTTAATATTTAAAATGTTTGTGTGTTGCTGTGCATCCCTGTGTGTGTAATAAGCAGTGTACGCGCGCTGTGCACCCACCTATTGGCGCATATTACTAACACACCCTTTAACACAAAAAATGCTGCGCTATTGACTTCAGACCAGGTTTTAGTTGGTCAATGGTGCAATCATTTTCAGCTGCCTCAAAATAGCAACAATGCGCCTGAACACACCTCTTTTTCAGACCAGCACACCCACGGGCGAACAGATGGGCGTGAGTGCATTTGCTATTTAAACAACGCAGGACGTGAAAATGATAACTGCGTCAGGCTGAAACTAGCAAAAAACACTTGCGTCCCACCAGCCGTCGCATTGTGCCGGGTGTATGATAGGGCCCAATGTCTCCCGAAAGAAAGAATCGACTCTGAACCACCTAAACGAGTCGTCTGTAATTCGAATCCCACTGTGTTACGGTTCTACATCACTAGAAAATAAATTTGCATAATGTCTGCCTATGTTATATTTTGTATGTCTGTGAACAACTTGACCCGTCCTTCAACGTGGGATTACTGTCGACTGAGTTCAATGCGGGATTCGCAAAACTCTTGCTCTTGAAAGATGGGTCAGTATCCAGTTTATTTGGACCAGCTTGCTGCTCAGAATCACAGCCTGTAAGTATAAATAATTATTGATGTATATATTTTCTAACGGGTTTTCAAAATATGTAGTTTTGTGTTTTATACTGTGGAAGTTTCTGTTATTGATACAGTTCCCGCAATAACTTAGAAATATACACATGGGTTTGTTGATGGACAGACACTTTTTAATGCTGATGGTGAGGAATTACAGTTGCAACATCTCATAATGGTGTATAACTGACAAACGTCCTGCTCAAGTTGTCCTTGCGATGGAGGTTTGGGTTGAATAATTAGCTCTTCCAATGTTTCATCGGACTCGCGCTTGGATTGATATGGTAAAATCAACATCATATTTACTGTCTTTACAGTGTGTACAAACGCTGAGCTTTAGGAAGCCTCCAGAGCTGAAGTTCAGTTATGGTAATAGTTATGGTTTCACTTCTGACAAGTGCTGTAAGCAGTAGACCAATCACAACAGACTGAGCCATCTGGCCAATCAGAGCAGAGTAGGCTGATGTAAAGGAGGGATTTAGAGAGACCGCTTCATCCATCGAGTCGTTTGAGAATCATTGAAAAATGTGGTGATGTGCAATGTATATTATGAGAAAATTAAAGTGTTTTTTGACCTTTGATGCATGTAAACCTGTTGTAGGAAACTCCAAAACTCCAAAATTAGGAACCTTTAAAATAGCATAAATGGGGCACCTTAAGAAAATTTTTTTTTGCATATTGATCAAACTGAAATATATAGTTTATATATTGAATAGCACTGTCTTCCACTGCAACCCCAGCGTTATTTGCAAATCCACTACAGTATTATTATAGTGATATACACTGCATTAGGTCACATCCTTACGTGATGCGGTGTGAATCATCCCTGACCTTTTGATCTAAATGTGAAAACTGGGCTGGAAGTAGATATGTGCAGTTAACCATGAGTGACTGACCAATGCATCCGCAGGGCGCCACATTCACCAAACAATTGAGTCTAAATCATTTCCACAGGCTGGTCAGAGGATGGAGAGGGGTGTGAGGCCTGGCCTGAGGCAACACATTCTACAGACAAATGAGCCGTGCAAATTCCAACTACACTGTCGCGGGACGCGCTGTGGACCGATGGTCCTGAAACTGCAAGCTCGCACATACTTGCATATTTAAACAGAAGCTTGGTTAGTGGATTTTGGGACAAAATAGGGCTATTATCAGTATAGTTATGCAATTCAATTAAACAATAAATCATGAAGAGATGTTAAAACGAACATGAAATAACCAATTTCACTGCCTTTTTTTTTTTTTTCTCTAGAAGAGAATAAAATGAAGTTCAGGACTTGATTTAATCCATCAAAAAATTATTTCATCATGAAAAGTAACTGAGTTCTTTAAGTAACCTGTTACTTTTAAATTATATTTGACCTGTTTTACTTTAAATTACTTTCTTCAATACTTTACTAGCATTAAATAATGAATGGTGTGGTCCTGGTCAAGACAATCTCCTGAACTCCAAACTGAATGTCAGAATGGGAAAGAAAGGCGATTTAAGCAATTTTGAGCGTGGCATGGTTGTTGGTGCCAGACGGGCCGGTCTGAGTATTTCACAATCTGCTCAGTTACTGGGATTTTCACGCACAACCATTTCTAGGGTTTACAAAGAATGGTGTGAAAAGGGAAAAATATCCAGTATGCGGCAGTCCTGTGGGCGGAAATGCCTTGTTGATGCTAGAGGTCAGAGGAGAATGGGCCGACTGATTCAAGCTGATAGAAGAGCAACTTTGATTGAAATAACCACTCGTTACAACCGAGGTATGCAGCAAAGCATTTGTGAAGCCACAACACACACAACCTTGAGGCGGATGGGCTACAACAGCAGAAGACCCCACCGGGTACCACTTATCTCCACTACAAATAGGAAAAAGAGGCAAAAATGTTGCCTGGTCTGATGAGTCTCGATTTCTGTTGAGACATTCAGATGGTAGAGTCAGAATTTGGAGTAAACAGAATGATAACATGGATCCATCATGCCTTGTTACCACTGTGCAGGCTGGTGGTGGTGGTGTAATGGTGTGGGGGATGTTTTCTTGGCACACTTTAGGCCCCTTAATGCCAATTGGGCATCTTTAAATGCCACGGCCTACCTGAGCATTGTTTCTGACCATGTCCATCCCTTTATGACCACCATGTACCCATTCTCTGATGGCTACTGGTTTCTTGAACATGACATTTATATATATATATATAAAATGTGTGTATGTGATTTAATATGGTTTTAATTATTGTGTAATGATTGATTTTTAGATTTATTTTAAATATACCTTCTTCCATTGCTCAGTGGTCCAGTTCTGATGCTCACGTGCCCACTGTTGGCACTTTCGGTGGTGGAGAGGAGTCAGCATGGACACCCTGACTAAATGCACTGACACCTTTCTATCAGAACCAGCATTAACTTCTTGAGCAATTTGAGCTACAGTAGCTCGTCTGTTTGATCGGACCACACGGGCCATCCTTCGCTCCCCACGTGCATCAATGAGCCCTGACCCCATGACCCTGTTGCCGGTTCACCACTGTTCCTTCCTTGGAGCACTTTTAATAGATACTGACCACTGCAGACTGGGAACACCCCACAAGAGCTGCAGTTTTGGAGATGCTCTGACCCAGTTGTCTAGCCATCACAATTTGGCCCTTGTCAAACTCGCTCAAATCCTTACGCTTGCCCATTTTTCCTGCTTCTAACATATCAACTTTGAGGACAAAATGTTCACTTGCTGCCTAATATATCCCACCAGCTAACAGGTGCCGTGAGGAAGAGATAATCAGTGTTAACACGCACATACACACATATATACAGTATGTGTGTATTTCAGTAATCGACAGTAATGATTAATAATTAATAATATTTAATAATTAATTTTGACCAGAACAACTACATTTGAAATCGCTTCCAGTAGTCACACAGGAAATGGTAAATGAAGACGAGTGCATTGCATCATGGGATACAGTATCCCATGCTGATGTACCCCTCTCTCTCCATCTAAAACAATTACACATTCGGATCCACATCCACATCACATCCAGCATCAAAAACACAGAAAACATGACAGGAAATCATTACCGAAGATAATCTCCTCACACATACATACAGACGTGACGTTATCTCTTGCATCGCTGCCACCTGGTTTGATGCATTAGTGTAATTAGGCAGAATTGTGTCTGACACACAGATGCCGTATCGATTGGATCTGCCCGCGGAGGGATCGGACCCCGCTGAGGAGATCTGCTCTTACAATCAATGTCTAGAGATTATTATGTGTGTCCGGATGCTTCTTTTGCGAGAAAAGTGTGTAGTTATGTAATCCAATTAAACAATATGTCACTAAGAGATGTTAAAATTAAGATGAAACGACACATTTCACTTCCATAACATGATGTATTGTTATGGATTGATTCTCCAAATTCTATCTGCAGCCTTGGGAAGAAGGTTGTCTTATTGAGGAAGTATTGATGTATGATGAAGTTTCACTTCTGGTGAAGGCATCTGTGCATTCACAACCGATGTTCCTTTCACAGCAGCGTCTGTTCGGCACCAAGGACGGCGGCCAACTGCCAACACATGGCTTGGAGGTACGGGCACGTCTGGTGCCGTATTGCGAAGCACAGCTGTAGACCGTCAGAGATCATCAGGAAGAAAGTTGTCTGGACGGCACTTAAGGGAATTCACTAAAGTCAAATGCTTGGCTTCCATTGCCATTTTAAAGACGCCTACAACAAGACCACACCACCCGAAGAGTTTTACGTCATCCCGACAACCTGTTTTGCGCCCTTCAATAATAATAATCGCCTCCCTGGAGTGTTTTCACTAACCGTACTACGTTTGTTCTTGTTCCTTGTCATGCTCCAAGGTTGTCAAGGGGGCGTGGAAGGACGGATACCTCTTTTAGGATCATAAAGTCAAGTGGCAATTATGAGCCTCTCCAGTCAGTTCCTATAGTCCCGCCTGTATCAAATGCACTCACGTATGTGAACAAATCCATCTTTATTATGGGCACATTCTGTCTACCAATTACAATCAAATGATTCAATATATACACATATATAAAGCCCAGGACATGCATGTCTCAAAACAAGCCACCAGCACCCCGTGTTCACACCTGTGCAACATCATAGTATTTACAACGCAGTAAAAATGTGCACAGCTCACCAAATGTTGACAACAGATTGGCTATTCACCTGCTACAGTATTGAAACAAATGTCAGTTCTCTCACTAGTCACTAGACATTAGGGGCTTTTGCATCGAGTAAATATAGGAACTCAATTACAGGAACTAGCCACCAGGCCGGTCCCCTAAGAACTAAATCTTTCCCTAGGGCCATTTTCCTGGTCGCATTCACACCGGCAGTAGGAACTCTGAAGTGACGTAAGCCGCCAACGACGTCATTTAAGCGCGGCATTCAACAACTCCATGGCATAAAGGTTGAGAAGTGCCTGGAATTCAGCATCAATCCATCTATGGGTTGTTTTCCATGTTCGTGGAGTTAGTGTTTATACTGCTTTTTAAAAACGTCAGGTTTCCGTGTTTTGCATGGCATGCGTTTGGACAATCATGTACACTTGCGTCACTGGTAGTTCCTATTGTGCTGGGTTAGACTCCACTCTGAAGTAGGAGCTAATTTAGTCCCCCCAAAAGGTGTTCCTATAACTAAGGGTATGTTTACAAGACACTGATATGCGTTTTCCGTGTACAGGCGGTAACATTGTCAAAATGATACCCGTTCACACGGATCTGCGAAAACGACCAAAAACACTGCATTCTGCTGCCAGGCCAGTAGGTGGCGATAAAGAAACACTATGCGCCTATAGACTGAACATGTAATACTCATACGCGTGATGTAACTGTTTTCACAAATTCACGTTTTTGTAGTTTACACGGAATACGATAATGGTATTTGAATCCCGTTTTCAAAAGATTTCAGGCCCCCAAAATGCCATTGTTGTGTAAATGAACAACCAAAACACATAAAACGTTTTCGGTTTGTAGTTGAAAACGGTGTTGTGTAAACGGCCCCTAAAATTGTTCCCAGTTCCTGTGGTGCGAACACGCCACAAAGTGTGTACTTCCGCCAATAGTTATAAGAACTATGAAAATGTTCCTTTAGTGCGAAAGCCCCAAATAAAGAAAGTAAGTTGAGTGTGATCTCAATCAAAGTGTGTTTCCATCAAGAAAGAAAGAAAGAAAGTGATCTCATGAGATCATAATCTGAATTGTAAAAAAAACGGCAGCTGTGAGAACTTTACCGTAAAAAATATGGTAGCAACATTTTAGGTTTTACAGATTTAAGTTGAATTTACAGTAAATAACCGTATTCCATTAACTGAAATAATGTTAAATTACCAACCTATTGAAATACTAATATCCGTTATGTACCATTGATATATATACTGACAACTACCAATCACAGTGGTGATGAGTCACGTGATGAATCAAAGCTTTTAGGAGGACAATACTAATATATAGAAGGTGCACAGTGTCATTCACACAAACACTAAACACCATCATGGTAAACACATATGAAATGTTAAAAATGCAATAAACATTAATTTAACAACATTAAATATAACATAAATCCCTAATGCACATAACTGATTAGAATTTAAAAAAACTAAGAAGAAACAGCTATTTCAACGAAAATACATCAAATGTGAAGTGCCACGCAGGGAATTCTGGGAATGTCATTTACGTTTTTTTCACTGTAAATTACACAACTTGTTTTTTACTTCCAAAAACTGTCAATTTAACGGTATTTTACTGTAAAATTACATTAAATGTAAGATTAGATCTATTACAGTTATTCACAGTATATAGTACGGAAACTTTCTGTTAACCAGTTAACTGTTTTTAACCGTAGCATTTTTACAGTCTTTTACCGTTAAAATCACGATCATTTTTAACAGTGTACGTAAAGTGTGCTTCTATCACACATACATTTACTTACACTTTCATACACATATTGACGTATTGACAGCACTAAAGTGTAAATTATTTATGTACGGATTCCCATGTATGAATATTAAAATCTCCATCTCATTTTTAGCAGCGACCGTCAAGGTCAAATCCCACGCTCGTTATTATGAATTTGAATTCAAAAACCGCGCCCTCACGAAGCGTTACAACATGATTTACGGCAGTGAAATGGAACGCTCATTGGCTCTCACCTGCTTCGTCACAGATTGTGACATGCCGTGTTTCAGTCGATTCACATTTAAAATGGGGAAATGCACGCCATCACGGTAAGAAGCCGCATTAATATTTTCATCGATTAAACTTAAATTCTGCTCTGTACTCCATACAAAACTATTATATACCACCAGAGAGGACTGCGACTGCAACACTTTTAAATAATATAATATAATATAATATAATACAAAAGTTTTAGGACAAAGACAAATGTCCTGCTTGACAAAATAATATTAAAAATGCCTTAAGAAATTCATAAGATCAGCACATTGCTGTTTATATGAATATACAGTATGGAAATGTGCCAGCTACAACAGAGTGAGACTTCTCTCCTTTATTTCACAGAGGAAAAAATAAAATAATTACTAGAAGCATCTGAATAGGAGTGTCTTTGTACAAAGCACGACAGCAATAAGTAAAAAGATTAATACCAATTAATGAAAGGTTAGGTGAAGCTACATCTTAAAGCATCTCTTTTCTACTGCATCAAAAGGAAGAACTCTGTAAATCTAGCACTAAAAACCTCAAATAGCAGGAGATGCAGATCGCAGGCGAAATCCCTGCAGGAGCGCAGAGACAAGACATTCTCATGTTATGCTACATTTGTTGAATTAATAACAGATAATTTAGCTGCAGGTGCAGAACACACTGTGCTCCCCGCGTTAAACTCAGCACCCCGGGTTGCTTTCTTCTCTGATCTGAAATCAGTCTCCACTCAGCAGATGTCTTTGAACGGCTTCTACACAATCTGCTACCACTGAGCATCACGACTGAAAACAGCGCATCAGTGTGCTGAAAACAGGCATCTGTACTTCGAGTCCCTACAGGCGAGTAGGTCTTATTTACTGACAGCTTTGTACTTTGCCCTACATATTGTCCCGACGACAACAAAATGTTTTTATTTTTTTTATAACATCATTTATTAAAGGGATAGTGACCCAAAAATGAAAATTCTGTTATCGTGTACTTTTCATGCCTTTCAAAACCTCTCTGAACACAAAAATGATCTTTTGGGGAATGTTCCGGTTACTTTTCCATACAATGAAAGTGAATGGGGATGAAGGCTGCCAGTGTTATTTCAGTTTTTATTATAGCTTTATTAATACTTTGAATATTATATATATAACTATTATTATTACTACTACTACTACTACTACTAATAATAATAATATATATATTTTTGAAATATTTTTATATATATATATATACAAAAATATATCAAAAATATATATTATTATTATTATTATTAGTAGTAGTAGTAGTAGTAGTATGTTAATTTTAGTTTAATAATTAATTATTTTAGTTTAATAAATAATAAATAATTTTGGTATTTTTATGTGCTTTTGTCAGTTTATTAGTTTTTATTGTTATTGCTATTTAGGTTTAATTTAGTTGTATTTCAATTTTAGTTATTTCCAGTAAATATATTTAAACTTATTTCAGTTTATTGCTAAGGTTAACAGCAGTTAATAATAATAATAATAATAATAATAATAATAATAATAATAATAATAATAATAATAATAATAATAACCCTTCTATAAACTTTAAAAAACAACAAACAAACATTTATGAATAAAAACATATACCATAAGAGTTTTTTTGTTTGTACAAGAAAATACACACAAATGTTAATTCATGTTACTTGCCATTTCTTTGTAATCATTTGTGAAATTTGTTTCAAAGGCAGTCCTACACCCATGTATCCTTATGTCCTTATGTATCCCAATTAAATAAAACAAAAAAAAAAAAAATTACAATGGTAGCCCATACATAAAAGTTAAGCAACACAAAATCAGAAAAAAAAAAAAAAAAATGGGCATAAATATTGATTAAATGTATAAATAAAACAAATATTATTGAAGTATGTTTTACAAGAAAATATTACTTTTTCAAGGAAATCCTGCACCAATTATTTCAGTGTATATCCCTGAAGTCAAAAATAAGGGTCAAAATAGGGTCAGTTTTCATATCCTGTCATATTTAAACCACTTTGTACCTTGGATCGACATTTATCATTCGTACAATCCGTCAAAATGAACCTAATGTATGTTATGTAAGCTAGTGTCACATGTACAAACGAGCAGACTCAAACATTAAAAATGGTCCTGATCAAATGTCAATATGCATGAGTCAGGACAGCCTTTCTGAAGGAGGCAGTGTCGTGTTTGATGCTTCGGATGTTGTGGGCCTAATCGCTGTGGTGTTTAATTAAACAAAGCGACAGAAAAAGCTGAGACAACTAAAGCGAGGGAGCAGTTGCTTTCCAATGTCACCATCTGTTATTTATACAGTTCCCGCCTCCTACGGGAGACGGCAAAAGGCCACATATTGCAGAAAAAATAAATAAAAATAAAAACATAAATCTATCACTTCAACTCATTATCTTTTTAATCAGCTGACCCAGCCTCCCCTCTCAGGGGAACAGCACAGCCGGGGTACATTCAGGACAGACCCATAACTAACCCACAGCTCCCCATCCCATAAATAAAATATACATATATATATATATATATATATATATATATATATATATTACAGAAGAGTGAACATGAGTGTGAATAATAGGAAGTGCATTGATGGAATGATATTGACAAAACTATCTGCAAGTGTGGATTGGTAATGCAGGTTTGATTACACACATACTGTACATCCACCTACGTCCAAAAAGGTTATTAGATTTATTTTTTTCTTCATTCTGAATTGGTTTCTTTTATTTCTTTTAAAATAAACTTTTTTTGACCGGTTATTTTTTATTTAAAATTTTGTTAAGCTGGTAAATCCTAAAAAAAAAAAGTAACAATTGTTTTTAAAACATTAATGTTACTGAGGACTAATGCAGGGGTGCAAAAATACACACACACACACACACACACACACACACACACACACACACACACACACACACACACACACACACACACACACACACACACACACACACACACACATTCTTGTACATCTATCTTTGTGAGGATATTCACTGACACAATACAATCTCTAGCCCCTTACCTTAACCCTACCCATCACAACTAAGTGCCTAACCCGAACCCTTACCCTAAACCTACCCTTAACCTAGTTATAACCTTATCCCTAAAACCAAGTCTTGACCCTCAAATAAGCCTTTAAAGGGCTCTCAGAAAGTGAGGACTGGCCAAAATGTCCTTTGTCCTCACTCCGCTGGTCTAAAACTCAAACTGGTCCTCACAGAGATAGTTGTACAAGTGTACACACACACACACACACACACACACACACACACACACACACACGTTGTGTTTTCATGTTTTATGGGAGCATTCCATAAACATACTGGTTTTTCTACTGTACAAACTGTATATTCTATCCCCCTACACTGGCCTTACCTCGAAAGCTACCCATCACAGGAAACATTTGCATTTTTACATTTTCAAAAAAAAAATTACTTATGATTTAGTATGATTTATAAGATGTTTTCCTCATGGGGGACCAACAAATGTCCCCACAAGGACAAGGATTTCGGATATTGCCATCTTTGTGGGGACATTAGGTAGAGTTTACCAGGCCCCACACACACACACACACACACACACACACACACACACACACACACACACACACACACACACACACTTTTATGCTCACTAAGGCTGCCTTTATTTGAGCAAAAATACAGTACAAACAGCAAAATTGTGAAATATTATTACAATTTACAACATCTGATTTCTATTTTAATATATTTTAAGATGCAATATATTCCTGTGATCAAAGCTGAATTTTCAGCATCATTCTCCAGTCTTCAGTGTCACATGATCCTTCAGAAAACATTCGAACATGCTGATTTGAAACATTACATTTAATTACTAAACTAAATTAACTATATCAACTATATTACTGATCTGCCTGCATTGTCGCTATATGAGAACTGAACTGAGCTGGATGACATCACTGTTTTCTCCAGAGCAGCTGTACAGCCGAATCATATTCTGTCATTATTTTCCTGTTACCACTGTGAAGCTGCTTTGAAACAATTTGCATTGTAAAAAGCGCTATATAAATAAAGGTGACTTGACATTTCTTATTATTATCAATGTTGAAAACAGTTGTGCTGCTTAATATTTTTGTGAAAACCATGATATTTCTTTTTCCAGGATTCTTTAAGTTCAAAAGAACACAATTTATTTGAAATATTTTGTTACATTATAAATGTCTTTACTTTTCCTCAGTTTAATGCATCCTTGCTGAATAAAAGTATAAGTTTCATTAAAAAAAGAAAAGAAAAACTGTTGACCAGTAGTGTATATTGTCATCAATATATGTCATGTTTTTTAAGAAAATATAATATTTTATTTCAAAGGAAATAATTGATATTTGCAGAATTGTTTGGTTGAGCAAGTATTCAGAAATATTTTAGTCCCTCATCAAACTTTTTTGTTGTTGATTTGGTCTGTTCTGCAAGCCCTACAATCTATTGCATCTGAAAATCTGCATAAATATTTCACAAAAACAATTCCACATGATATGAGCAATTTCACTGTTGATTACGTTCTGAAATGATGCTGGTGAAAACGGCGTAGCTTCGCAAACTACGGAGGTCTATTTTGGTGATTTCAGCGCACGATGGGTAATACAAAAATCAGATTGAGTTTAGTATGAAAAAGTTAGTCTTAAATCAAAATGTGCTTTAGCAAATGTTTGAAAGGCCTGTTACACTACAGTGTAACATGTAGGACCAGTTTCACAGACAGGGCTTAGATTAAGTCAGGATTAGGCCTTAGTTCAATTAGGACATTCAAGTAGCTTTTATAAACATGCCTGAGAAAAAAGAAAAAGGAAAAAAAAAAAGCTTCTACAAACATTTGTGAAACAATGGGTCGCATCTCAGGAGCTCAGTGAATTCAAGTGTGGTACCGTGATAGGTTGCCGCCTGTGCAATAAAGTCCATTCGTGAAATTTCCTCACTACTAAATATTCTACGGTCAACTGTTAGTGGTATTATAACAAAGTGGAAGCAATTGGGAACAACAGCAACTCAGCCATGAAGTGGTAGGCCATGTAAAATCACAGAGCGGGGTCAGCGCATGCTGAGGCACATAGTGCGCAGAAATCGCCAACTTTCTGCAGAGTCAATAGCTACAGACCTCCAAACTTCGTGTGGCCTTCAGATTAGCTCAAGAACAGAGCATAGAGAGCTTCATGGAATGGGTTTCCATGGCCGAGCAGCTCCATCCAAGCCTTACATCACCAAGTGCAATGCAAAGTGTCAGATGCAGTGGTGTAAAGCACGCCACCACTGGACTTTAGAGCAGTGGAGACATGTTCTCTGGAGTGACCAATCATGCTTCTCTGTCTGGCAATCCGATGGACGAGTCTTGGTTTGCCGTTTGCCAGGAGAACGGTACTTGCCTGACTGCATTGTGCCAAGTGTAAAGTTTGGTGGAGGGGGGAATATGGTGTGGGGTTGTTTTTCAGGGTTTGGGCTTGGCCCATTAGTTCCAGTGAAAGGAACTCTCAATGCTTCAGCATACCAAGACATTTTGGACAATTTCATGCTCCCAACTTTGTGGGAATAGTTTGGGGATGGACCCTTCCTGTTCTAATATGACTGCGAACCAGTGCACAAAGCAAGGTCCATAAAGACATGGATGAGCGAGTTTGGTGTGGAGGAACTTGACCCTATGGATTAAAAATGGGATGTCATTAAAGTTCATGTGCATATGCAAGTTCATGTGTATGTAAAAGCAGGCATCCCAAAACTTTTGGCAATATAGTGTATTTTAAGATTTGCCCGTGCAAGTTACTTTCAGTTGAAAAGGCTCAAATATGTATTTTAGTCTGGGACTAAATTTAAGCTTAAGTCTGTGAAGCCAGGGGTTTATGATTAGCTGGTGGATTAATTTGTCTGGGAATATTCAGAAAATAAAACAACGGACACATGAACTAATTGTAAAACAGTCCTGTTTAATCTCATCCATCTTCCTCTCCAATGAGACAGCACTAGCAGTTCCCACATCAGCTTGTGTATGTCACACAAGATCCCATCTTCAGACAAGGCTCAGTGCCTGATCTCAAATCAGCCAAAGTGTGTCCCTCACAACCTGTTCCTGTACACTCACCTGCCAACTCTTCCACAGTGCCAGCAGTTTCTGGACATCTTCACGCTCGGTTTCGCTAGCTGGCTTCGCCCTGCGCACACAAAAGAGAAGAAACAGCCACGTTACAATTACAAACCACGTGGATGCTGCCAGTTTCTCAGGATCCAAATGTTTAAAACGGGAACTGCGGGAAGACAGAGCCTTAGTTTAATGTTAGTTTTTGTTTAGCATCAATGGAACCTTTCCAACACACAAAAGATTATTTATATTATTCTTTAGATTATTAAAAAGGTTCTTCTGTGGCATCATGGACATTTCTACTGACTAACTTCACACGGTTCAGAATAATAGATGTGCTTTATATAAATGTTAACATCAGATATCCTCACTTGGTCTCGTTCACAATGACCTGCAAAAATTTTTTCACAGTTTCCTGAACAGAGATGACTCAGACGCCACAGTTGCTAAACAAGCAGAAGCATTTTTGTTTGATCCTCACGTTTCTCATGTCTAAGTGGTTTTGGTAAGTGGATAGTGTGTGTGTGTGTGTGTGTGTGTGTGTGTGTGTGTGTGTGTGTGTGTGTGTGTGTGTGTGTGTGTGTGTAGTTTGCAAAGAGATATTTTGCTGACCTGATGGTTAACTCACACTTAAAATGTGGAAAGCCCAATGAAAAGCGGCTTTGCTACTGCAAATTAAAGGGACAGTTCACTCAAAAATATAATTCTGTTAATAGTTACCAAATACAGTGTGCAGGGATGATGTCAAAACCTGCAAGACTAATTTGCAGATGGCTCCCTCAAGATTTTTCTGTATAATATGGTTTAGCAGTTTATGAAAAAAAAAAATTGCATGTAAATATGAAATGGCATGACATTGTACATTTTAATGTAAAGCCTTTCAAAGACAGTAATACATGATTAACTGCAGTGTTGGGTGTAATTAATTATTAAGTTATCTAATTACTTTAATTTAATTACTTTTCCTTGAAAAAGTAAAGTAACGGATTACTCTTAATTTGTATGTAATTTAATTACAGTTAATTCTGATGTAATTGCATTAATTGATAAATACATGCACAAAATTATACATTTTACAGTCCATGAAAAGCAGCATACATGTATGATAAAAGCACTATAACATTACAATTTTTCTCCTTCAGATTTGGAATATGCACAAGAGCTTAAACATTTACGTTGTTAGTTTCTGGTCACTTTCAATTCTGAAACATTTCTGCGAGCAAATTTAAAAATGGAGCTGTAAACCCGAATAAGTTGGCAAAACGAAAAAAAAAATTGAGGCGGGCGCATGGTCTAAAAGGGTTGTACCTATTCTCTTAATGAGTCATGGGTGTGTTTTGGGTGTAACGTGCAATAAACCAATCAGAGTCTCATCTCCCATTCCCTTTAAAAAGCCAGTTGCTATTTACATTTACGGATTTGCTATTTACATGGCGGAATTTGCCAGCAGAAAGACTGAACGCTTTTTTTTAATATATATATTTAAAAACGCATTGTGGACCTGCCTATAGGCGCATACTACTAACACACCCTTTAAATAACACAAAAAATACTGCATTTTCAGTTGCCTTAAAATATCAATGCGCCAACAATGTGCCTGAACACACCTCGTTTTCAGACCAGCGCACGAATGGGCACGAGTGCATTTGCCATTTAAACAATGTGGCGCTGGATGTGAAAATGATAACTGCGTCGAGCTGAAACTAGCAAAAAACACTTGCGTCGCATTGTGCCGGGTGTATGATAGAGCCCTTAATTTTGGAATTTACTGTCCCTTTTGAGTGTCATGGCAAAGCATGCTGGGAAACAGAAATCCCAGCCCAGCCTCGGTTAAATTGAAGTAAATCTGTATTACAAGAAACAAGTTCATAAAACTCAAAATAATGAAACAATTCAGATTACTTAAAAGGTGTCAGTTTTGTGAACTCAAAAGAAAAAGAAAGTTCTAAATACTTTAATTTGAGTTGGCTTTACTCAAACCAATTAATTATTTTAGGCTTTAGGGTTTACAGTGTGTCATAACCAAACATGTTGGACCTGTTTACAAATGCAGAATTTTCCTCAGCTTTTTTCCCCTCTTTGGCGCTTTCAAATACTTTATGTGAACTATGGCTTTTATTCAAGCTGGTAGTTTAAACCACCAGAAACTATTATTTTCATGAAATGCAACGGCTAGAAATGAATTTTTGTAGTTAAACCCAGCAGCAGTGCATATTCAAGCCAACTCAAATTGACACACACACACACACACACACACACACACACACACACACACACACACACACACACACACACACACACACACACACACACACAGCTACTAAGACTATTAATATGAAAACAAAGGAAAATAAATATAATGCTCTTCTGCATACTCTTCTCCAAATTGTCTAAAGTGCAGTGCAATATGTACTCATCTCAACTAATGCTACTTTCCTCCTGTCCCAGAAAATGAGGGGGTGTTACATGAGCTACACTACATGCTTTTCAGGAAGTCTTATGTAATACAGAGAGAGACTGAGACTAATATTATGGAGAAAAGAGACGCATGATACACAAATGTACACATAAGCACTGCGAGGCTGAATCTCCTATAAGCACTACATCTACCTGCAGTCTTCAGAGAGAAGTTCCTCATTTTAATAAACACAAAAGATTGTTAAATTGGTGTAAAAATCAGTCTCAAATGTCCAACCTACAGATGACAACCTAAAATCCATACATTGACCGTCTAATGCATATAAAACATAAAAAACATCAGCTACTTTCTCAAACCGGCAAGCTTTAATCTGATTGGATGGCATAATGCCACTTCTAGGAGTCAGAGTGAACTCATTTTTACCAGTCCGCCTGGATAAAACGTTACCAGCAGCTACAATGAGATATGAGATAATACTTCAGATTTAAACTCAATGTCAATCAAACAATCTTTTCCTGGCCAAATAGCTAAGAGCTCCAAAATGGACCTAACTTTAGTCAGTGATTTCGATTTCATGCTTTTTTCCAATAACTCTCCAGATCATCTAAGCCAACTGATACCATAAGCATGCATATAAACAAAGCAGCTTGAGTCTGTTATATATCTTGTGAGCCCGTCTGTTGCATTTGTTTGATCAACTCCAGGCTTCACTTCATATATTCTTGCAGCGTGCACAGAGAAACAGCCTTTGATGCTAAAAAAAAGTGACTCCATATTTTACCTCCTGTTAATGCTTAGACTCATCATTGCCATCATGAGCGCCACAGTCCAATCACCAATCTTTCTCTCCCTCGATGGTGCTCTAGATCATCTTTTTAGTTTTTTTCCAACTTGTGTTAGGTAGCCACATGTCTTCCTGGCAGGAGGACAATATATGCTAGCTATAATTAGTATAGCTGGCATACATATTTAAATATGCATACATTAGACAAGGATGTTGCGAGAAAAAAAGAACACCCAACATTCTTGTGATCATCTAAAAACCAACACGGTTGGGCTTAGTGTGTTAAGTACTAAACTTTTTGTGTTTTAAACATTTGTTTTCAAAAGGTAGGTATCAGGTAGGTAGGTAGGGATGGATGGATGGATGGATGGGTGAATGGGTGTGTGGGTGGATGATGGATGGGTGTGTGGGTGGATGGATCGATGAGTGTGTGGATGATGGATGGATGGATGGATGGATGGATGGATGGATGGATGGATGGATGGATGGGTGGATAATGGATGGATGGGTGTGTGGGTGGATGGGTGTATGGATGGATGGATGGATGGATGGATGGGTGAGTGGATGATGGGTGTGTGGGTGGGTGGATGGATGGATGGATGGATGGGTGTGTAGGTGGATAGATGGATAGACAGACAGACAGACAGACAGAGAAAAAATATACATATATGCAAATTCTGAAGTTTGAAGGAGCTTTAAGTTCTTAATGCTACAGTAGCCTATTTTTCAAAGCACAATGAACTCTTTAATCTCAGAAGATCAGACTCTTTGACACGAACAAAAGATAAACATATGATCCATATTGAAGGAATCAAAACAAATATGCAGTGTTGTGAAGCACAGAGTGTCAGTCTGTATCCCACAATCCACCTTCCCTGCCCACACATCCTTTGCCTGCAACCAGCAGCATCAACCCTGACCCAACAATCTATAAATATGTTTCCCATCATGCTCCCGAGGCTGGTTTTGACGCACTCCACTTTGGAACCCTTTTATCTTTAAACTGCTGCTGTGAGTAGATCAAAACACCAACAGTGTTTTGTGAGAGTGCAAATGCAGCAGCGTATTTCCGTTTCTTCCAGTGTGCACTATGGTCAACTTGTTTGATCACCTCTGTTGTCTTGTTTTCCTTATCGTTCTTTGTTGTTCAGTGCAAGCTGGGTCCATCCTTTAGTCCCTGGGGTGCATCTCTGCTTTGATCTGAACCTGTAGGGTCAGGATGCATCACCTTCGATGAAAAAAACAAAAAAATGCAGATGGCCTTTAAATCAATGGCCTGCGGACACACTGGAAATGAATGCAGAGAGAAGCTCTGCTCTACACAGGATAGCTGAAACCAGCAAGGTTGTCTGGTCCATTTGTCTTCCTTGAATGGTAAATCTATCTGTGTCTGAGCAGAGGGTCCCACAACTAGGAAAAATAACGATGACCCTACGGGAGACATAATGAGGCATCATGTAAAGGTAGAGGAAAGAGAGCATGAGATTGAGAGAGGAGGAGGAAGTAAGGCCAACCATAAATCATATTTAGGGTATCTTGACTTCCATCTAAAGATGTTCTTAGATGTCTATTTTTGTATAATAAAACACATTTACTTTCTTAATCTGATTCCGGAGTGAAAGTGGATATTTGAAGAGGGGAAAAAAGTAGGGTGGGACTATTTAATCTATCACAACTGATTATGTAAAAACAAGTGGGCGTTACATCCAGAATGGAGACTTGAAGGTTGAAGGGGCAAGGCTAAAAGTAAAAGGGATTGGTGATGTCACCAAAAAGAAAAGTCGTTTTAGAGACAGAGCAAGTTTTTAAATTTTGATGAAATATTGCAAAGACACTCATACACTATATTGCCAAAAGTATTGGGACACCCCTCCAATTCATTGAATTCAGGTGTTCCAATCACTTCCATGGCCACAGGTGTATAAAATCAAGCACCTAGCCATGCAGACGCTTCTACAAACATTTATGAAAGAATGAGTCGCCCTCAGGAGCTCAGTGAACTCAAGCGTGGTACCGTGATAGGTTGCCACCTGTACAATAAGTCCATGAAATTTCTTCACTACTAAATATTCCACGGTCAGCTGTTAGTGGTATTATATTAAATGTGGGAACAACAGCCACAAAGTGGTAGGCCACGTAAAAATCACAGAGCAGGGTCAGCGCATGCTGAGGTGCACAATGCACAGAAGTTGCCAACTTTCTGCAGAGCCAATAGCTACAGACCTCCAAACTTCATGGAATGGGTTTCCATGGCCGAGCAGCTGCATCAAGTGCAATGCAAAGTGTCGGATGCAGTGGTGTAAAGCACGCCGCCACTGGACTCTAGAGCAGTGGAGACGTGTTCTCTGGAGTGACCAATCACGCTTCTCTGTCTGGCAATCTGATGGATGAGTCTGGGTTTGGCGGTTGCCAGGAGAACAGTACTTGCCTGACTGCATTGTGCCAAGTGTAAAGTTTGGTGGAGGGGGAATTATGGTGTGGGGTTGTTTTTCAGGGGTTGGGCTTGGCCCCTTAGTTCCAATTAAAAGAAACTCCTAATGCTTCAGCAAACCAAGACATTTTGGACAATTCCATGCTCCCAACTTTGTGGGAACAGTTTGGGGATGGCCCCTTCCTGTTCTAACATGACTGCGCACCAGTGCACAAAGCATGGTCCATAAAGACATGGATGAGCGAGTTTGGTGGGGAGGAACTTCTCGTCCAACATCAGTGCCTGACCTCACAAATGCGCTTCTAGAAGAATGGTCAAAATTCCCATAAACACACTCCTAAACCTTGTGAAAAGCCTTCCCAGAAGAGTTGAAGCTGTTATAGCTGCAAAGGGTGGGCCAACTCCATATTAAACCCTACAGATTAAGAATGGGATGTCATTAAAGTTCATGTGCATTTAAAGGCAGGCGTCCCAAAACTTTTGCCAATAGTGTAAATCATGCAATTAGACTAAGAATGTGTATTAAAGTAAATGGGGTCAAATTTTAATTAATGTCAAACTTCCCTAAAAAGAGATTTTTTTAGCTATTTCCTGGAGACATCTGCATTTATCTGCATGCAGCTATGTCAGAAACATACACTATTCCCTATGTTATTCAGTTCACTTGAAGGAGTGAATGAAAACGAGTGAGCGAATTCGGACAGCCTTTGAGCATACATCGGCGGTGCAATGTGAGATGGAATGAGTGCACTCGATAACGTCCACTATGGTTTCGGACACCACTACAAATGGCTGTCCCCTTAAATAATGTCCTATTTGGGGGCATAGTGTGCAATTTCTGATTCAGGCCCACTTTCCTGCAGAGTTTTGTTCCAACTGATGAAACTAGTAAATCCAGAAGACCTTGATTAGCTTGTTTGATTAGGGAGAGTGGAACTCGAGGGCCAGAGCTGAGAACCCCTGGTCTAGACCATGACTCTTCAGGAAGAAATTACATTTGAGTGGTTTTCCACCCTGTCTTTCTGTTATCCTGAGCTAAATTGATATCATTCGTTTTTGCCGCACATTCGGCTCTTAATGTACTGATAGAACATGCTGATCATTAAAGAATATTAAAAATGAATTACAAGAAAGCACCTCAGACATTTTCAATTTGGTCCAATCACATTCACGCTGAGATTCTAATTAATCTATATTCAGATTTATTTTATTAAGGGTGCAGTAACTGTAATTAAGAATATCATGCATGCTGTCCTAAATGGTAACCAGAAGTGCTCTAAATTGCTAATTACATGGCAGTTAGTAGATTTGCAAGTGTGTGTGCCAAAAGACCAGTGTGGGCTCTTCACACAGTGAGGACACGTTCAACTGATTAAACATGACAGTAAAAACTTTTATATTGTCACAAAAAGTTATATTTCTAATTTTAAATTCTATTAACAAAGAGTGAACTTTCTATTCATCAAAAATTAGTATCACCATTTCCACAAAAATATTCAGCAGAAGAACTGTTCACTATGGAGCCACTCACATGACGTGGGGAAAATATGTATATTATGGCCACAAATGAACAATGCGTTCACACAACTTAATAATACATCAGCACGTTTTACTAATTAGTTCCCTCGTTTTCCTAAATCGTGCGCAGATTATGATTTGTTCCCTTTTTCCTAAATCGTGCGCACAATATAATAATTTGTTCCCTCGTTTTCCTAAATCGTGCGCACAATATAATAATTTGTTCCTCGTTTTCCTAAATCGTGCGCACATTATAATAATTTGTTCCCTCATTTTCCTAAATTGTGCACACATAATAATAATTTTCCCTCGTGCTAACAATATAATAGTTATTTTCCTAAATTATGCACACAATATAATTCATAACCTTGTTTTACTAAATCATGCACATGCTAGAATAATTAGTTCCCTCGTTTCCCTAAATTGTGCGCACAAAATAATTTGTTCCCTCATTTTTACTAAATCATGCACACAATATAATACTATAGTTACATTTCTAATTCTAAATTCTATTAACAAAGAGTGAACTTTCTATTCATCAAAAATTCCTGAAAAAAAAAAAAAAAAAAAAAGTATCACCGTTTCCACAAAAAATATTCAGCAGAAGAACTGTTCACTATGGAGCCACTGATATGACATGTGGAGAAAATATGTATATTATGGCCACAAATTAACAATGCGTTCACACAACTTAATACATCAGCACGTTTTCTAATTAGTTCCCTTGTTTTTACTAAATCATGTGCACAATATAATAATTAGTTCCTCTCTAAATTTTGCACTAAATTAATTTGCTCCCTTGCTGTACACAATATAATAATTTGCTCCCTTGCTTTACTGTGCACAATATAATGTTTCTTTGTTTTAGTTAAATCCAAACAAGGGAAATCCAAATTAGTACATCGTGGTACGATCTACTAAATGGAGGGAACCAATTATTATTATATTGTGTGCATGATTAGGTAAAACAAGGGAACAAATGTGAACCTGGACCACAAAACCAATCCATAAAGGTCTTTTTTTTTTTTTTTTTTTTTTTTTTGAGATTTACATAATCTGAAAGTGGAATAAATAAGCTTTCCATTGAGGTATGGTTTGTTAGGATAGGACAATATTTGATACAACTATTTGAAAATCTGGAATCTGAGGGGGCAAAAAATCAAAATTTTGAGAAAATCTTCTTTAAAGTTGTACAAATTAAGTCCTTAGCAATGCATATTACTATACTAATATATATATATATATATATATATATATATATATATATATATATATATATATATATATATATATATATATATATATATATATATATATATATATTCAAGTGTGCGTGTTTTTCAATAAAGCATCTGTACTCATTAGTGTATGCATACATTATCGTCTTGAAATAGCACCAGTTAGAAGCCACCACTACTAGATGCCAAATGAAGGTTAAACAAAATCTAGGTATTTATACTGATCTACAATCAGCTATAATTAAACCAACTTCCTTCAGCACCTCCACATAAGAAATCACAAAACAGTTTCCAAATCAGCATGAAAAAGTGGCTTTTCCCAATGACATATCATCATGTTAATGGCCGTGACAGATGGTGTGTGAATACCCTGATCAATACCATTCCAGACCTCTTAACCTTCAGTAGTGCAAAGCAAGACCTGGAGAAAATGAGGCTATTGATCAGGGCAGTAGAGCGGAGTGAAAGATGCGCACAGCATGCTAGCAACAGGCTAACTGCTGCATGTGCGCTTCCACTAACATATTAACTTGCAGTCACAACCAGTGTATATCACAGCAAATTTTGCATTGTTTCGGTAATTACTTGCTACAAAGAGCTGCATGGTATATCACAATAAAATCCCCCTGGCCATGGACTTGTGATTGCTTTTAGAGGGAAAAGCATAGACTGTAAAAAATATGGACGTAGTGTCCGTGACGTCACTCATAGGATTCTGAAGAGCAGTTTTGAAGTGTAAAGTAGGGTCGAGCTGGTCGTTGTCATCGCACATCACTTCCAGATAACAGAAAATGGGCAAAGAGGCGGGACGTGGCTGGAGCTGAGGTGATGTGATGACTAACAGACAGCGGACAAACGACAATCCACCTGTCACTCAAAGTGGCCACGCCCTTAATTATGCAGAACTTTAAGGCTGTATATAATGTAAGCGAATGAGTTATAAAAAAAAATCACCCCCCTCACAGTTGTCATTAAGGGCAAACTTAGATATATAGAACAAAACCACAATTTGTACCAGGCTGTAAACGTTTTTTTTTTTCTGCTGTAAAGTTGGGCATTTTAACATTCTGCTCCCTTCTGGAGCCTGTCTCTAGTGGCCAGTCGATGAATTGCAGTTTAAGTCACTTCCGTATTGGCTTCAAGAGAAACTGGGGGAGGTTGCCACTTGGGGAAAAGTTGCGCATAAATGCTGGTATAGGAACAGTTTTCTCCGTAATAATAGCATATTGGCGAAACAGAATTGCTAAGCGATCTGTGTTTGCGCTCTGGAGAACGTCAAAGGTTTCTATTTGCAACATGCTTTTGCAGCGTTGAGCAATGTAGCCAATCATGAACATATTTGTCGATTTCTTGAACACCAGTCAGCTTCATTGATTATAGCAGAACTTTGAGAGATTGTGATGAACTAAACCGAGTGACAGCTTTTTAGTGATTATAAAGGGAGCGCTATTTGCATGCTTTTTTTTTTTTTTTGTCATGCCAAGTCTCGCATACATTATGTTTGCTTTCCTGATCAAATTAACAGTGGTTTGTGAACATATACGCTTTATCAAATAATGGTAACACTTTAGAATAGGGTCCAATTCTAACTATTAACTAGTTGCTTATTAGCATGCATATTACTAGGATATTGGCTGTTTAATAGTGCTTAAAAAGCACATAATAATGGCTTATTCTGCATGATCATATTCTGCCTCCCTTTGATACCAGTATCTAAACTTAACAACTACCTCACAAACTATTGATACGGTGTAATTAGGAGCTTATTGAAGTGAAAGTCGTAGTTTATAGTTAGTTAATAGTGAGAATTAGACCGTAAACTAAAGTGTGACCCAATATGCTGGGATGTGTAGGTAGTGTGTTGACACGTAACTTGAAACTATAGGATGTAGGATGTATTTTGAAAATATATATTTTCACACACATATCTAGTACTGTATTGTTCCAAATATAAGAAATAATTTTTTTTTTTTTTTTTTTTTAAACTTCTTATTTGTTTTTGTTTTTCAAATACATCTGAAAAAACGGGTTCGTCTTATATCCAGGGTCTAGACTTTTACATATCAATAATACACCCGCAACAACAGGTGGCGCCAAATACGCGTAAAACGAGTGTGCCAAGAAAACAGTGGCTGTATCCTGTGCTGTGCACTATTTGATGGGACAGCCATTTGTAGTGATGTCCGAAACCATTGTGGACATTATCAATCCCACAATGCACTGCAATAACGAGTGCACAACTGATGTACGCTCAACGGCTAGAGAACACCCACAATGCACCGTGAGAGTCGCGCACTGAATGAATTCCCGTATCTTGCCAGGAGATAGCGTTCGTCCGATGGTGAATCATCCATCCATTTTCCAAACCGCACTGGTCCAGCGGAATATCCAACCCGATCTCACGGCAATTTGTACGTATTTTAAGAGATGGCTAATTTGTACGAAATTGTACGACCTCACTCGGACGTATTTTACAAGTCGCCCAATTCGTATGAATGACCTACCCCTAACCCTACCCGTCACTGGGGTTTAAACAAATCATACAAATTTGTACGAGTGATGTCGTACGAATTAGCCACCTCGTAAAATATGTACGAATTGGTCATGAGATAGCGTTGGAATATCATACAGGTATAAATTCCTTTTTAATTGATTATTAAATTTACGATACATTTACAATAAATTTCATAAATAATTACGACAAAACGGCTTAATAAATTAAAAAAATAATAATAATAATTATAATTTCTAGGCAGATACATCACCCCACTCACTCTAGAATTATTAATTCTTTCCAAATATACAGTAGCTATTCAAGTCAGCTGGTGAAAATTCCTGTATTTCACAATATATCACAATATATATATATATATTTTTTTACCAATATTGTGCAGCCCTATGCAAAAGAACAACTAGAGCTATATAAAGACATTTCACTGGCGCTTTTTCAGCAGTGTAGTCTTTGTGCTTGACCCAAAAAAAGTGAGTTAAACATTATCTTTGTGTTTACTCTACAAGAGTCTACTAGCAAAGTCTCTGAATCTAGACTTCCCGCTGCTTTGGGAGCTGATCAGTGCCGTAGTCGGAGAGATTAACAGCTCCTACAGCATGTAAGCTTCTGTAGAAGAGCAAACACTGGAGTGAGTCCCTCCACAGGCTCAATCAAGGTATTGCACAAAGTCAGAATGTTGGCACCTCCGATTAAAAGAGCATTCAGTGTATACGCAAAACCAACGCCGCACCTCATTTTCTTAAGAGGATTTGGGATATCAGCTAAAAGCAGAGCGCTCATACAGGTATCTGTGGAGTTGATGGCTGAGTTAAGTCGAGGTGTGCTGATGTTGTGCCAAGTAGCAAAATCTACACTCTACAATGTTACACGAGTAAAGCTGTTTGGCTGAATCAAATGTGTTAAGTGTCAGATAAATGTTTGCGCTTGCAAATCTCACAAATGCAATGCTAGCTTGATGATAGATCATAGCAAGCGTTTTAGTAGGTGTTGCTCATATTCAGATTTAAAACCAATTTAGCTGCTTTTAATATTGAAGAGTGAGATGAGATGGCATGAGACTGAGAATGAGACTATCGTTTACTCATCCTCCCATCATTCCAAACCTTTAGGAAAAAAGAAAAGACAAAAAGCACAATTATAGCATCCTAAAAATGATTCATGACTCATGCGCATTGTTATTGGTAACTAAAATAAAATTTGAAAAACTATTACAAATCATTTTGTTGATTGAAATAAAGATGAAATAAAATTACAAACACTAGATGAAAACAATAAAAATAACTTTGAATTTAATCAATTTAAAAAAATAAACTGAAGTGACTAAAACCAAAACTGAAATAAAACCGTTCAAGTAACTAATAAAAGCACATAACAAAAAGACCGAAACTAAAATTAACATAAAAATAAAAGGCAAATTCAAAATATTAATACTAATGTGCTAAATTGTAATTATTTTATATAATATCTCTGTGAGAGTGACAAACACAGGTTAAGTTAAGCTAATCATATTCAAATCTCACTGAAATTCTGCATATATGCAAATAAGGTGCGTAAAAGCATGCCACAACAGATCTGCATCAGATCTGTGTCGTAACCAATTGCAATGCACCAAATTATGATTATTATTCATATGCATATTCTTATGCGCATAATAAGAATCAAGCATTATAGAAAAGGAGGCGATTTTCAGTGAATATCGACCTAAATTCCAGTCAAGCTCAGAATGACTGCTGTTATAGTGGTGCATTTTCTGCCATTTTTGGAGCTTGAAAACTCACCATTTACTTTCATTGTGAGAGAAAAAAAAAAAAAAAGAGCAGCGTGAATATCCTGCCTGACGGAAGAAAGAATATCACGCAGGTTTGGAATGATTTGAGGGTGAATACATGATGACAGCATTTTCATTTCTGGGTGAACTATCCCTTTAAGCAGATTTAGGAATCAGCAAGAAACAACAATTTATCCAAAGAACAGTCAGATGAGAAGGCGATGTGCAATGCGCCAGTGAGAGTAGCATTTAACATCAGCAAAGCTGCACAATTGCTCATACGCATTAAATGAACGTGTCAGTTCCTCTACATCATGACTGATACCAGTAACTCACACCATCCGGCTTATTTGTAACAGATGAAGATAATCATCATCTCTTGTGGTAATGCTGATGAAAATGCCAATAATTATGACGAGTGGGGGTGGGGGAGGAATTGTGGTACTACCATTGGCAGAAAGAAATAAAGGTAAATACTCCAAAAATAAATCTGATGACACATCAGAGTGCTCTATAAATCACTCACTTCCCTTCTTTATTCTGTTTCCTCTAGAATGAAAGCGGGGAAAAGTGCCAGACGATGAGGGGTGAACACGGTACGCTTCAGTGGCCATGACTGCACTCCCTGGGAAGAAAAGCAGTCTGTCAGGACCATTATTCAAGATAAAATGCCTTTTCCCCCCTCTGATCTAGGACCAGCTGAACCTATTCTTAAAGGAACAGCCACAATTATATTGAGCGCTACCGTTAGCAAAAACTAGAAACTAAATGAAAACAAACCAACAAAAAATGTACGCAACTGGGAAAAAATAACCTTAATTGAAATACATTTTCATGACTCAAAAGAAACTTAAATGAAATAAAAATATACGCAAATTACTTTTGGTTTTACATACATGGTATAATAATTATTATACCATGTACTATTAAGAGTGTAAAAAAAAAAAAACACATATATTATATATATATATATATATATATATATTTATATATATATATATATATATATATATATATATATATATATATATATATATATATATATATATATATATATATATATATATATATATATATATATATATATATATATATATATGAGGGTTGTTAAAATGTATAGAAATAAAAAAAGCAATGGAAACTAAATCTATATGGAATATAAAAGAAAAATAGAAAGCTGTATAAAAAAATTGAATAAATCAACCAACCAACATCCCAAAAAAAAAAATCCAGAAAAAAAAATCTAAACTAGAATGAACAAATAAACAAACAAACAAACAATAAATAAACTAGAAAGTTGCAAAACCAACAATCAACAAACAAATAAATAGGAATGTAACGGAATGAAAACAAAAACTAAATTTAAAATATATAAAAACACTGCCAGTTCTCCCATTATTCCTGAATATAATCATCACAGCGTAGACTGTAAAGTCATCAATTTTTAAATATGAAGTAATTTGACTTAAATCTATTATTTATACTGGCTCTCTTTAACAAAAACTGACACTTTCGTTATGCCTCAGCAATCATGGCCCTTTTCCTATGGAAGACTTCAGAGCCAGTCTAGCCTGATGTGCCCTGTCCGCTTTAGCTTCCAGCATTCTCCCGCAGCGAGTGCCTCAGATCGTCCAATCGCAAACCCATCAGAGCAGTAAAGCTTCATGACAACGCAGACAACATCCCCTCCGCCTGTAAACATAGTCCAAGTCCACTATCATCTGCGCATGAGCTCACATACAAGCCGCGGGCCGCACTCCGGGCGATAAAAGAGCAGCGGGAAGATGCTGCAAATTCTGAGATGGTTCCTGATGGAGACAAAACGAGAGGGCCAGTCTTTTCAAGTTAAATTTGCTGGGTCCTTCTGCGTTTGCCGGGGAGTTAATCTGATATATGGCCATAGGCTGAATCTATTTGCGTAAGAGCCTCTGCCCTTGGCTCATAGATCAGTCAAACAGCCCTTGCTCGGTCTGTACCTTCTGTAATGGATGACTGCAGAAAGAAGCAATGCAGGTGCACCTTAAGAAACCCTAAACTGGGGAACAAGCCACGGCAGGGAAGTTAGGCCGTGAGGCAGGTTATAAATATTAGCGTAGGCCGTTTTTCTTCCAGTATCAAAGAGCACTTCCAGCAGGGTTGAGGAGAAACGGGATCCATGTAATAGTAAAATATGAAACATCTGGTAAATCTTTATTTTACAGTGTCCTTGTTACATACGTTACATGTACTTAATACAGTAAGGCCGCGTGTCCACCAAAGCATTTTTAGCCAGCTGTTGGCAGTGAGCGTTATGCGTGCTTCTTATGCTCCTCGGGTGTTTCGCGTTTTAACCGCCTGCTGCGCCTCGCATTTTAGGAGCGCTCTGAGCGCATGAAGTAAAAAAAAAAAAATCAACTCTGAGCGGAAAAGCACCCGCCGTCATCACGTTTTTATTTTTATTGTCCAATCAAATGAATTAAGAGGCGACCTTCCGTTGTGGTGACCGTTACTTTGACAGAACAGCTGATTCGGGGGTTTCCTAGCAACATAAAAAAATTAAAAAACTGCAGCGCACTGCTCTTTTCTAAATGAAAAAAACATCTCCTCGCGTTTTCGAACCTGAAAAACGTGTTCTGTGTGATCGGGGCCTTATGCTGCTTGTTTTCATCTGTTGACATTGTACAGTACAAGCAGAATGTGGCGGTTGGTTGGTGTTGTAGTTGTACCGCCCCTCCTCCACTGTGATTGGACAGCTGGGTGAAAAGTGACAGTGATGAGCGCTGCGTTTTACCCAAAGTTGAACATTCTTCAACTCTCGGCGACCACTAAAAAATGCCGAGCGCTCAGCGCCGGCGTTAAGCTCGTGGCGTTCTAAAAACTTCCATTGAAAACAATTGGATACCGCTTTGGTGGACACACGGCCTAATAACAGTAAATTACACATTATTTCATGCAACTAAACCAAATCCTTGTCCTAACCCTATGGTAGGTACATGTTGTTAATTAATATTACTCAGTATTTAAAGGTAGGTTAGGCAAATTCAGAGAGGCTAGCAATATCAAGCTAGCTTTGGAAGCATGAGATCCCACCCTCCCTTCAGAGCATCTCCAAAAGCCACGCCTCCTTCAAAACACATGAATGAGTCTGCAAAGCGTCACGAAAGATGGGGTTAAATGACCTAATCTCTCAAAGCACACAACATTACAATAATAATGAACCAATCATTGCATTCGGACCGAATGCTATGATTGGACGAAATTTTTTGTCCTGAGACTTCCACAGAAGACATATGTAATTTCTTTTAATATTTAGACCACTTCTATTATTGATTGCTATCAGGATGTGAAGAGAGTTTCAACCAGTATAACAAAAAAAGTGTTTATGGAAAAATGGTCTAACCTTAAATTATGATTGCACTGTAACAAGGACACCTTAAAATAAAGAGTAACAAAATATCATCATATTTAATATTTTACTGTTACATGTATCCTATTAGGGTTAGTGATTAGTATTCTGTTAAAGTTGCTAAAAGTTATAGTTCACCCAAAAAGTATAATTCTATAACCCCAATAAACTATAAACCCTATAAACCCAATGACGTTTTTCTTCTTCTGTGGATCACAAAAGCAGATATTTTAAAGAATGTTTAAAACATGTTTCGTCCATATAATGGAAGTAAATGGGGCACACCAAAATATCTTCTTGATCCAACAAGATGAAAAATTAAGATTTTAATTAAAACATTATGTTGACTAAAATATGACAAAAGTAAAGAAAAAAAATGTAAATCAAAACATTTCAATTTCAAATTGTCTACTAAATTTAATGAAATAAAAGTAAATCAATATGACATGATGAAATATTGACTTTAAAGGATATTTTTGTCAAAACACCAACTATAAATAAAAAAAAACTGAACTGCCGTCTGCTTCAAAGTTTACATTTTTATTCAACCGTAAACAAGAAGCTAATATGGAGAAATTTTGGGGTTGGTAAGATTTTTTTTAAAGAAGTCACTTATGCTCACCAAGGCTGCATTTTTTACCTAAAAATCCAGTTAAAACAGTAATATTTTTATATACATTTACAATTTAAAATAGCTGTTTTCCATTTTAATATGTTTTAAAATATAATTTATTCTGTGATGATAAAAGCTGAATTTTCAGCATCATTACTCCAGGCTTTAGTGTCCCATGTTCCTTCAGAAAGCATTCTATGCTTATTTGCTGCTCTAAAAAACATTTCATATTATTATCATATTATTATCAATGTTTTTTTTTGTGAAAATCTGTGATACATTCTGTGATACATTTATTACAGGATTCTCAGAGCAGCATTTATTTGAAATAGAAATCGTTTGTGACATTATAAATGTCATTACTGTCAGTTTTGATCAATTGAATGCGTCCTTGTTGAATAAAGCTTACTGACCCCACACTTTCGAATGGTAGTACATTATAAACTACATTTGGCCAGTTGGTTCATATATTTCCTTTCCACCAATAAAAATAATTTTAAAAGAAGCCAAAGAATCAAGATTTGTGTGTCACCAATCAGCTATTGATTCTGCATCACTCACATGATCTGGTCTGAAATGCCGCAATATGCTACAAATGATATTTTACAACCTGTATTGGATTGTATTTCAAAACCAGCCCTCCCAATCCTGACTTCCAACATGTGTCTGAGAAAGAAAGATGGGTTGTGTGCGAGCGACTCTAGACGAGAGTGAGCAAGCAGGGATGAAACGGATGGAGAGTGATAGTGGTGTTCAGGGAAGAAGGGTGGCACAGACCTAGTGAAAGAGAGCAGGTCTTTTTTGAGCCGGCTTTCTATGTGAGAGGTTCTGTCTGAAGAGGTTATTTATTTTTCATCTAGAAATGGAAAGTGAAGAGTGATGTGGAGAGAGCCCCGGCGGAATAACACTGGAGACTGTTGAGTCTCCTGGGATTAGTCGCTCCCGCTCTCGGCCGCCTTGATCTCAAGGAGGGAACTGTTGCTCGATGTCTCTCATCCTAAATAGTTGTGCTTTCTCAAAGCCTCCTCAATAGGTGTCCTCCTTCTCATTTCAAACTCAATTATAACACCAAGTGAAAGCCCTGCTTCTCCATAATCAATCCACAGTCCCATCAGGCCTCAGGAACGTGCGCTCCGTGGGACGGCTCATTAAGGGCCCACTAGTATACTTTGCCTTATTATGGAAAAACCTAGTTCTTGTTGCCTCCCGCGTGGCTTGGTCTCACAGAGTAAAATCTAGTACTTTTCCTGGATAGTGGCAATAGCTACTGCTAATTCTGTTAGCTTACAGCTGAATTAGTGTGTGTTCTTTCAGCTAGGGGCACTTTTATGTCCCACAGGTGGATTTTTACTACAGATTGAGGTCTTTATCCTTTATAGGTAACACTTTATTTTGATGTTCCACTTTAGACATTCTACTGACTATAAGTAACACTGCAACTACATGTCAACTACCAAACATTAGAGTAATAGTAGACTGTCTGCTTAATATCTGCTAACTCTTTATTGTGATGGTCCACCAACAGACCATCCACTACCAACTACAAGTAACTTTGGAACTATATGTCAAATAACTAATTAGAGTATTAGTAGACTGTCTGCTTAATATCTGCTAGCTCTTTATTGTGATGGTTCTCCAACAGACCATTCACTACCAACTACAAGTAACTTTGGAACTATATGTCAAATAACTCAGAGTATTAGTAGACTGTCTGCTTAATATCTGCTAGTTCTTTATTGTGATGGTTCTCCAACAGACCATTCAATACCAACCACAATAACTTTGGAACTACATGTCAACTACCAAACATTAGAGTAATAGTAGACTGTTTGCTTAATATCTGCTAGCTCTTTATTGTGATGGTCCACCAACAGACCATTCAATATCAACTACAAGTAACTTTGGAGCTACATGTCAACTACCAAACATTAGAGTAATGGCAGACTGCCTCCTTAATATCTGCTAACTCTTTATTGTGATGGTCCTCCAACAGACCATTCAATACCAGCTACAAGTAACTTTGGAACTACATGTCAACTACCAAAACATTAGAGTAATAGTAGACTGTCTGCTTAATATCTGCTAACTTTTTATTGTGATGGTCCTCCAATAGACCATTCAATATCAACTACAAGTAACTTTGAAACTACATGTCAACTACCAAACATTAGAGTAATAGTAGACTGTCTGCTTAATATCTGCTAACTCTTCATTGTGAAGGTCCACCAATAGATCATTCAATACCAACTACAAGTAACTTTGGAACTATGTGTCAAATAACTCATTAGAGTATTAGTAGACTGTCTGCTTAATATCTGCTAGCTCTTTATTGTGATGGTTCTCCAACAGACCATTCACTACCAACTACAAGTAACTTTGGA
Organism: Paracanthobrama guichenoti; assembly: GCA_018749465.1. Lineage (NCBI taxonomy): Eukaryota > Metazoa > Chordata > Actinopteri > Cypriniformes > Gobionidae > Paracanthobrama > Paracanthobrama guichenoti. The sequence goes on from CM031967.1 coordinate 8,459,032, forward strand.
ACTATATGTCAAATAACTCTGAGTATTAGTAGACTGTCTGCTTAATATCTGCTAGTTCTTTATTGTGATGGTTCTCCAACAGACCATTCAATACCAACCACAATAACTTTGGAACTACATGTCAACTACCAAACATTAGAGTAATAGTAGACTGTTTGCTTAATATCTGCTAGCTCTTTATTGTGATGGTCCACCAACAGACCATTCAATATCAACTACAAGTAACTTTGGAGCTACATGTCAACTACCAAACATTAGAGTAATAGCAGACTGCCTCCTTAATATCTGCTAACTCTTTATTGTGATGGTCCTCCAACAGACCATTCAATACCAGCTACAAGTAACTTTGGAACTACATGTCAACTACCAAAACATTAGAGTAATAGTAGACTGTCTGCTTAATATCTGCTAACTTTTATTGTGATGGTCCTCCAATAGACCATTCAATATCAACTACAAGTAACTTTGGAACTACATGTCAACTACCAAAACATTAGAGTAATAGTAGACTGTCTGCTTAATATCTGCTAACTCTTCATTGTGAAGGTCCACCAATAGATCATTCAATACCAACTACAAGTAACTTTGGAACTATGTGTCAAATAACTCAGAGTATTAGTAGACTGTCTGCTTAATATATGCTAACTCTTTATTGTGATGTGCCTTCAAACAGATATTCTACTGACAATAAGGGACAAGGGATTTATCAAAATAAAGTGAAAATATTAAGCAACACAACTGTTTTCAACATTGATAATAATAATAATAATAATAATAATAAAATGTTCCAAATCAGCACATTAGATTGATTTCTGAATGATTTCTGAAGGATCATTTGACACTGAAGACTGGAGTAATGATGCTGAAATTCAGCTTTGCCATCACAAATACATAAATGCAGCCTTGGTGAACACAAGATACTTTAAAAAAAACTTTTGACCCCAAACCGTAGTGTACACTTTTGGACATCGTAAGTAAACAAACTCAAACTAGTGAGAGTGTTAAAAGTGTGTTTTGAATGACTTGATATTCTACAAGTTCACAGAACCACAATTGGCCAGAGTTGAAGAAATTCCCAAAAACAAATGGAAAGTCCACTGGAAAGTCCATTGAGCGACACCAAGGGGCTTAACTAGCTTGGTGTCTTTACTCACCAGCACTTTTAATAAGCAAAAATTTCAAATTCTTTCACAGGAAAGATCTCATCTGGGAGGTTCTGGAGAGTAGCGGAAAAAGTAATATGCTAAAAATAAGTGGTGCAGCCTACCCAGCACTGAGGAACATTCCCTGTAACAGACCATTCAAACTAACTACAAGTAACTTTGCAACTACACATCAGCTACCAGTCATTAGTAGACTGTCTGCTTAATATCTGCTAACTCTTTATTGTGATGCTCCTCCAACATACCATTCAAAACTAACTACAAGTAAATGTGCAACTACATGTCAGCTACATGTCAACTAATAAATGTTCCAAATCAGCACATTAGAATGATTTCTGAAGGATCATATGACACTGAAGATAATTTTGAAAAAATTCTTACTGACCCCAAACTTTTGAACGGTAGTGTACACTTTTGGACATCGTTAGTAGACAAACTCTATAAAGTAGTGAGAATGTTAAAAGTGTGTTTTGAACGACTTGATGTTCTACAAGTTTGCAGAACCTCAGTTGGCCAGAGTTGAAGAAGAAACTCCCAAAAACAAATGGAAAGTCCATTGAGTGACACCAAAGGGCTTAACTAGCTTGGTGTCTTTACTCGCCGCCACTTTTAATGAGCAAAAATGTCAAATTCTTTCACAGGAAAGATCTCATCTGGGAGGTTCTGGAGAGTAGCGGAAAAAGTAATATGCTAAAAATAAGCAGCGCAGCCTTACCCAGCACTGAGGAACTTTCCCTGTAGTAATCAAGCAAGTTCTGAGCTTAAGTTTACCGAGGGAGAATAATTAAGGTGACACCAGTGCTGCTTTGGTACATCCTCTTGCAAATTCTCACCTGATGATGGTGTTGGGTCCTTTTCTTTCTGACGGCGCTTGTGGCGACTACGCATCGACACTCAGGTCCCCTTGCACGTAGCCGCCAGAACCGAAGGGACTCGGATATGTAACATGGCCTCATTTTGCTCGTTCGGCAGTGTCTGCGTGGTGCTACACCATGAGGAGCACAGAGCAGGCGGCCTTGATTATTTCCTCAAATAGAAACACGTCCACTGGCCACTAATCTGCTCGGCAGTGCCAGAGAGGGTGCAGGCATTCAGAGCACAACAATGGAAGTGGGAAAAATCTAAATGTTCACACCTCTGTTATTCCCTCCTTTTCCTTCCCCTCACGTTCCTCTTCAAGGAATATTCTGGGGCTAAGTACAAGTTAAGCTTAATCGACAAAACTTGTGTTTGTGCACTTACCACACAAATTAATTTACAAATAAATACATAAATCTGGGTGACAGTAAAGCATTTGCAATAGAAGTAAAGTATTATTTACATACTATTATAAACATTTTGAAATAGCCACTATTTTTATATGTTCAGTTTATTTTTAATTTAAGTTTTAGTTGTTTTTTTGTCGTCATTTTTAATATTATTACTTATTATTTTATTTAGCTTTTTTCTTCAATTTGAGTCATTTTACTACTTCATCTTAAACTTTAATTTCAGTTAGTTACCAAGACAATATTTCTAATTAGTTCTCTAAGTTTTTCCATCTAATATTTATATTTTATATCAGCTTTATTTCAATGAATGAAAACAAATTTAAACAGTTTTAGTTCACAATAACACCGTTTGAAAACGTTAAAATTTGTACTGTCAAATCGATTAATTGCGATTAATTACAATGAATCAAATGTAACTTAAATTTGTGTCATATATATATATATATATATATATATATATATATATATATATATATATATATAATATATATATATATATATACATACATACATACACACGTATATTATATATTTACAAACGTTTATGTTAGATGCGATTAATCGTGATTAGTCAATTTAACAGCACTAGAGACATAAAAATATGCACGTTAACAATTTTAGTGTGATAAAATCACTTGTTTATTTAGCACAGTAATCCTGAAATCAAGTATCATTGATACTATCATAGTTTTTATTCAGTTTTAATTAATTATTTTTATATTTTTGCATTTTAACTTTATAAAACATTGTGTTGTGTGTTTTTGTCTTATTTGTCTTGTTTTTATTTTATTTAATTTTTAGTTTAATATGTCTAAGTTTTCATTTTATTTCAGTTAGTTAGTTATTTTAGTTAAACTAAATGCAAATGAGAAATGCCACCTTGGCAACTAGCTGAAATAAAATAAGTTTACGTTTTTAAATTTTTCATTTCAGTTATCCATTTTTTTTTTTTTTTTTCACAAGTAAAAATTTTTGTTTTAAAGGATTAGTTCACTTCAAAATTTAAATTTCCTGATAATTTACTCACCCCCATCTCATCCAGATGTTCATGTCTTTCTTTGTCGAAAATAAATTAATTTTCTTGAGGAAAACATTCCAGGACTTTTCTCCACATAATGGACTTCAATGGCAACCGACAGTTGAAGGTTCCAATCAGTGCAGTTATAAAGGGCTTCAGAGGGCTCTGTATGATCCCAGCTGAGGAATAGGGCCTTATCTTTAATTTTCAAGAAAAAATAACAATTTATATACTTTTTAACCACAAATCTTCAGTGTTGTGATTCTTCACGGCATATGATGTCATAACGCGGGAAAGGTCACGCGTGATGTAGTGGAAGAAAAACCCATCAAAATCTCATGTTCTCCTCCAACTTCAAAATCGTCCGACATCGTTGTTTTACCTGTGTTATTGTAAATGCCGTTTCATTTAGTCTTTGCACGTCTGTTTTAACACTGGGTAGGTACTTCCACGTACGTCACGGCCACGACCTTTCTGACGTAATAATGTCATACGGCATGAAGAATCACAACACTAAAGTCAAGCATCCGTGGTTAAAAAGTATATAAATTGTTATTTTTTCTTGAAAATGACCGATGGTTTGGCTATATAACACCCCATTCCTCGTCTGGGCTTGTGCAGAGCCTCTGAAGCCCTTCCTTTGAAACTGCACTGATTTGGACCTTCAACCCGTCGGTTGCCATTGAAGTCCATTATGTGGAGAAAAATCCTGGAATGTTTTCCTCAAAAACTTAATTTCTTTTCCACTGAAGAAAGAAAGACATGAACATCTTGGATGAGATGGGGGTGAGTAAATTATCAGGAAATTTTAATTTTAAAGTGAATTAATCCTTTAATGGTTTTAGTTTCCTATAATAACCCTTCAGTGTTATCAACCCTCCTCACCGTAACCTCCATTTCTGCTGTTTTTTTGTTTTTTTTTAAAGAAAACAAGGCATATTTCTAAAAGATTATGCCACAAATGCTGATGATTGAGCTCAACTTGTGTTGAACCTGGAATATTCCTTTAAATATATTAAATATTTCTATTATATTTAATACTATTAATTAAATGTTATATTTATTTGAATATATTTAATATTATTTGAACTAGTTAATATAATATATTAGTTTAATATTACTTTAATTGGTTCAAATATTCCTTTAATTAGTTAGAATATTCCCTCCACCTGCCACTACCCTCCAGTCGGCAGAGGAGGGGAACTGCTGAAGAAGCAGTCCATGGCAATTAGGCCTTAGAGTGCACTTTATTTTGGTCCTCACTGCCAAATTAGGTTATATAATAAATGAGAAAGAATGGCAGAGAGAGAGAAACAGGAAAAACGGCATATAGAGAACAGATGAAGTCTAAATTTAAACCCCACTCAACTTGAGTCACTGCCCCCAATGCTTCGGGCTAGCCGGGGTCTCACTCTAGCCTTAAAGTTGTTGCAGTGAATGCACTCTCATAGACATTCACCATAAGTCACATGATGCACCAGTTCACCCTAGACCACCTCTAAAAAGAAGAAAGGATGGGGATTCAGAATGGCCAATAGCTGGCTTCCATGTCATCTTTTTTTCCTTCCAACAGACGCAATATGAGCTTAATGGATCTCAGCTCACACAAACACTTCTGAAAAGGTGCAGAAAAGCCTTCAGTAATTAACAGCAGCATTAACTGAAACCTTCAAAAGGTGTGAGCTAAATGCCACAAGCACAGAAAAGAGTGTAATACAAGCAAAAAACGTGCAACTACATAAAGATACAAGTAGTATGGTGTAAAATTCCACAGTTAACACTTAACTGCTTTGAATGTGCACCACATACCCCAAGAGTAGAGGTGTGCGATATATATATATATATACATATATATATATATATATATAGTAGTCTAGCATAGTGTGTAAGCATTTAGAGTGCACGCTTTCACTCACTGCTTGATTGAGTCTATTAAAATGCATTTATAACATCCCCAAAATTATTTTTTTTTAAAAAGGGCAAAAATTATCTTATATGTCTGTTATATTTATATAATTTAATATAGTTAATATCACACAAAGAGTGACTTTTTTCTTCTCCAAATATCAGCATGATTACAAATTTGTTATTGATTTTATACAATAGTTCCATAAACAAGACGTTAATATTAAGTGACTTACTTTTTAGACACAATATTGCCTGTTTTTTGCTTCATTTCGCCAACGTAAATAGTTCGAAACAAGCCATGGCACTGTTTTGCGTTTCTGAGCAACACAGTGTTTCCTTGAATAACGAATAAACATTTTGAACGAATCGGTTGAATGAATGATTCAATGGCTCACTCATTCAGTCAAATGCTTCGTTCCTGGGCTGTGTTCCACTCCACTTTTAAACACGCACTTGCGAACTTCCCTAAGCACTTCCCCTTGGGGGAATCCCTGCCGCCATTTTGTAGTGCGTTCCAGTTCGTGAAGTGGATGGGGGAAGTCTATATGGACAGACCATCGCTCCCTCGATTTTGACCAGGGGCAGCTCCATATACCACAATGCAACACGCGCGTTTAATTTAGCCCACCAGAAACAACTATTTTAATTTTTTTTTTTTTAAAACATTTAAAACAACCCAAACACACCTATATATATATATATATATATATATATATATATATATATATATATATATATATATATATATATATATATATATATATATATATATATATATATATAGAATGCTGCATTAAACAATTTCATAAGGAAAAATAAATAAATAAATCAACTCCATAGTGGATTCCAAGTGATCGAGGGCTTAGGACGTTCCAGTTAAGCTCCCAGCCATGCTTGCATGTCATATTGTTCCTTTTTGTGCTTGGCCCTGATATTTGCTGCTTGCAGCTATATTACTAATTTAATTTATTGATTAAATGTAAGGATTTTGACACAAAAGCATACAATTAGTTTAGAAAAAAATGGCTTTATATAAGGTAAAATGCCCATAAAGTGAAAATCTATTTAAACATATTGGAAAATGTCTCTGCTGTGAACTGACCACCACTCAAAATTTGAAGAATATCAAAAACTTTAGGAGTCAGCTGTCCACGGCAGTCCTAAACCTGCCACGGTACCAGCACAATAACACACTCAGCAAAATATCATCTAATTATAGTTATTGATAAAATCCCAGAAAATAGAGATAATTTTTTGTCAATATCACACACCCTTACCCAAGATAATCAATCATTTCAGTTGGTGATGATAAATATGCAAACGCATAAAGACAGGATTCAGTTTTGAGAAAATACCTTTGAAACACAAACGCTGGCCATTGTATCACTTGTGTGGTCAGCAACTCGGCAGACCCAGTCTCGAATTGGATTTTAATAGATTTTGTGTCTGCTTCCCAGAACTGCAGCATTTTCACTCGCTCTCGTATTTCCCTTCCACCTCTCTATCTCCGTCTTGCAAAGGTATGGCCTCTCTACCATGGTTTGGAGATTTTATATAAGACAATAACAGTTACCCCAAACACACTTCACCCTAGAAAGCACTCGTTTTTACATAACTGTTTTAATAATGGAGCAGACACTCTTGTGCTTTGCCTCTCCAATCGCTCTGTCAGTCCTGCGTGTGACATTGAAACAATAATAAGCAGGTTTGCAGGTTTATTTTTAGAAATCGGGGGAAGTGGGAGACGAGATAAAAACGCAAATGAGTCAGAGACGCACACTGCCTCTCCACATGCTTGTATTCAAGAATGGCATGGCCTAAATCCCAGTTATAGTCTTATCAGAAGTTCACGTTTGAATCTCGTACAGGCTAATGGAATGGAAAGTCAGATCTAATGGAGTGTTCTGAACTTCACGAGCGAATAAACCATGTAAAACAGAATATCACTCTTGAAATTTTGCTCTTGAAATGCAAGTAATCCTCAGCATCAGAGAAGCTAATCCGAGTACTTTTTGTCAGCTAATTAGACAGACAGAAATAGGCATAGCACTTCAGGGCAAAAAACTCTCACATGTTTGAAAGAATAAAACAGCTAGACATGTTGTTCATGTTTGGAATATGTTAGTCTCTGTTCTGGTCAACAGCCTGAAGCTTTAGCGGAAACATACGCTATGCAAGCAAGCAAACGCAAATGCTAACGGCAATACAGTTCAAGTGTGTGTGTGTGTGTTTGTGTGTGTGAAGAGATTTCAGTTGCTCAATTTTGTTTAGAGTACTGCCCACTTTCAGCAGTGCACAAAAGGTGTCTCATTAGGTGGGATCACAATGTTATCCATAATGCAGTTTTTCATGCGTCATAATGCATCTGCTGCATTGAAACCCAACAATGGTTGGCAGTTCTGATTGGTTTGTGGACATGAGGGGAAAACAATATTACTAATAAAATGCAGCTAAGCATATACTAAATAGGCGTTTCAAAATGTAAACACTTTCCATATATTTGGTTGTTGATGTCAAAAATAAGCATTCAATCAAATGCTACAGTATTTTGGCATTTGGTAGAAGCTACCCTGGTGAATTCACCTTTACTGTTGTTTGGCGTATTTTTGCGTTAGTAATCAAGCCATTTCAATAGGAATTCGTGCAACTGGGATCTTCATACGAGGGCAAAGGATTGAACCACGCAGATTGCATTTGCCGCATTGACCAGCAGAAATTTGCTTTGTTTGAAAGTGACCTCTGTATGAACCGTGTGTCATACATTTCTACAATACTGACAACAGTTTCCAACACAAAACCATGAAAAAACAAATGCAACAGAACACAACTTAGACTACAAGAAACACAGGTTTACATGAAGTGAAGATAAACAGGTTTGACTGAGAATAATAATTATTATTATAATTTTTTTTTATATTAATAACTATATACACACACACCACACCAATCAGCATTTTCACTGGCCACAATTTTGACATCGATACCATGGGGAAAAATGCCTTAGATATTTTTAATATTATCTCATAATTTGGCAAAATACCTGCTGTCACTCTAAGACCTGATGCACGGATCCATTATACTGTTACACATGCATTTTCTTAATTGTTTATGTTCACTAAAAACATAACTGGCTGTGTTTACATGAATACTCGCCAAACCAAACACTACAGGTGAATAGGGATTTGTTTTTAATTACAAGATATCACTGTGAAACGTCTCCAGTTTATTACTGGCATAAACATAAGAAAAAAATTTATTACAAGTTTTGTGTAAATTAATGTTTTAATATGCAAATGAGGCCATATATACTTAAATATTTGCTTATTTGCATATATTTTCAAGAACAAAATTTGGAAATTGGAAAGAACCAGGTTTAAAATTCTTGGTTCTATTTGTTGACCTATTAGATGCGAGGGCTTTTACAGAGGGGATTCTGGATATCTTATTTTGTGCTTTAGTAAATTAGAGAATACTGACATTAGCCTTAAAAAAATCAATTTCCGCCATGTTTTTGGAGTAAAAGGACCTATAACAGAGGATAAGAATGATATATCAACAAATGCCTCTGTAAAAGCCTTCAGAATATAGTTAAGTATAAGACTGGAGAAGCTGGTGCTTGTAGGTGCTACTGAAGTGGATATATCTGACTCTGAGTGTGAGGAAAAACTCATTTTGAGAAAACGGCCTTTAACGTTTTATATTGTATAATTGCATACATTTCTATTGAAACCCCCAACCTACAAGCTAAATATATATTCAGTTCATTAATATCAGTAGTGTATAATATTTAAAACACATGGAAATTGATAAATTAATAAATTATTAATAGGAATAGCCTTAAGCTGAAGAGAACTACCTTAACAAACACGCATAACAACAGTCACAAAAACTGCAAAAATAAAAAAACTGTCCCTGCACTCTAAAAAATGCTGGGTTAAAAACAACCCAAGTTGTGTTGAAAATGGTCTAACCCAATCGCTGGGTTAGTCCATTTTCAACACAACTTGGGTTGTTTTTAACCCAGCATTTTTTAGAGTGCGTTTGTTTGTATGTACATCTATAACTATTCGAATCTAATTCTGACGGGGTTTCGTCGTCTAATCTGTTGTTGTCTATTTTCTTTTTATCATCTCTTGCTACTTGCTCTTTTCTGTGAACGTTTATGAGCTGATTTCAGTGTTGTCTGCATTTCTCTCAGGCAGAGAATACACAAGGAAGCGCCAGCGCGTATCACGTAGTGAGAAATTCACATCGACCAATCAGATGTGGTTTTCTACTGTAAACTTTCATGGTTGGTTAGTTCTACAAAGGAAATGGCCATATTTGGATTAGACAGCGCTGCGTATGAGACTGAGAGCTTTATAATGATCCCAGGCATGATGTGTTTCTGTGAATGGAGACGGCAGCTCGCGTTAGAATGCTAACGTTTGATGATTTTGGGTAGAAATCTAAAGGCGCAAGCTGACAAAATATAATGATAACCACTTTAATGTGTAATGTTGACATATTTTTTATTTTGACATGAAAGCTTACATGTTAAGGGAGCAAACTGGCCCCAAATCTAAAAATTGACCACTGCATGAAAAAACGATGTTCTCACCTGCTGTGTCTCGCCTTAAGCGCAATAAGCAGAGAAAAAAAAAACTCAAATTAGTACTGAGAGGTGGCTGGCTGCGTCCGGAAACCTAGGCAGCTGACTCGTTGTCTCGCTGCTTTATCAGACAATGACTTGTAAGGCAGCGTTTGTGCGATGAAGGCACCTCACAAAACTAATTTCGGACAGACTACTGAGGCAGCGTAACAGTTTAATAATAGAGAGAGCTTTGGTGAGAACTAAACAAATATTTAATTACTACATTAGTAATTGTCTCGCTAGAAATTACATCAGAAGTGGAAAATGTCGGTAAAAAAAAACAACAACATACATTTACACACAAACTGAAAATGCTGGGTTAAAAACAACCCAAGTTGTGTTGAAAATGGACTAACCCAGCGATTGGGTTGTTTTAACCCAGTAAATGGGGTTGTTTTAACCCAGAGGTTGGGTTAAATGTTTGCTTAAAACAACCCAATCGCTGGGTTAGTCCATTTTCAACACAACTTGGGTTGTTTTTAACCCAGCATTTTTTAGAGTGCGTTTGTTTGTATGCACATCTATAACTATTCGAATCGGAAAAAAAACAACAACATACATTTACACACAAACTGACCAGCAAATGCAACTTTCGGACACCATCTTTTTTTTCCAGCTCAACTGTCACAGAATGGAGCGCACAGGATTGTGGGATATCAAAGGCAGTGAAGGATACATCTATGCTGCCTTCAAAACAGATGAAGGTATCTCAGGAGACAGGAAGTGAAGCTAACATTAGATTCGGAAATTCCTTGATGCCTTCCAAGCTTGAAATGTGCCCTCCAAAGGCAGCATTTTCCAGGTTTCGGACGCAGACTTTATGTGCGCGCACTTTGGGTGTGAGCACAAAATCTCTGGGAATGAGTAAAATTATGTGCAATATGCGCAATCCCACAGCGAAATTCAAGCCCTTCAACAGCAACAATATTCATCCGGAGCAAATGAAACGAGTGAGTGAGAGGAGGCGGGTTTGAGTGTTAACTCACTGTCGGAGAGATGAGAGAGCGAGAAAGTGCAGCTAGTATCATGTATCTATTCTGGGGAAAATGAGTATTGGAAGCGCTTCAGATATTTCATTACATTTACATTTATGAATTTGGCAGACTCTTTTATCCAAAGGTACACATTTTTACATTTTGTCAGTTCTTGTTTTCCCTGGGAATCGAACCCATGACCTTGGTGTTGCTAGCGCCACACTCTTATTGTTTGAGCTACAGGAAAGCATTTCAGTATCGATATGTATCATAAAAAAAAAATCTATATATTTGACAACACTACATTGCACTTAGTTTATTGTTTCAGATGCCTTTTTAAAAGACTACAAAGAAAAAAAAGTGTATATTATTATATAAAATTCAACCCGCTGATGTGGAGCGACTGCATTACATGGCACTGCTGAAATCAACCCGTGTTAAAAATATGTATTACTTTTAATTGACTGTGATTTATTAATATGAATACATTTCATTCCACTTGATTTCCAATGGAAAATCTGAGACTTGAAGCAAAACCATTTGAGAACCACTGACTGATCTATATAAATGCACACAAAAATAACAAAAATCATGACAGTTTTGTACAGGGCCGGCGTTTGCTATAGGCGATCTAGGCGGTTGCCTAGGGTGACAGTTGTGTTGGGGGCGCGGGCGCCCTCTAGTGTCGCCCTTAGCCCTACTTCCCATTAATCATGGAATTAGAACAAGCAAAATAAAACATAATGTTTATTAAACATGATCATCCTAGGGCACCCCCTCAGCCACACGTTTAATTACTTGTCAACCTGATTATTAGATTGAATTGATGGTGATTATTGTCGATCATTTCAGGGGGTTGGGGGGGTTCAGGCGTTATACCAGGCAAGTGCTCATCATTGGCGCGTTCATCAAAAATGAAGCGGTCTAAACCCTCGGGTGCACAGGGACGGAAAAAGACAAAGGAAGAACATCAAAAGAAAGCCCAGTATAGAGGTAAGTCTTCTCATCTCAGCCATTAAGGTGTAAAACGAAATACATTTACTTAGTATTATCAATATATCAACTAATATTAGATGGTACTGGACGTTTCATTGCTGTCACTAAGCTATCACTAGCTAGCTAGTTATTTTTCTACATATTACAAACATAACTTCACTGACAATAACCTACATGGATGTAATTTAAATGTCAAAGACCAGTACGTTATGTGGATAACGATCATATAAATGCTAGTTATGAAAAGTACAATTGCTCTCTAGTCTCTTTACATTCATTATAAATGCAAGTTCTGTTTAGTGAGTGGTAAGTACAGTCTATAATAGCGCTTTTGTTTGTAGAAGGTATAGTTAATCCAATTTATGGGTCATAATTTGCTTAAGTGTCCTTACAGGTGCTTAAGAGTGTTTTTGCACAGTTTATGGAGTTAATATTTGGTAAATATAAATTTGTGTATGAACAATTTATTATAGTTAATAAGTCATAATTTGCTTGTTAAAGTGTTGGCGTGACTATAAAAGCATTTTTGTTTGTTCATCCATTTTTTGAGTCATAATTTGTTAAATATCCTTGAACATTCTTTGTAGCACTTTTGTATGTGCAGTTTGTTAGAGTGTATCATTTAAGTCATAATTAGCTTTATTAAGTGTTGGAGTAACTATAAGAGCATATAAGGCGCAAAACTCAATTTTGCCTAGGGCAACCAAAGAGCTAGAGCCGGCCCTGGTTTTGTAGACTTAAGACCAATTCACACTGCACCGATAGACGTAGACCCACGCTGACAGGTAACCAGATTAGTCACATCTCAGACATTCAATCAGCGAATACAAGCTCCGACAGATGCCAGCAGACCCCGACAGGGGTAACACACTGATCCGACAAAACCCGGCGAAGTGTCTGTAGCCGTCTGTCGATGTGAACTGGCCTTTAAGGCCCGTTCACACCAAGACTGATAACTACTGTATAATGATAACTACTCTTTAAAGCTGGATGGATTCCAATTGGCTGTTATTGTTCATCAGCTGAAAGTGGTTCCAGCGATATCGTTCCTCTGCTTCGTTATCATTATAGTTGTAGTGCTGATTCTGCTATTCCTTTATATTTGGAACGATTTTTAGAACTATATCATTATCATTATAGTTATTGTCCTTGGTGTGAAAAGGCCTTTACAGTGTACCTGTAATAATAGTAAAAAAAAAAAAAAACATTTATACATAAGCAAGGAAAAAACAGATATATATTTTATTTTTTAACATGATGCCACCACGTACTATTTCTGTCCTGAAAGAGTGCACTGATCCATGACGTCTCTCCTCCATCAGACAGCCAGTTCGAAACCTAAAAACACAGCGCCTCCATTTCCTAAATAAAACCTTGGGCGTCTGCCTTTCTCAAATGTTCTCAAACATTGCTACCCACCTTTCCAGCTTATTTTATTGTCTTATAAGCGTCCATTTGCTGGCGTCTCCATCTGTTGAAGCCGCGGTCCTCTGAGGCAAACGCCACCTTTTCCACAGCACAAGAGACGCCCGCAGGAGCTGCGACCAGCGAGCGAGACATTCATCAACGCCGGGCCAATTCCCCATATGCATGCGTATAAATTACAGTATACACGCTGCCTCCCTGCTTGGCCTGCAGCTCTGCGGGAGGCATGAGGACAGAGGAGAGAGAGATAGAGAGTGCTTATCTTAATGAAAATGGTGAAACACTGCCCTGATTGTAGCTGCACCGAGTGGCCTGAGAAAGACAGAGGGAAGAGGAAGGAGACAGGATGATTGCACACAAGGCTCTTGGTCATCCTGTCAGGGGTTTTGCGAAAGGGCTTCTGAAGAGCGATGGATGTATTCGAATGTTTTATCTTTTGAATGAATCAGTTGAAGCTGTTCAAAACATGAATCGTGTTCATGGATCGGACTGAATCGGTCCGAGCGGTTCTCAAGTCAATAACTCCAGGGCTCAACAACAAGGGTGGCACGCTGGTTTAGAGAGATGTTACTACAATTACATTATTTTAATGAGAAATCAGCAAAATCTTCAAAAATTCCAGCTAGCTAACATAGATGACAGTTTGTCAAAACTGAAAAAAATTGTTATTAATAATATATATATGTAAATACACTATTTTTCAAAGATTTGGGGTCTGTAAGATTGGTTGGTAGTTGGTTTAGTTTGTTGGTTGCTTGTTTTTTTTGTTGGTGGTGGGGTTGGGGATATATATATTCTGGTTTTTACAAGAATATTTAGCACCACAGCATAGTAATATGTAATAATAATAAGACTGCTGCAAATTCAGCTTTGCCATCACAGGAATAAATGACAAAAATACATTTGAAAATACATGAAAATTTCAAATTGTAAAACTTTTCATAATATTTTCACAATTACAATTTTTAGTGTTTTTAAATCAAATATATGCAGTCTTGGTGAGTGTAAAATAAATCTTCCTAAAACACACACACACACATAATATATACAGGATACATTTTTTTCATTGGCTCCAGATTTGATTTATATATATATATATATATATATATATATATATATATATATATATATATGTATATGTATATGTATGTATATGTGTGTGTATATATATATATATATATATATACACACACACACACACACACACATATATATATACACACACACACACACACACACACACACACACATATATTATATTATATACACTCACCTAAAGGATTATTAGGAACACCATACTAATACTGTGTTTGACCCCCTTTCGCCTTCAGAACTGCCTTAATTCTACGTGGCATTGATTCAACAAGGTGCTGAAAGCACTCTTTAGAAATGTTGGCCCATATTGATAGGATAGCATCTTGCAGTTGATGGAGATTTATGGGATGCACATCCAGGGCACGAAGCTCCTGTTCCACCACATTCCAAAGATGCTCTATTGGGTTGAGATCTGGTGACTGTGGGGGCCATTTTAGTACAGTGAACTCATTGTCATGTTCAAGAAACCAATTTGAAATGAAGCGAGCTTTGTGACATGGTGCATTAAATTCCTGCTGGAAGTAGCCATCAGAGAATGGGTACATGGTGGTCATAAAGGGATGGACATGGTCAGAAACAATGCTCAGGTAGGCCGTGGCATTTAAACGATGCCCAATTGGCACTAAGGGGCCTAAACCATTACATTCCCCCACATCATTACACCACCACCACCAGCCTGCACAGTGGTAACAAGGCATGATGGATCCATGTTCTCATTCTGTTTGCGCCAAATTCTGACTCTACCATCTGAATGTCTCAACAGAAATCGAGAAACATTTTTCCAGTCTTCAACTGTCCAATTTTGGTGAGCTTGTGCAAATTGTAGCCTCTTTTTCCTATTTGTAGTGGAGATGAGTGGTACCCGGTGGGGTCTTCTGCTGTTGTATCCCATCCGCCTCAAGGTTGTGCGTGTTGTGGCTTCACAAATGCTTTGCTGCATACCTCGGTTGTAACGAGTGGTTATTTCAGTCAAAGTTGCTCTTCTATCAGCTTGAATCAGTCGGACCATTCTCCTCTGACCTCTAGCATCAACAAGGCATTTTCGCCCACAGGACTGCCGCATACTGGATGTTTTTCCCTTTTCACACCATTCTTTGTAAACCCTAGAAATGGTTGTGCGTGAAAACCCCAGTAACTGAGCAGATTGTGAAATACTCAGACCGGCCCGTCTGGCACCAACAACCATGCCATGCTCAAAATTGCTTAAATCACCTTTCTTTCCCATTCTGACATTCAGTTTGGAGTTCAGGAGATTGTCTTGACCAGGACCACATCCCTAAATGCATTGACGCAACTGCCATGTTGATTAGATAATTGCATTAATGAGAAATTGAACAAGTGTTCCTAATAATCCTTTAGGTGAGTGTATAAATGTGATTATAATGTGATCATAATGTGATTTTCCTCCCAGTTTAAATTCTTTTACTTCAATGAAAGGTCTGATTTTGTGCAAATTTTGGTGTTTGTGTGTGTGTGTGTGTGTGTGTGTGTGTGTGTGTGTGTGTGTGTGTGTGTGTGTGTGTTATATATTAGAATCTTACAAACTCTTAAAAAAACTTTTGTGGTAGAGCCAATGGAAATGTTGGCAGTGCAAAAAAAAAAACAAAAACAAAAAAAGCTATTACCCTAAAAAATGTGTATTGATAATCCCTAAACTCACTGACATGAGAAGAATCTCTTTTGACTCTTTTTAGCTAAGTTAACAACTCAACCAACTTTTTCAGCATGTCGAAACTGAGCTTCGGAAAAAACTTTCATTCCTTAGATGTCGTCAGGACTACTTTTATGATACTTATAGGATTATTTTTCATCATCTTTAAAGTTCTAATTTTCATTAATTGTAAAGTGCGACCAGCACATTCTTCAATATGTCCTCTTTTTGTGTTCTATATAAGAAAGCAAGTAAGCAAGTTTATAAAGAGATGAAGTTGAGTAAATAATGAAAGAATTTTCATTTTTAGAATCCTGCTTTTGATTTGATTTTGATTCCTACAATGCAATTTGTAGTGGTTTTTTTTAATTTTTACTATTCGGAATATGACAACACCGTACAATCCAGGGTTAAAAAGACGGCCTTCTGTTGTGCCCTGACAGTGCACAGCTGCGAGGAGTTTCTTCGTTGTTGGGCTGGAGTCCTAGAGGACTGATTAGCCCAAAAGATCTTTATATAGACAGTGAAGGAGGGCGGTACACGGAGAACGAGTGAGAGAGAGAGCGATGGAGGGGGCAGGGAAGGGTCTTCATTTCAGTCCACAGAGACACTTTACCTCGCCGCATCCGAGGAGCGAGCGAGCATTTAGCAATCTGTCTCGTAATTAATCATGCGCCCTAATCAGTCATGGCTGCCGGATCTGCGCGTGATAGATTTTCCACCCGAGTCCCTCGTCACTACCTCTGAGAAAAAAAAGAAAAAAAAACCTTGGAAAATCTCCCGTGCTGCCCTCCTCGTTCAATCGGCCTTTTCTTTTCAATGTTATTACGTCTAACAGTTGGGAATCTGATCCTGGATACCATCTTTGGGGACGCTGGTCTAATCCGATTAAAAGTAGGGAGATTAAAAGCGACGATATGTTTGCCGCTGCTTTAAAGAAGTTATGTAGAAATACAGGGGAAAGAGATCTATTCCCTGGAGTCAGTATTGAGAACCTGGAGTGATCTGGTCCTACAAGGTACTTATCAGGTCCTACAAAGTAAAGAATGAAGTGCACTACAGTACGAATCCCATTAGCTATCTAAAATGGGGATGAAAATGTAGACTTGAAAGTAACAGCATGATAACACAGTTATTGCATTACTTAAAGTCAGCATGAAACGCAAGTTATGATAGTCTTTTCTTCTCTATTGTGATGTATATCTGGGTGAAATGGCTTCTCGAATGAGAAAAAATGTTGGGGCGGGATTTGACTTTGTCCATTGGGAATTGATTGGATGGTTGTGGTTTGCTATTGGTTGATCTCATGTGAGTGACAGGTTGCCCCACCCTCGCGCTAGTAAACACATCATCAGAGAATATGTCACTGGAGGGGCGGAGAGTATTTAAATGAATCATGCAAGGTAATTTACTAAAGTTTGCACTCGTCAATTTACTGGTATTTTTGCCATTATTTAACGCCCATAAAAGCATGTCATAAACCAGACGTTAATTTGCACTGCTCTTGGTAGATTGCATTGGTCATTATGGAAATGATCCGGCTGCGTCTGTGTTCTATAATGCGTGCATCATCAGTAAAACACCCAAAGAATTTTCCACTCCCATTGGCGCTTTTATGGGATTGCGCCCTGTTTAGTAAATCTGACCCATAGTGTCATGATTCAATTAATTTTTAAATGAATATATGATCAAATATGAAATCAAATAGTGCATATACTCATATTTCTACTTAACACTATGCACAGTCCAAATGTGAAGGGAAAACCAAGGTATGCAAATCAAATCCAGGCAAAAAAAAAAAAAAAAGTTGCATGAGAGGATGTAGTACTTTCACGCCACTGTGATTGGCTGATTATCCGGTCAATGCAATAATGACTGCTTCTCATGTTTACAATTGGACTGCAAATTGTCCTGAATGAGTCAAACTGGCGGAAATGGACGGACTGATTACAAAATGAACCACTCACCTGGACAAGAGACCATGCTGCTGCGTTAATCGAGCATTTGTTGACAAATGGAAAAGAAGGTGAAAATCAATAAGCAACTACAGTAACAATAAAATATACACTAAATAGGTGTTTTTATTATATTGTAGCGCAGATGCTAGATATACAAAGACGGTGCACTCATATTACTTAAAGTGCAACATGCAATAAATTGGAATAAGTCTTCTGAATAAAAGAGCAAATTGGTAAAATCATCACATCACTACAGCTACCGTTAAAAGCTCTGGTTGCTATAAAAACAGACGCGCTGCGTCCAAAATCGCGTACTGTCTGAATAGCTACTACATTTGAATTCTAATTTAGTATGCGACCGTTTAAAAAGTATGCTCTGTTTAGTACGGATGTGAGTAGTAAGAATGAAATTCTGTCATACTATATCTGCCATGTTGTTACTGTCACATGACCTACCAGCGCCAGTTGCGTCGTTTCACTGCCATTTATAAATCCTCTCCCGTACTTCATGGGATAGTAAAGTATGCGCACTTCAGTATCTCGCCAGTAGTAGTACGTCATCCAGGGATGTACTGTTTTTTGAATACCATGTATTCGGACATACTACTCTTTTGGTGTACAGTTTTTCACACACTATATAGAAGGGAAGCATTCGTGCTTAGAACTGCACATGCCCATTGGCTGGTTCAGACTGAAAAATTGTTGTTTGTCAGATTTAAATAGTGATTTCAAATATGAAATTTGATTGTAAGCTTAGTGAACAGCTTTGGAGAATTTGATGGTTCCCCATTCAAAGAGATAGAAGCTGTACTTGCATGACTGAAAAAGCTGCCCGGAAGGCTTTTCAAAGATGGATGCCAAGTGAATTGACTTGCCTTAGTGATTTTGATTGCTGTTCAAATTTTTAATCAAAAACCGTCCAAAATATACATATACAAACCCGCTTCCAAAAAAGTTGGGACATTGTACAAATTGTGAATAAAAACAGAACGCAATGATGTGGAAGTTTCAAATTTCAACATTTTATTCAGAATACAACATAGAAGACATATCAAATGTTTAAATTGAGAAAATGTATAATTTTAAGGGAAAAAATAAGTTGATTTTAAATTTCATGGCATCAACACATCTTAAAAAAAGTTGGGACAAGGCCATGTTTCCCACTGTGTGGCATCCCCTCTTCTTTTTATAACAGTCTGCAAACGTCTGGGGACTGAGGAGACAAGTTGCTCAAGTTTAGGAATAGGAATGTTGTCCCATTCTTGTCTAATACAGGCTTCTAGTTGCTCAACTGTCTTAGGTCTTCTTTGTCGCATCTTCCTCTTTATGATGCGCCAGATGTTTTCTATGGGTGAAAGATCTGGACTGCAGGCTGGCCATTTCAGTACCCGGATCCTTCTTCTACGCAGCCATGATGTTGTAATTGATGCAGTATGTGGTCTGGCATTGTCATGTTGGAAAATGCAAGGTCTTCCCTGAAAAAGACGACATCTGGATGGGAGCATATGTTGTTCTAGAACTTGGATATACCTTTCAGCATTGATGGTGCCTTTCCAGATGTGTAAGCTGCCCATGCCACACGCACTCATGCAACCCCATACCATCAGAGATGCAGGCTTCTGAACTGAGCGCTGAGAACAACTTGGGTTGTCCTTGTCCTCTTTAGTCCGGATGACATGGCGTCCCAGTTTTCCAAAAAGAACTTCAAATTTTGATTGGTCTGACCACAGAACAGTTTTCCACTTTGCCACAGTCCATTTTAAATGAGCCTTGGCCCAGAGAAAACGCCTGCGCTTCTGGATCATGTTTAGATATGGCTTCTTTTTTGACCTATAGAGTTTTAGCCGGCAACGGCAAATGGCACGACAATGTTTTCTGGAAGTATTCCTGAGCCCATGTTGTGGTTTCCATTACAGTAGCATTCCTGTATGTGATGCAGTGCCGTCTAAGGGCCCGAAGATCACGGGCATCCAGTATGGTTTTCCGGCCTTGACCCTTACGCACAGAGATTGTTCCAGATTCTCTGAATCTTTGGATGATATTATGCACTGTATATGAGGATAACTTCAAACTCTTTGCATTTTTTCTCTGAGAAACTCCTTTCTGATATTGCTCCAGCATTTTTGGCTGCAGCATTGGGGGAATTGATGATCCTCTGCCCATCTTGACTTCTGAGAGACACTGCCACTCTGAGAGGCTCTTTTTATACCCAATCATGTTGCCAATTGACCTAATAAGTTACAAATTGGTCCTCCAGCTATTCCTTATATGTACATTTAACTTTTCCGGCCTCTTATTGCTACCTGTCCCAACTTTTTTGGAATGTGTAGCTCTCATGAAATCCAAAATGAGCCAATATTTGGCATGACATTTCAAAATGTCTCACTTTCAACATTTGATATGTTATCTATATTCTATTGTGAATAAAATATAAGTGTATGAGATTTGTAAATTATTGCATTGCTTTTTTATTCACAATTTGTACAGTGTCCCAACCTTTTTGGAATCGGGTTTGTATATATTTAAAAAAAAAAAAAAATGTTTTTACATGCTATTACATGCTATCTTAAAAACACAGTGCACATGACACAACACGCATAAAAGCAGACAAAGATTTCTATGAACAAATAACCAAAATGCACATCCCTAATCTTGAATATCAGTTTTAGCAATCATTGAAGCCAACAGTGTCTATCCGGCACAAAACAATTATTCAAAAGATGATTCAAATGAATAGGTGAATCACTTTAATTCATTTGAACCATCAAATTAACCAATTCACTAAAATAAATCAGACTTGCCAACTCTAAACTTAATGAGAAAAAAGAGAACAGAAGAGCATGCACAACAACAGTATTTTTCACAATACACAGATTCTTGTTAGAAAATTGAGCTTGTTGCTGGAAAATCTACAGATATATGACTAACGAGCTACTGGCACACTACTAAAAAATTTAGGTTATATTCACTACTTTTAGTACTGTAGTACTGTTACTAGCTCCCAACACTTTTTGTGAGTGTATATCTGTCTCACATGTGTCTTAGTATTTGTATATAAACGTGTGTCAGTCAATATGCAGCTTTCCTCTCATCTCACTGTGCCTGAGGGACAGTGTGGAATAAACTGAGCGGAACGTGACTTTAATTGAACAGGAACTGTGCTGAGGAGCAAAAGGACCGCCTCAGTGGGGGCAGAGTGATGTGCAGACTCAGACTGAGAAAAAAACAGCTTTGTACGCCCAATTACATGACATCCAACACAAGACATACAGATTAGACAAGAATACAGCACTGAAACGGGGTGAAAACAGAATAAAAATAGACTATGTGATTTGGAACATGGTATAAGAGAGAAAAACACACAGAAACAAAGAAAGACATGAACCACAAAAGGAACTAGAATGTTTGGAATGGCATATGTGCTTTATGGGATTGAAGAAGTGCACATGATAACGTCCACTATGGTTTCAAACATCACTACAAATGACTGTTCACCTCAAATAGTGCTCTATTTAAGGGTATAGGGGGCAATTTCGAACTCAGCCAGTGTATACTGTATCCATACAGAGCCCCTAAAGGGGCATGGCGGGGAGGAAAATTTATATTTCAATATTTTTGCTTTCTCACGCAAATGTTTTGCGTTCCCCTGTGAAACTCGCAAAAATGATTGCATTTCCCCAAGAAACTTTGCGTTCACTCACTCATATTTTGCATTCCCTTGCAAGAACTATTGCGTTCCCCCAAGAAACTTTGCGTTCACTCACTCATATTTTGCATTCCCTTGCAAGAACTATTGCGTTCCCCCAAGAAACTTTGCATTCCCTTGCAAGAACTATTACGTTCCCCCAAGAAACTTTGCGTTCGCTTGCAAAACATTGCATTCGCTCGCTCATATTTTGCATTCCCTTGCAAGAACTATTGTGTTCCCCCAAGAAACTTTGCGTTCACTTGCTCATATTTTGCATTCCCTTGCAAGAACTATTGTGTTCCCCCAAGAAACTTTGCATTCGCTCACTCATATTTTGCATTCCCTTGCAAGAACTTTTGCGTTCCGCCAAGAAATGTTGCGTTCGCTTGCAAAATAATGCATTCACTCCCTCATATTTTGCATTACCTTGCAAGAACTATTGCGTTCCCCCAATAAACTTTTGCGTTCACTTGTAAAACATTGCGTTCGCTCGCTCATATTTTGCATTCCCTTGCAAGAACTATTGCGTTCCCCCAAGAAACTTTGCGTTCGATCACTCTTATATTGTGCATTCCCTTGCAAAAACTATTGCATTCCCCCAAGAAACGTTGCGTTCGCTCGATCATCTTTTGCATACCCTTGCAAGAACTATTGCATTCCGCCAAGAAATGTTGCGTTCGCTTGCAAAATAATGCATTAGCTCGCTCATATTTTGCATTCCCTTGCAAGAACTATTGCGTTCCCCCAAGAAACTTTGCGTTCGCTCAATCATCTTTTGCATACCCTTGCAAGAACTATTGCATTTCCCCAAGAAACTTTGCGTTTGCTCAATCATCTTTTGCATACCCTTGCAAGAACTACTGCGTTCTTGTTATCCGGAGGCAATCTTATCTCATTATCATTGCACTGGCATATGTGCATTTTTGGTTAAATAAATAAAAATATATTTACATAAATATTAGTGCTGGGCAATCGATTAATCGTGATTAATCACATCCAAAATAAAAGTTTGTGTTTACAAAATATGTGTGTGTGTACTGTGTATAATTATTATGTATATATAAATACACACACATGCATGT
Organism: Paracanthobrama guichenoti; assembly: GCA_018749465.1. NCBI lineage: Eukaryota > Metazoa > Chordata > Actinopteri > Cypriniformes > Gobionidae > Paracanthobrama > Paracanthobrama guichenoti. Next base: position 8,481,894 of record CM031967.1, read on the forward strand.
ACATATTTAGGAAAAATATGTTAGATTTATGTATAAAATATTTATATACAAGATAAATTATATAAATATACGGCTCTGGAAAAATTAAGAGACCACTTAACATTGAAAAATCAATGTTAAGTTGTCTCAATTTTTTCCAGAGCTGTATATTTATATATATATATATATATATATATATATATATATATATATATATATATATATATATATATATATATATATATATGTATATATATATATATATATATATATATATATATATATATATATATATATATATATATATATATATATATATATACACATACATACATACATACACAACCATACATGCAAATATTTCTTATATATACATGAAGGAGTGTGTATTTATATATACATAATTATACACAGTACGGACACAAACTTTTACACAAACCTTTATTTTGGATGCGATTAATCGTGATTAATCGATTGCCCAACACTAATAAATATTTATAAATAAATACAAAAATAAGTATGTAAATAAATATATACAAATCTATAATGTAAACATAAATATACATACAAATAAAAAGGTGATTTAAAAAAATAAAAATTAAAGTGAAATTAAATAAAAAAGACTAAATAAATGTAATGAATATAAATATATAAATAAAATGGAAATTTAAAAAAATAAGAACAAATAATCAAGAAATTTAAATTAATTAGAAACATAAAAATAAAAATAATATTAATATAATTAACTAATATTTTTTGGATGCTGCTCGCATTTGTTATGTAGTAAGTTTATGTGACAGTGTAGCTTACTACTATCGGAATAATAAACTGTAACTGTGTATAGCGCACAGTTTCACATGTAATACAACTCACATACAATACATATGGCACTGTAAGCAGTACGCCGCTATTCCATTCATTAGTCAAAGAGAAACTGAGGGTGGAAAGCAACAGAAAGAGAAAAAGCAAAAAGCTGCCGCAGTTCTAAAGTCTTGAGTCGAGGAAAGAACATGGATCCTTTTCTTGGCCTGGTCTGCGGTGGCCCAGCATGGAGGCGTGTGTTTGCCTGAGTCTAGCAGAGACCCTGAGGTGAGCGTTACCCCGCTCGGCCTCTCAGGCCCGCAGTGGTCCTCCACAGGGAGGTCTTTGAATAGAAAGCCTGCCGTTTCCTTCAGTACAAGGGGGTCTTTGATAATGGCACTACGGAAGCCTATAGGGGCCCAAAGGACAAATAGAAACACATGCCAATTATGCTCGTTCATTGACTATAAATGAGACCGGTCAGACTACACTCTGTACTCGTGTATTAAAAAAAAAAAAAAAAGGACTCCCCAAAGGTGGAAAGCCACGCATGAGAGAAGCTAAACATGCTGCTTTTCTAATAGTGATTCTTGAAAAACTTTTGAAAACGAATGATGAAAACAACAACAAAGAGCCTTAGGGACGCACAATGCTGTAGCGTTATTGATGCGGAGAAAAACCGCGAGGCTTAGCATCAGATAAAGAACGCCGCTGCGTACAGTACCGAGCAAGGTTCACTGTGTGGTCTTATTATGGGCATACAAGTGTTTATGTGTGTGTGTTTGTCAGAGAGACCCACCACAGGTCTGTCGACTCAGCGTCTCTAAGGGCAAAGGGCTGTATGGTTCTGGCTTTAACCTCAACCTCCAGGAAAACAGCACAACTTTTCCAGCTGACGCAGCAGGATGTGGCCCTGCTGATATGCCACTGTAAATTGATATTCGATAGAGCTGCATGATTGCTATATGCGTCACAATTTGAATGATGAATATTTAAGAGATTTTCATGAGCAAAGTTCACCCACCTCACCCTTCACCGTCAATAAGTTTGTTTCCCAGCATGCATTATAGGTACTAGTTTTATCATTTTAGCAAATTAATTAGCTTTTTTTAAAATATCCTTTACCTAGTGTTAATCTTGTTAGCAAAATAACTGACAAAAATGTTCAAATACAAAGGTTTTTGTAGTCAAAGTTAACAAATGACTTGAAGCAAACAAAATGTGTAAATCACCTTTCCGTAATAACACTAAAATGCATCTAGAAACACGGAAAATGAATATCAATAAAGCATAAAAATTCACAACATTGTTCAATAGTGTACTCTATATACATGCATACGTTAATTGATATGAAATTAAGATTTCTTTAATTTTTAACTAAATATATTTGTTGCAGACTAGAATTAGATGCAATTTTAGTTTAAATGAAAAACTAATCAGTATAACATGAAATAATTAGTGCTGTCAAATCGATGAATCGCATCTAACAAACATTTTAGTTTATATAATATATGTTTTTATATAAAGTATTATATATATATATATTTGATGGAAATTATGTTGTTGTGGAAATGACTACGACCAAACTCACAGCACTCTTGCTCATTTGAGTGCTTAATTGTTAAAACGTTCACCATTTTGACATGTAGAAAACGGCATTCTATATATTTTTAGCTTGCTAAGTGAAACCAACACCTCCAGCTGAATGTCTGTGCACTGTGGGGGCTGCTGGGAAGATTTCCGGCTCAAACTAAATGACAGTCGCCTCTGGAGGGTTCGGTCACCAGCACACAAGGAGGAGAAAAGAGCAAGAGTGACTTTGGGGGAAAAAACACTTGTCCCTGCGGCAATCAATTACAGTCCATTTGCATTTCCAACACTTCTAGGTAGCTCTTCACACTATTAGAGTAATTTATACAACTTATACGGCTCATTTGCAGATTGATAGCTGCCATTCCTTAACCGTGCATAATGAACGTCTCATCAAAGGGGCTAAAGTCACCGCGCTGGATCTGACGGCGAAGTACCGGCCCACTTTCCGTCTTCATCAAGACTTAATTTGCCCTCACCAAGTCACAGCCCCCAGATAGCTTCTCCTGCCTGCTTAAATGCATCATTTGCTTCTCTTAGAGATAAAACAGTTTGGGTTAGTCACCAAATTGGGAAAGCAGAAGCAAGTGAGCAAACCGGGATTACAGAACAGCAGGGGCGAAGTGAGTTGGCTTGTGTTAAAAACAGCTCTGGGATCAGTAAGCCAGATGTTAGTGTTCTATTTGAATATGTTTTGTTTAATGGTTGATGTGTGAGTTAGCGCAGAGGACCATTTTGCACTAGCCTAGCTTCAGACAGGTGCTAAATCCTTTTTTCCATTTTCAAGATGTGATTATGAATAATTGATCAGTAGTTTAACTGATTTTGCTTTAGGACCTAGATTTTACATTGGGCATTAAGTGTCTTTATAAATGGAGAGGTTCACCCAAAAACTGTTCAAACTGTTTTTTGCCCACCCATATAATTAAAGTCAATGGGATCCAAAACAACATTGATTCGACCCCATTGACTTCCACTGAATGGATAAAAAGAAAAACCTTATCACATGTTCCACAGAAGAAAGTCATACAGGTTTGGAACGGCATGAGTGTGAACTTGTATTATTTGCACTGTATTATCTACTGTAATAGATTTATTTTATGTGTAGTATTACTTTCAAATTAAGTATTAATTCTAAGAACGCCCTGTTCGTTTCTCCTGACCCAGGAAAAATCCAGCCATAAATAGATATCTCTATTCTTATTAATATTTCATCTCAAAATAACTGTCACTCATAGCTCATTATAGTCTATGGGTATGGCCTACATTCAGGACGAGTAGGAGATCTGGCACTGATCATAGACTGCGCTGACATCAAAATCAAATTGGGGTCATTTGCCTATAAAGAACATGAATCTAGGAATCGCTCTTTATGCATAAATGGCTCTTTAGCCTCTGTCTTCCCACCTGCACATTTGTTTTATCACACTGTACAAATCGCAGAGACTGATACACTCGGAATCAATGAGGCATTAAGCGTAGCCCACACTGCAAGTCACTCTTTCGTCTTTTAATTCTGTGGAACAAAAAATAAATAAAACAGACACAGAGAAAGAACTGACGCTCTTTTAGTGCAGATGCTATGATACATTTCAAATCTGGCTAACCAGTTTTCAGGTCTGCATCATTTCCAACAAGCAAAAGGCCAATGAAATTGTGAAAGGAAAGAGCGCAAATGGAGGTCAAGGTAGTGGAAGGTGGAACCAGAGCCGATCCTCCCTATACGCAGAGTACGCAAACTACGTAGGGCCCCGAACCACCAGGGGGCCCACTTGCTCTCAAGAATCAGCTATTTAGGGCTGTGTTTTAGTTTAGGTTTTGATTTTTTTGCTTCCATCGATTATGAAAACATGATGCCGCTTTCCGTTCCTTTCCTTTAAAGGATTTTACCATACGTTGTCACCAAACGTAACATCCAAATCAGTCAAATCACGTAACGCCATGTGTAAAAGCCCATTGAGCTGTGAAAGAGACGCTGTTCAACAGACGGCTTTCCATCTGTGCGATCCGAGACGGAGAGAAACATGGACAAGTACAGGCTACTTTGGGCTTCGGGTGAGTGCTTAAACAGACAAATGCACGCAAAAATGTGTCAAAATGTCCTTCTTGGGGACTTAAACGTATTCAGTTAGGTCTTTGGTGAACAGCAGGGTTATTCTGTTAGCTGGGAAAGTAATCAAATGCTTGTCAGAGTATTGGTTCTGTGCATTTGGTCTTAAAGTGACCGCAGCTGATAAACCCGCTGCTCGCTCTTCCCTGAATAACATTAGTAACTTTAATAAGAATCACTATTTAATTCATGCAGTGAAGACTATGCAATGTCTTATTTAAAAAAAATTTTTTTTATGTTTTATTCAATTTCTGTATGGTAGGCTATTATAAGCAGTAGGCTAAATTGTTCATTTCATTCATATCTTTTTTTTTTGGTTGTATTTATCCTATTACTTTTTTTTTAAATCTTTTAACTCACTGTTGTTTGTTGACAGTGTACACTGCTCTAAAAGACAGATTAAGGGGTTGGGGGTCATTCAGGTTTTTTTTTGGTTTTTTTTAAACACCCAGACAAAGTTTTGCTTAGGGCCCTCAGAAGTCTAGGATCGGCACTGGGTGGAACCAACAACAAGAAAAACACCAAAATGCTAGCTTGCTACAAGCCCACATCCTTCCAACCAGTCTCACCCATATTTGTTAAAGCTATTTTTCACACTCTACTGTGTATAAACCATTGTTAGGTAGTGAGGCTGACAAGTTTGAGATATTTCTATTTTTTATTTTGATACTTTTAGCAGTGGTACTTTAGTTAGCATGCTAATCATTTGCAGCAGACTGCACAGTAAAATCCTCTTAGAAAAGTTGCATTGGTGTCTTTTAGCTTCCTTACAATGACAAGTCGACTAGTTGTTCAGGTAATCCACTGACTATTCATCTTGTGCACTGTGCATCATGATGTTAAAAACATGACAGAAAACACAAAACTGTTGGTTAATAAATACACCAGCTGACAAGCTTGTTTCTTGTAGTGCCCCTTTAAAGTACCTTTAAAGGGATAGTTCACCCAAAAATTTAAATTCTATCATCATTTACTCACCCTCAATTTGTTCCAAACCTGTATGAATTTCTTTCTTCTGCTGAACACAAAAGTAGATATCTTAAAGTTTGTCAGTAACCAAACAGTTTCTGGTCCCTATTGACTCCCATAGTATTTTCCCCCCTCTATACTATGGAAGTGAATGGGGTTCGGTTACCCATGTTTGGTTACCCATATTCCTCAAAATATCTTATTTTGTGATCTCCAGCAGAAAGAAAGTCAAACAGGTTTGGAACAACTTGAGGGTGAGTAAATAATGATACCTATCTCTCTCTCTCTCTCTCTGGTAAACATTTGGGTACAATTAACTATGTTTTATCATCTTATTTTAAACATATCAACATTTGTAACCAATTAATGTCTAACTGTAACCATACACTTATTAAACCATTTATTAATATAAATATAAATTATGTGCAAAATTGTTTTGATTATTAACATTAAGATCGAAGTGCTACCTATTGTAATACAATATAGTCACACTACAGCAATGCTCTCCCACATATTTTGCTATTTTAACTGCCCTTACTTCCGTCGTTGATGTAAGTAGCAGTGGGTGGTAATAGACAGGAAATGTACAGTTTTACAGTTTCTTTAGTCATTTTTCATTTAGTCATTTGGTTATCTTGCAGCCTGAACCACTGTAGTGAAAACCCCTTACAAACAACACATTCACATGTTCATGATTCTGTGATGTTGGTTAATGAGGACATTAAAATTTTTTTAGTGTTTTATTTGGATAATGGTTTTATATCTAAATGATTGAAGTCACAGTCCATATCACATTAACAATGATGCTTTTAATCAATTTAAATATATAATAATTAGACTAAATAAGAATTGTATTTTACACTAAAAGTTACAACATTAATATTTATGTCTTAAAGCCACAATATGTAATTTTTTGCTAGAGGTCGCTTATTCAAAACAAAGGCGTAGTTGGATGACACCTTGATTTCACAGAGCTTTTATTATGCGCAGACGACTGCTTCCGCTTCTTCTGCTCGTGTATGTGGGATAACACAGCGCTGTTTTATCATATTAGATACATTTGAGTGTGTTTAGTTATGTTATAATGCTATTCTGTGCGTTCACTCGGTGGCTACTGTGAGACACTTGTTACACACTGCAGTGAGCTAGATCGATATTAGGCGTGGTAAAACATGGTACTCGTGGTAAATCAAGAAAACAAGATTTAAACAATAAGACTAACTGTGTTGAGCTGTATAACAATGACTTGTTTTCTGTCGATGAATGTATCCAAACAGTTGATCACCTGCCTAATAAAACACATAATATATTAAAGTGTCTTTGGTGTTTCCATGGTTTCTACAAAATAAAATGGAATGGAAATCGAGGGTAACGCGGATATGATGTCATTTAAAAATTCTTGGAAACATTTGGGATAATGTAAGTAAACAAGTAAACAAAATATATAACACTGTTCTAGGGTTTTTGTAAAATCTTACATATTGTGCCTTTAAACTGTTCAATTTTTAAACTTTAAACTCTCAAGCTTTTATTTTGTCAGAAAGCTACAGGTTGATAAGTTTCTAAACACTTCTCATTACAAATCTAATGAAATGCTAAAACTTATGTATGAGGTGGATGTAAAATAATGTGATAAAACTCCCTGCAGTTTCCCCATGAACCCCAAGGGGTTCTCAAACCCTCGTTTGGGAAACCTTAAATGTAGAAAACCTAAAATCTCAACAACTACTTGCCACTGTTTCAAAATTATGTTTCAATAAGAAGTTTCAATATGTTTCAATAAGAATTGTTCAGTATCATAAATGTAAGTTTGCTCAAATGATTGCTAAAATGTCCAGCTAATGAGCATTTATAATGTGTCTAATATAATTTTTTATATGTAGCATTTCTGATATTAGACACAACATGCCAAACAATTGTGTCCCCCTGTGGAGAAGAGTCTGGCACACAATGCGGGACACCGACATATGCTTCCGCCTCATCCACCCCCTTCAAACACCTTCGTTCATCCAGCATAGATAGGAGGTATGATGGTGGACAGTGGTAGAAAATGGAACAGAGTCATTGTGGGCAGAAAGAGATATGTGCTAACAAGGAAACGTGGGGCAATCGAAAACAAAAGGATGCAGAGTAGCGATGAAGAGGGAAACATGACGAGCGATGACAGGCCAAACCAGACGAGAGGGGGAAGAAGTGAGAGAGGAGGTGTGAAAGACAGGAAAGGAGAGAGAGTGTCAAGGTGAGAAGGAAAGAGAATTGGACACAGTGGAGTGTGTCCACAGTTGTAACACATCATATCTCGCTCTACATCTCAACATCTTCCTAAGGCCCAAGGGTACTAAGCCAAAGAGGTGTGTGGGTCTTCGGTAAAGAAAGAGAGAAAGCGAGAAAGATAGTGGACCCTTGTAACATGGAGTGGTCAATTGTTAGCAATAAGAGATACCACTGATTATTTAATACCTAATAATATCAAGTCCAAGTCCAACAAACCTGTATGAGTTTCTTCCTTCTGCTGAACACAAAAGAAGATATTTGAAGAATATTAGTAACCAAACAGTTGACGGTAGTCATTGACTTCCATGGTTTTTTTTTTTTTTTTTCTTACTATGGAAGTCAATGGTTACGACCAACTGTATGGTTACCAACATTCTTCAAAATATCTGCTTTTTAGTTCAGGAGAAGAAAGAAACTCATACACGTTTGGAACAACTTAAGGGTAAGTAAATTAATTTTCATTTTTCATACGAATTGCAAAACAAAATACTGTTTTCAGACCGGTTTTCTGTACACTCCCCCTGCCTGTCATTGGTCAAACAAACAAATAGGCCCATCCCAAACTCATGCTATTGGTTGAGCCATTGCTGCCATGTTGGAATGTTTGGGATAATCAAACTAACAGTAAAGTGAAAATATATATATATGTACTGCTTATTTCCTTTTCAATCTAATACTAAGTAATATCAAGTTCCATTTCACAGATATTAATAATTCTTAAAATTTAATAATTTCTAAAATGAAGTTGGTAAGTATAGACATTTTATTTATCCAAGAATTCATACTAGCTGCCTAGAAGTTTAGACTTTCTTTCAAAAAAGCTGAATTAGCTGAATAAGCGTTGTCTTACGAATTGCTAGATTTGCAACATTGTTTTCAAACTCCCACTGCCTGTCCTTGGTCAAACAAACAGACAGCCCCATCCACAAACTCATGCCATTAAGTTGAGTCAGTGCTGCTATGTTGGACTAGTTGGGATACTCAAACTAAAGTCTTGGTTTGCCGTTTACCAGAAAAACTGTACTTGCCTGACTGCATTGTGCAAAGTGTAAAGTTTGGTGGACGGGGGATTATGGTGTGGGATTGTTTTTTTCAGGGGTTGGGCTTGGCCCCTTGGTCCAGTTAAGGAAAGTTAAGGAAATTCCTTAGTTAAGGAAATCTTAATGCTTCAGCAAACCAAGACATTTTGGACAATTTCATGCTCCTAACTTTGTGGGAACAGTTTGGGGATGGCCCCTTCCTGTTCCAACATGACTGCGCACCAGTGCACAAAGCAAGGTCCATAAAGACATGGATGAGTGAGTTTGGTGTGGAGGAACTTGACTGGCCTCAACCCGATAGAACACCTTTGGAATGAATTAGAGTGGACACTGCGAGCCAGGCCTTCTCATCCAACATCAGTGCTTGACCGCACAAATGCGCTTCTAGAAGAAAAAAATTCCCATAAACACAATCCTAAACCTTGTGGAAAGCCTTCCCAGAAGAGTTGAAGCTGTTATAGCTGCAAAGGGTGGGCCAACTCCATATTAAACCCTACGGATTAAGAATGGGATGTTATTAAAGTTCATGTGCCTTTCCGATCTATGTGATAGAGGTGGAACAAAAGTTTTGACTTTTTCTTCGTTTTAAATAAAGTGCACTGATCATATGTGATTCTGTTCAAGTCTCTGACTTTCTAAGTCTCTAATGACATTTAGAAATAAACTAGATCATGTGACAAAATATGAATAATGACTGATCTGGTCTTTACATGTGTACATGCACACACTCACACACACACACACACACACACACACATCACGACCACCAGGAGAACAAGACTCCAGAGAAGCAGAAATTAGATTAGATTTAATTAGACGGCTATGTATTAAACTGGCACAAATAGATCTCCTCAATGCTATTATAATAGACCTGACTTATGTATGGTAGCCTGCTATCTGACTTGGTCTTTTTAGATAAATGTTATGCTTTGCTTTCGACTTTATCTGATGCATGTTATTAATCAGTCAGGAGAGCAGATTTTGGCAACAAACTCTGTTTTCCCTTTCAAATTTCTACTTTGAAACGTTTGCCTATTAGCATTCACATGTAGGCGACTAATGCAGCATGGAGCAGGTGATGTATGCTAGGCTAATGTTAACGTCTGAATATCAAAACGCGCTTCGCTGTGCTGGAGTGATGGAGCACTGTGGCTAAGGGGCTCGCTGTTTTTTGTACTCCATAAAATATGAAGGGAATCGTCCTTTCCGAGTCTAAATGACACCAGCTGTGCTTTAATGGACCTGAATGGACACATCGCAGGTGCGGTGGGATGCTGTTATTGCCTGGAGCTCTGTTTCTGGCTGGATGGATGCCTTTATCTTTAAGCCCATATAAAAACATCGGGGGTAGGTAGTAATCATATTGCAGCATCAGGAGGATAGCCTGAAAGTTTAAGTCAATGTAATTCAATCAACATGTCATGAACCTTCCGTACTGTATATCTGAAAGCGATGAGGAAATGCAATAAACCCTTTCACAAAGGACTAGTGGTCGACCAATATAGTTTTTTCATTGGCAATATGAGTATATAGTCCCAGGTGGCCGACGTGAGGATCTACTATAGTTCGCATTTTTCTAATTTAGTAAAATTCTCATGAACTCACTTTATGAACTCACTTGACTCAGCACCCAATTAGTAGGCCCTGTTTACACCTGGTATTAAGATCAGTCGATTAGTGTTGTCACGATACCAAAATTATGACCAGACTAAAATAACTCAATACAATACTAAATCGATACCACAGCAAAAAAAACAGTAAAAGCCTAAAAACTCCGTTGGCCAGCATGTTCCTGCCCTGCTTTTTGACCATTCCCCCCTCTTTATTTAAAAATAATAATATAATAATAATAATAATAATAACTACATGCCAGTGTGAACATCCATACAGAGATGTTTGCAACAATCACATCATTATCAGTCATGTTAACATTCACTAGCCTTTCACTATTCTGGTTGGGATGACCCAAATCTCATTTCATGATACTAATAATTAAATATTTTTTTAAATGTAATTTTATAAATCACAATATAGATATTTAATTTTATCTTTTTAAAAAAAGAAAATAAGCAAAAATGTAAATGACAAACAATATGACAAAAACAGCGCATTATTTTCAGCTACAGTAGATCTATTTAACAGAAGCATTCAAGAAAGAAATTAATTAAATGTATTAAAAAAAAAAAAAAAAAAAACTGCATAGTCTTCACTCTATAAATTACCTATACACTGATTCTCAAGTAATTCAGTCAAGCATGGGGTGGTTTTCTATTTTCTTTTGTTGTTTGATTAACATAAAATTATTAATAACATAAATATTAGGTCCGGCCCTTTAAGAGCTGCACGTACCCAATACACTGTAACACATCCGGTTTCTCACTCAACTCTGGATACGTTCACTAAAGACATATCCGACTGTGTTTACCTGAATACTCATCAGGACGTGCATTTTTACATGTTTTTGACCATTTAAACCCAATAATCCGCAAAACTGACATCGTGATCGCATGCTGTCCGACTAGTGAAAGAAGTGTGCGCACGCTTCAGGTCAGAGTCCGTCAGCGCAAGCACGTCCTGCCTTGTGCTTTATTTTCTCATGCATGCGTTTCTGTTGCTTTCTTCATCATGCTCTGCATTATATATTTAACTCTTCTGATTCCAATGTTTAGTGAACAGTGAAAGCAGAGCTCTGCACACACGTCCTGACTCCTGTCACACATTGACACAAATAAATACTGCTCTTATTAGGGTGCTGTCATTCTTAAAGTACCGGTACTAATCAAATTTCACATCGTACTGTTTTTAATAGCAGGGTATCGCGATACTTTTCTAGTACCGGTATATTGTGCAACACTACGGTCGATTGGATCACAAGAAGACGAGGGAGACACATACCCATTTACACCTGGCCTTTTATTCTCTTTTGTCCACTTTCAACCACTTCTGTCCTGATTTCTTCGAGGGGAGGGTCTATGGGCAGGTAAATGTATGGGTTTTTCCAGATCTTTCGATCTATTGGACAAAAAAGCTTGCGCTATTTACATAAGAACGTGCCTGTAGATGACAGAAAAACAAATGGAGAGCAGCAGCTTTTGACCATCCATCCATCCATCTATTTATTTGTCAATTTGTACATCTATTTGTTTGTCTATCCATCTGTCAAAATGTCTATATATCCATCTTTCAGTTTACACATCCAGTTTGTGTATTTATTCTCATCTATCTACCTATCGTTTTGTCTCTTCATCTGTCCACTCATCCATCCGTCCGTTTGTCCATCTATCCTTCGCCTGTTTGTCTGCATATCCGTCTATTTATCATTCAATTAATTTATCAAATCATGACTATATAGGCCTACCTATCAATTTCTCCATCCATCCATCCATCCATCCATCCGTCAGTCTGTCAATCTATCCTTCATTTTTTTTTCCATGTTGGTTCAACCTAGTATATTAATATACCACAAAATTCAATAACAGAAGCTCCACTAAATGTCTAGCATAACTAAACATTAAACTTTAAAAGAAACTACCAACATATTTCCCATTACTGAAAAACCCATAAAATAACACTTAATGCCTAAATTTACTCTCCTAATGCAGTTCCTTGCAAAGCAGTTTAACTGTCAAAAAATATGTAGTTTTAACACAAATGAATTATGAATTATTTAATTAACATTAAATGAAGTAAACTTCACTTTTAATTATATTAGGTGGATTGAACAGCATTCAATTAAGTTGTGACAAAATGTTTAATTGTGTTACTTTAGCTCATATTAATTAAACTGAACAAGAGGCATAACATACGTTTTGAGGGTATATTTGTTTTATAATGTCAATTGTGATTTGCTTTGATGCAACAATGTGTATAATAGCATCAGATCACAATTTCTCATTGAAGCAAAATTCGCCGATCAGCAAGGAGCAAAACTTTTCTTCTTCTTTGTCCTTCAGAACAGATCCTGTACAGTCCTGTAGCATGGGTCAGGGCTATATTGCCCTCTATAGGTCTGGTCCATCCTGAGCTATTGGGTCAATGTAATTCAATTAAGTTAAAACAGCATTCCCTTGTTTTATGTTAAATAAAACTGATTGAGTTAGGTTACAACAACAGAAATAGATGTTATAGGTAGAATCAAGTAGAAATACCTCCTTAAAGGTGCACTATGTAAAAAAAGAAATTCAGTAAAATATCCAAAAACCACTAGGCCAGTGTTATATATTTTGTTCAGTTGAGTACTTACAATATCCAAAATGTTTCCAACTATTAGTGAATCGTGAGAAAATTGCCTTTTTAACCACGGAACCGGGACGTGTGAGGGCATCGCCTGTCAATTGCTTCATATCTGCGTTACCCTCGGTTTTATTTAGCAGAAACGCTTTACTCTTACTGCAGTGTGCAACAAGTGTCATAGCAGCCTTGCGGCGAACATACAGAGTAATGTCATAACATCATTTTCAACACACTCAGATGTATCTAATATGATAAACAGAGCTGCGTTACCTCATACTCATGACCGGAAAAGCGGAAATGGCACCGAAGACTGTGGCATAATAAAAGTCCTGCTGCTCGCGAGGCGTGTTGCGTTCATCTTATTAACCATCGCTCCAGCAGCCTTGCTCAGCTCCCACAACACTCGGTCTTGCTCTGCTTCATACTACAGTAACGTTAATAACCACATCAATGATTTCTGCCCGAGTCCGATCCTGATTCTTTTCCACCGGCTGTGAGGTGAAGACCACATGTCCCAAGATTCTGCGCTAAAGCTTGGCGTCATCAAACTACGCCTTTGTTTTGAATTGGCGACCTCTAGAGGACGGAAAAGTTACATAGCACACCTTTAAAGCAACAACTGCACATGTTACAGTGAAGTACAGTCATATGAAATTAACTTCCTTTGCACAGGGTTTCTGGAGGTTTTATGAAGGTAGATTTAAGATCTTTTTAAGACCAATTAAAGAAAATGTAAGGAATAAATTGAAGAGAACATACGTCAGTATGTTATCTTCCAATGGAACAAATACACAAGAACAAATATCTTCCAATGGGTTCATAAAAATCTACTTTATTCAAATGTAAGTAATTTGACAGATGTGTTGTTGTTTTAAACATAAACTCACTTAATTTTGTTGCATTTCTCAGAAAACAAGACTTAATTTAGTCATTTTGCATGACAAGTAAGTGTATCTTGATTTAAGAATGCTTTGAATTTGTACTGGAAAACAAAATTTTATTTTTATTTATTTATTTTTTTGCAGTGCATGCAATTTAATCTTTACAAAAATTGTATTTAGGGCCCTAAGAAATCTGTTTTATTTATTCATTTTATAGTTTATTCTGTTTAAATTTTTCTGGACTCTGCTTAAATGGTTGAATTAAATTTGACTGACTTTCATTCATCTTGAACACAAATGATGATACGTTTAATGAAATGGGAAAGATTTCTGTCCCTCCATTGACAGTCTAAGCAACCACCACTTTGACGCTTCAGAAAGTTCATAAAGAGATCCTAAAACTAATACATACGAATCAATCGGTTCAGTCCAAATTTTCTGAAACGACACGATCACTTAATACGATGAACGAAAGTCTTATAGGTTTGGAACGACATTAGACTAAAATAAATGATGACAGAAATTCATTTTTGGGTGAACAATCCCTTTAAGGTGTACTGATCTATTTTTGATTTATTCCTCCAAAATTTGACAACTTCTGTGACATTCTGTATTATACAGTAAATTCTATTTTTATGAATGAATTCTGTAATTTCACCCACGTTTTCTGCATTACAGAAATCATAGGGCCCTAATTTAATGCCATGATATTGATGTAAGACTTTCTGCTCCAATTTAAACACATTTTAAGCCCTTAAATTGTGGAAGGTCAAATTAAGGTCAAATACTTTTTTAAGACTGAGTAAACCCTCTTTGTAATACAGCATCCTGTTTGGTACGCCAACTCAGATTTAGGAATTGAATTAGAAAGCGAAAGCTATTCTCAGTTCAATTCTGAACGGTTTCAGGTCAGTCTGTCGCTACTAATATGTATATGTGAATGTCCTTTAACTTTGGTACTGATTCGGGAAGAGCCTGACACTTACACCACTCTATTAAGAATCCTCAGTTGATCAGTTTCACAGCCACACCTTGAGGAGCCACAACAACCGTTTACGGCTCTCGTGTGGAATGGTGTACTCACGATTAAAGTGTATCAAAACCAAGACTGGCTTGGCGCTGTCTGTAAGAGCCTCTCTATATGTAAATAACCGAAGCCGGCATCGGTGCACGACAGAAAAAAAAAAAAAAAAAAAAACTTGTCTTATTTAGCGGCAGAAGGCTGCACAGGCTGATCCAGTCATTATTTGAGGCAGAGAGCTTTTCTGCACAAGCCCTTTGTGAGAGGAAATTGCATTAATGAACTCTGATAAGAACAATCAACTCCAGCGGCTCTTATTTTATTCTGCTCTCTCAAATAACCTATTAAATGTAGATTCTCCCAGGCTTCATCATTAACAACTCTCTCTTTCTCTCTCCTATGACAGGAGGACAACTGAACCTCACCTCAGTTAAACAGGTGCTTTAGTAGCAGAGGAACCAGGTGAGCGGCAATCCGTCACCTCCTCTGCTGCTAGTTTTAACCTTTCAATTTAGCAGCAGAATTAATATGGCCAGTTCTGCACCGCCTTGAACAGATGCCTCACAGGTGCAACCCAGAAAAGAAGACTGTCCTGGGCACACACACACACACACACACACACACACACCTGTAGTGCACGTTATTGGCCACAGGTACGGCTCGTCTCTGCCCAGCTGCAGGCCTCCGCAGAGGTCGGATGACATCAGCCCGGCCGTGACTCAAGTTATAGGCTGATTCAGGTCATTTTCTTTTAGCTGAGCTTAGATTTGGGTTGGGTGGGGGAGTTTACCCCTCATTATTGAGTCATGAGGCCTGCTTTAGCTGTGCTTTTTAAGGACATGCTGCCTTTGCCACAGATCTGAGGACGGTTGACTAGACATGGGGTTTTTTTTTTACTTATGGATGCAACGGACACCCCAAACAAGAAGATTTTATCTATGATGACTCTCCAATTTTCTGGAATAATAAGGCCGCTATATATTTTCATGCGTAAAGACCCATTTTACACTGTGAAAAATAAAATTAGGTGTAAATATGTATAAATTATTTATTACCTTCATAACTATATGCTAGTTATCAATAGTCTTAAAGTTATTTTTAACAGTATCTCTCTCTCATATATATATATATATATATATATATATATATATATATATATATATATATATATATATATATAGGATAAATGTATTTCATAATATTAATAATATATGATTTTATTATAATTTATATAGAATTATAAGTATAATATAAGTAATTACATTTTATATATATATATATATATATATATATATATATATATATATATATATATATATATATATATATATATATATAGAGAGAGAGAGAGAGAGAGAGAGAGAGAGATTAAATAATAATAATAATAATAATAATAATAATAATAATAATAATAAAGTCTACTGCATTGTACCAACAATACATTGTATGGGTCAAAATTATCGATTTTACTTTTATGCCAAAAATTATTAGGGTATTAAGTAACGATCATGCTCCATGAAGATATTTTGTACATTTTCTACCATAAATATATCAAAAATATATTATTAATAGTAATATGCATTGCTATGGACTTCATTTGGACATATATTATATTCTAGATTTTCAAATAGTTGTATCTCGGCCAAATATTTTCCTATCCTAACAAAAAAATTTAAATTTTAAAAAAATTGAACCTTATGACTGGTTTTGTGGTCCAGGGTCACACACATACATACATATATATATATATATATATATACACACAATTAAAGGGTAATGTGGATGGGTATCTTTCCTGTAGCTCAAACAATAAGAGCGTAGTGCTAGCAACGCCAAGGTCATGGCTTTGATTCCCAGGGAAAGCGAGAACTGACAAAAAAAAAAAAGTAAAAATGTCTACCTTGAATGCAATGTAAGTCGCTTTGGATAAGAGTGTCTGCCAAATGTAAATGTAATATATATATAGATAGATATAGATATATAGTTTTTGAGGTTTTTTAACCATCCACATTACCCAGGCTGTGTGGGTGGGGGTAACAGTGTCTATCCAGAAAGTCAAGATGGCCGTTTTATGATGTCGGCCAGATTATTCCAGAAGACTGATGAGGCAAGGCGGAGTGCTGATTGATTAAGGCATCGACTGGAGAAATGTGCTGCGCTCATCCCGTAGGAGGGGCTGTGGATGAGAGACCACTCGAGAAAAACACACACCCTCACACTTCAAGACACTCAGGTCAAAGAGACGGAGATAAATGAAAGGTCATTGTAAGTGTGTGCGAAAAAGGGGGCCGGGGTGAAATATATATGCTGCAAAAATATACAGAACAGACCTGCTAAAGGGATAGTTCACCCAAAAAAAAAAAGAAAAATCAGTCATCATTTACTCACCTCACGTAACTCCAAACTTTCCAATGACTGACTTCGGTGGAACACAAAAGGAGATATTTTAAAACCTGATTTCCATGCAGTTACTTTCAAACTTTAAAAGGAGCACAAAATCATTATTAAAGTAGTCTGTATGACTCACTCTTCTGAAGCCATACGATTGCTTAGTGTGATACAGTAAACAGACTTAAAAACTTAAGATCAACTTAGCTTAATATTTAACAATATTTGAAAATTCAGTTATTTAAAGGGATAGTTCACCCAAAAATGGACACCTTCAAACCATCCTAGATGTATATGATATTCTTCTTTCAGACGAACACAATCAGAGTTATATTAAATGTCCTGGCTCTTCCAAGCTTTATAATGGCAGTGAATGGCAGCACAAAATTTGAAGGCCAAAAAAGTACATCCATCCATTATAAAGGTAATCCACACAGCTCCGGGGGGTTAATAAAGGCCTTCTGAAGCGAATCGATGTGTCAAATATCCATATTTAAAACTTTATTAAGTAAAATATCTAGCTTCCGGCACACCTCCTTACGCAGAAAGTGTAGCGCCTCTCGCAGTTCAAAACTCTTACGCCATCGTCGCACCAGTTACGCTTTTTCCATCCGTTGAATACGGAAAGCTAGATATTTTACTTTATAACACGTTAAATATGGATATTTTTCTCATAAGGACTTTATTAACCCCCGTGCGGATTAATTTTATAATGGATGGATGCACTTTTTTGGCATTCAAATTTTGGGCTGCCATTATAAAGCTTGGATTAGCCAGGACATTTTTTAATATAACTCCGACTGTATTCGTCTGAATGAAGAATGTCATATACACCTAGGATGGCTTGAGGGGGAGTAAATCATGGGCTAATTTTCATTTTTGGGTGAACTATCCCTTTAATATTGCTGCATTATTTTCCTGTTATCACCGCAAAGCTTCTTTTAAACAATTTGTATTGTAAAAGGCGCTATATAAATGAAGGTGACGATGTCTAAATGGTGAACAAATAATTATTTTGAGTCAGATCTTTTCAATTAATCAATTTATCCATTTGAATGATTCATTTACAAAATCACACTGATCTGGACTCAAAGATCCGATTCATTTGTTTGTTCTTCACACAAAGCTATTGTAAAACTTCAGAAGACTTGGAAATGGTAAATGAAAATGTTGCCTTGAAGTCAATGGGGACAAGAAACTGTTTGGTTACCAACATTCTTCAGAATTCTTTTATGTTCAACACAGCACAGAAACTGTGAACTATGAACTATCCCTTCAACAATTACCTCTTCACCAGTGTAAGAACTAGCAAAATCTACTGGTTCAAACCTCTAAAACGTAGCTTAACAGAATATCCGGAAGAGAGAGTTTTAGAAGACTTGAAATGATTGTTTAAAAGCTCTGAGATGTGTTATTGTGTTATATATTGCCATATACTCTCTCTAAAGCAAGGTCGACTGGCCCATTTGCTCACACCAGTGCAGTGAATACAAAGTATGTAGCATTTGCTGACGGCTGAATTCTGACATAGAAAATCCACTTGCTTTAAGACAGAAAAAAAAAAAGACAAAAACATCAATTCAATGTCATCCTCGCCACAACTCCAGCCCATCAATCAATACACACTACCTACATCACCTCCCGTATGTGGCCTTGGAGTTTGACTCCCGGGAAAGAAATCTCTATGCTGTGACATAGAAGATTTAGACAATGGAGAGTGAGGTAGCGCATCAAGCTGGATTCTCTCGCCATTTAATCTGCCTTTCACACTAAACCAAATCCTCCTGGGAGAAATTGTACCTCGGAACGCCAAAAAAATTGACAGATGGGTTGCATTATTGATAGCAGTCTCCAGCAGTTTAAGAAATGAATGCTAATTCACGCCCAAGCTGGGTTTTACACAAGCTAATCTCCCTGATTTCAAAGTGTTTATTATGTATAGCAAAGGGTGCGAATCACAGAACTGACGGATAAAGCTGGGGAATCACAGGGTGTTAGAGAAACACTACACATTTGGGGTTGGGAAAAATTGACAATTGAAGAACTGGCTCCCTTACAATTCACAAGTCTGAATATTAACTGAATTCGCCACATTTCAGAGGAAGTTGATTTGGAATTTGAATTGGAATGACAGGAAGAAACATTTACTGAACTATAATTCAAAGAAATCCAACATAATGTATTCTGGGAAATTACATGAAATGCAAAAGTTAATTATTAAATTATAAAAGTTAAAATTATTAAATAAAGTACCGTTCAAAAGTTTGAGGTCAGTAACATATATATACACACACACACTCACCTAAAGGATTATTAGGAAGACCTGTTCAATTTCTCATTAATGCAATTATCTAATCAACCACATGGCAGTTGCTTCAATGCATTTAGGGGTGTGGTCCTGGTCAAGACAACTCCAAACTGAATTTCAGAATGGGAAAGAAAGGTGATTTAAGCAATTTTGAGCATGGCATGGTTGTTGGTGCCAGACGGGCCGGTCTGAATATTTCACAATCTGCTCAGTTACTGGGATTTTTCACGCACAACCATTTCTAGGGTATAAAAAGAATGGTGTGAAAAGGGAAAAACATCCAGTATGCGGCAGTCCTGTGGGCGAAAATGCCTTGTTGATGCTAGAGGTCAGAGGAGAATGGGCCGACTGATTCAAGCTGATAGAAGAGCAACTTTGACTCAAATAACCACTCGTTACAACCGAGGTATGCAGCAAAGCATTTGTGAAGCCACAACACGCACAACCTTGAGGCGGATGGGCTACAACAGCAGAAGACCCCACCGGGTACCACTCATCTCCACTACAAATAGGAAAAAGAGGCTACAATTTGCACAAGCTCACCAAAATTGGACAGTTGAAGACTGGAAAAATGTTGCCTGGTCTGATGAGTCTCGATTTCTGTTGAGACATTCAGATGGTAGAGTCAGAATTTGGCATAAACAGAATGAGAACATGGATCCATCATGCCTTGTTACCACTGTGCAGGCTGGTGGTGGTGGTGTAATGGTGTGGGGGATATTTTCTTGGCACACTTTAGGCCCCTTAGTGCCAATTGGGCATCGTTTAAATGCCACAGCCTACCTGAGCATTGTTTCTGACCATGTCCATCCCTTTATGACCACCATGTACCCATTCTCTGATGGCTACTTCCAGCAGGATAATGCACCATGTCACAAAGCTCGAATCATTTCAAATTGGTTTCTTGAACATGACAATGAGTTCACTGTACTAAAATGGCCCCCACAGTCACCAGATCTCAACCTAATAGAGCATCTTTGGGATGTGGTGGAACGGGAGCTTCGTGCCCTGGATGTGCATCCCACAAATCTCCATCAACTGCAAGATGCTATCCTATCAATATGGGCCAACATTTCTAAAGAATGCTTTCAGCACCTTGTTGAATCAATGCCACGTAGAATTAAGGCAGTTCTGAAGGCGAAAGGGTGTCAAACACAGTATTAGTATGGTGTTCCTAATAATCCTTTAGTTGAGTGTATATATATATATATATATATATATATTGCCAAAAGTATTGGGACACCCCTGCAAATCATTGAATTCAGGTGTTCCAATCACTTTCATGGCCACAGCTGTATAAAATCAAGCACCTATGCATGCAGAAACATTTATGAAAGAATGGATCGCTCTCAGGAGCTCAGTGAACTCAAGCGTGGTACCGTGATAGGTTGCCACCTGTCATCTGTCCATTCGTGAAATTTCCACGGTTAGCTGTTAGTGGTATTATAACAAAGTGGAAGCAATTGGGAACAACAGCAACTCAGCCATGAGGTGGTAGGCCATGTAAAATCACAGAGCGGGGTCAGCGCCAGCTGAGGGTCACAGTGTGCAGAAGACGGCAACTTTCTGCAGAGTCAATAGCTACAGACCTCCAAACTTCGAGTGGCCTTCAGATTAGCTCAAGAACAATGTGTAGAGAGCTTCATGGCATGGGTTTCCATGGCCGAGCAGCTCATCCAAGCCTTAAATCACCAAGTGCAATACAAAGCGTCGGATGCAGTGGTGTAAAGCACGCCGCCACTGGACTCTACAGCAGTGGAGACTTGTTCTCTGGAGTGACCAATCACACTTCTCTGTCTGACAATCCGATGGACGAGTCTGGGTTTGGCAGTTGCCAGGAGAACGGTATTTGCCTTAGTTCCAGTGAAAGGAACTCTCAATGCTTCAGCACACCAAGCCATTTTGGACAATTTCATGCTCCCAACTTTGTGGGAACAGTTTGGGGATGGCCCCTTCCTGTTCTAATATGACTGCGCACCAGTGCACAAAGCAAGGTCCATAAAGACATGGATGAGCAAGTTTGGTGTGGAGGAACTTGACTGGCCTGCACAGAGTCCTGACCTCAACCCGACAGAACACCTTTGGGATGAATTAGAGTGGAGACTGCGAGCCAGGCCTTCTAGAAGAATGACCAAAAATTCCCATAAACACACTCCTAAACCTTGTTGAAAGCCTTCCCAGAAGAGTTGAAGCTGTTATAGCTGCAAAGGGTGGGCCAACTCCATATTAAACCCTACAGAATAGGATGTCATTAAAGTTCATGTGCATGTAAAGGCCACACACACACACACACACTATCTATCCGGCCTGTAAATGTTCAAACTTCAACTAAAAGCTTAAAAACTTTTTGGTCTCTTTTTTGTACTTTTCTAGTTGAAAATTGCAGTTGAACTTTGAATTTTAAAATATACTTAAAATAAGATTCTAATTACTATTCAACTGCATTTAAATTCCATTCAGATACAGGAATCTAAAAAGAATTTTCAATTCAGTTCTCAATTATGCACAATCCTGGTACATGTAATGTATGTTACATCTCTAGAGCTTTACTTATTTATTAATTTTTTGCTAAAGTTTTGTTCGTTAAATCTTCCAACAAAGGTGACTCTCAATGGAAAAGGACGAATAGAGAGAGAGACTAGATTTACATCTTAAGGAAGTGGCTTTATTTTAACTATGATTAATCCTGGTTCATGCCTCACTTTGTAGAAGCCACCCAAGAGACTCATGGGATATTACCACTGTCACACTCGAACAGTAAAATAAACAAGCCCTGAGTTGCATGAGTTTCCAGAAATCCATCAGCGCGGCCCATAAATACTACTGATATGAAACCCAGATTTCTTTTGGTGCTTGAAAAACAATGTCATTCATCAATTATGAGACGACATAACCGGTTGAATAAATCTCAAAAATCTCACCCGAGGCAATTCCACAAATCATTTACAATGCGAACCTCGATCTTAATGCTGGACAATAAATGTATTGACATCTGCATTTTACGACTGACCTAAAAAAAACCCTCAATAAATGGATGCTCTGCCTTTCCCAGTGGTTCCCATGCCGGGATGAGCGAGTAGAAAAGTTTGGTAGATGTACGGAGTGAGGAATGAAGCGTCTCCGCAGAAACATGAATCACGCTGCATCATTCACCAACAAACAAATGTCATCTCTCCACCCAACCCGGCAGCTTCATCATGCTAAAGCTCCTGACAGCAAAGGAACATAAAATGAGCGGCCCAATTCGTCTCCCCAAGGCAACATCACTCCATCATTTCTCTACTTCTTTTTTTTCCTCCCTTCATCAAGTGCCTGGAAGAGAGCAAAGATAAAGGAAAAAAAAATCCATGCTTCACCTCAGGGAATAGGGGCAGGTGCTTAAAGGTGCGAATGCGATGAAGGCTTTGTTTCTATTCAGTTGTTAACAAGAAGACAAACGTTGACGCTGTTCACGAAAACATACTATTCTTACTTCCTGTGTCATTATTTGGTTTGACACACTGGATCTGGATCTAAATATAATTCTGCATGTTCATTTGCAACACTTCTCCTATTCATGATCTGATTCGTACACGTAACTCAGCTTTTAAATACGCTTTTAAGGGATAGCCGCAAATGAAAAGCACATATATTTTACAGCCCTGTTCCCCATGTACATACTATGTACTTATAGTAATAGCAGTAATGGTGTAATAACTAAGTATTAACCCTGAAACCTAACCTTAACCCATGTAGTTACCTTATATTACCCAGTACTTAAGTATGTAAGTGCACATACTGTAAAGGAAAAAAAAAAAAAAAAAAAGTGCAACCCTGTTTTCTATACAATGAAAGTCAACAGGGTCCAAACAGCATATGGACTCAAAAAATTTGAAGTTGGTAAGGTTTTCAATGCAATGAAAAGTCTGAATTTACTTGATTAAACGAATGTAATAATGTGAAATATTAATACTTTTTAAAATAAATGCTCAAATTTTAATACATTCCTGTAATTGCAAAGCTGAATTTTCAGCAGCTGATTTATTATTACCAACATTACTGTATGCTTTTGAAAATGTCTCTTATGTTCATCAAGGCATTTATTTGATAAAAACCAGTAATACATGCAAAATATTATTACTATTTAAATGACTGATTTCTATTTAAATATATTTTAAATTTTTATTTATTCCTGTAATTGCAAAGCTACATTTTCAGCAGCTGAAAAAAAGAAAGAAATATATATATATATATATATATATATATATATATATATATATATATATATATATATATATATATATATATATATATATATATATATATATATATATTACTGTATGCTTTAGAAAAATGTATTTTATGCTCACCAAGGCCGCATTTACTTGATAAAAAAACAATAATAATGTCAAATATTATTACTTTTTAAAATAGCTGCTTTCTATTTAAATATATTTTACATTTTATATTTTATTCCTGTAATTGCAAAGCTGAATTTTCAGTAGCAAAAACTAATTTATATTATCAATATTACTGTATGCTTTTGAAAATGTCTCTTATACTCACCAAGGCTGCATTTATTTGATAAAAACGGTAACAAATGTGAAATATTTTTAATAACTGCTTTCTCTTTCTATTTAATATATTTAAAACTTTAATGTATTCCTGTAATTGCAAAGCTGCATTTTCAGCAACTGATTTGGTGCTCAAAAATAAATAAAAATAAGTAACATTTCTTCTTATTATCAATATTACTGTATGTTGAAAACAGTTGTGCTGCTTAATATTTTTGTGGAAACCATGATACATTTTAGTTTTATTTTTAGGATTCTTAGTTGAACAGAGTTCAAAGGAACAGAATTTATTTGAAATAGAAATATAAAAAAAAAAAAAAAAAAAAAAAAAAAGTTAAAGTCTTTACTGTCACTGTTTTGATCATTTTTAAGGCGTCCTTACTATATTAGTTTCTTTAAAATAAAAAAATAAAATAAAAATATTTGAAAGGTAACATTCTCTGAAATCATACAGGTTTGGAATGAGATGGAGGTGAGTAAATAATTTAGTTTTTACATGTCTACAACCTCCTGTATACATAAGATCTGTGTATATAACAGCTCTTGTGTTAACGCAGACCTCTAAGCTTCAGATCGGGCGTCCGGCCAACAGGAAGCTCTCCCAAAGTGTGACGGTGAGTGGGCGGCCATGCACTGGCTGCTTCGAAGGGACAAAATGGAGTTTGTCAGATGGATATAATTCAGTCATCACACACACACACACACGCACACACACACACACACACACACACACACACGGCCTCCAATTCATTCCACTTGGCTTTCAGAAAAATGTTGAACTTCCCCTCGTGACCTCAAAACATCAAGCAGAGCTTCACGTTCTTGGTCTTAAAAAGGAAAGATGAAAGTCTAGATTGTATACAGGAGACTTGGTTCATGAGAAGTAACGATAATAAGACTGCAGTTTGAAAATGCTCCATGAGCTAGTGTCTTCAGAACAAATAAGCACAGATTACAGTCAAAGATTGGCTGAATTCTGCTTTAAAGGTCAACCTGGTCAGCTCCTTCAGATCACACATTCACACAGCATAAGCTGTTGGCTGAAGCCTCATTTATCACTTCCTTTTCAAACCGATACGCACCAACTGGGATGCTGGGAAAGCAAAACATCCTGAACTGATCTGAATTAAGGCTGTTTGAATTGCTTTAGCTATTCATCACAAATTAAAAACTTCTCTGACTTCTCTGCCAAGGTTTTATTGACACATGATAATGAAGTCAAAAAGAAAAGCGCTGGTACCTGTGATACAAGGCACAGATAATCGTTTTCCTCGGGTAGAGAGGACAGTTAATTATGACTGACAGCTATGACCTCAGAATATGCCGCATGGCTAATCAAGGCACGTTTGTTCGGGTCTATCCGCTTAAAATGGATCTCCTCGATATTATCCTGATGTAGATGCTTTCCTTTCCTCTAAGGCTGTAATCCACACTTCAGTATGATTGGCTTGTATGGTTGATTATAAACATCATTTTTCACGAGGCAGGGCAACATAAGGCAGTAGGAAGCGGAGAAACACAAACAGTAGTGCGGTTCTGCGGTTTTCTGGCAGGGATTTCAGCACCACGGACAGCTCCCAGAGAAAGGCCAAACTCTTCAGCCCTGAATCATATCATGTCTGTTCTATGGCCTGTTCATTAAATATAGATACATATACATATACAAGCTATAAGAGTGAATGGCATGTACAGGCATTTCATTTGTTTGAATCTACATTAAACAAAGTTACCATTAGCAATGTCAATTATATGTTATATATTTACACAAGTATATATATATATATATATATATATATATATATATATATATATATATATATATATATACACACACACACACACACACACACTAATATCATTAAATGCAAATAATATAAATGCTACAGTAAAACTGAACTAACTGAACATTTTTATGCTAATATTATATACGATTTAGTTTATTTTAAAAGAGAATAATATTACTGTAAAATATTTCAAAAACGGTTTATCATAAGTAAAAAGTAGTAACTGAAACCCTATAATTTAAGGAGAAAATCTACAAGACAATATGTATACTTTTACAGTAAATTATTGAAATAAAAGTCATATATATATATATATATATAAATAATGCCACATATATCGTGACCTTATATTGAAATAAATTAGTTTTTTTTATATATATATATATATAATAAAAAAATACCTAGTATTATAACGTATTTTTTTATTATATTTGATATTTTATTATATATTAAAACTAAAGTCATGTTTATACATATATATACATATACATACACGCACACACACAATATTTTAAGGTGACGTAGTTACATTGTACTTTTTCAAATAAGTACTGCGTAATATTAATTAACTGTAGGGTAATGTAACTTAGGTTAGTTACAATAGTAAGTAGCCTACATGTAGTGACGTATATAAGTATGTATGTAGTAACTACGTGTCAGTTACCTTATATATATATATATATATATATGCACAAATGGGAC
The DNA here is from genome assembly GCA_018749465.1 of Paracanthobrama guichenoti. Classification (NCBI taxonomy): domain Eukaryota; kingdom Metazoa; phylum Chordata; class Actinopteri; order Cypriniformes; family Gobionidae; genus Paracanthobrama; species Paracanthobrama guichenoti. The sequence goes on from CM031967.1 coordinate 8,508,527, forward strand.
GGACCAATCAGCAAGCAAAGAAGCAACAGCCCGCATTTCTGCCTCCAGCACACTATAAACCTCATTCTGACCGAGTCTAAGCAGATAACCATCTGAATCACTGCTCGTTTTTATTCGTACATAAATAAATGTATTAAATAAGACGGACCAAATCATTACTAAAATCGGATGTGTCACATCACATTCAGACTGAATGAATGGAAGAATGAATGAAAGAAAGATTCGACCGCAAAGGTGGAACACTGTGCAGTTGTCAATAGCGCACACATTTATCACACGTTCACGCACGAGCGCGCGCACGCACACACACGAGAGCTAAAGACGGGGGGGGCTCACAGCCGGCGAGAGAACGCTTCTGTGGATACATGTATAAATATATACTGTTCAAATTACACAAGTGACCTTTTTAATTACAACAGACGTGTGCGTTGTATTTTAAAATGCAAGCGTGCATAAGGACGCTGTTGTTTTTAAAACACTAAACGTGTACGGCACCCAGGAGCATTCGGTGTGAGAAAGACGTCAAAGTGTCCAGTGATGTAAAAATCAAAACATGACTTACTTTCTCGATCTGTGAGGTTCAAATCACCGTTCCGGTAGCTCCCAAAGCACCAAAATCAATCCGCAATTCTCAAGGAATGTAGCGCGAGGCGAATGAAATGTTCTTCGGCGTGTACTTCGGACTATCCAAGCTATCCAAAAGCAGTTTTACAAGCTTCTATGAGAAGAAATTCGCTCCCGTATATCCATTCGCTCTTCCTGTCAGTGCCATCATATGGACGAGTGCCTCTAGAGCAAATACCTCGATGCTTTCTTGCCCTGCATCATCAAAAACCCGGTGTACCAAGTCTTTTCCTGCTGATAAATCGATTAATTCGTCGTCTCCCTGCTTTTGCGTCTCATTCTTGGCGTTTAACGCCACAGATTTGGGTTTTCACGTTCAGCCAATACGCATCTAGACGGGTTTTATCCCTGAGATGGACCATTCCCTGCATCTTCTTCATCTCACTCTTCAACAGCCCATAAACGCAGACAGCTGATGTTCTTATTCCACAGTCATGGTATAAAACGGAACTTTTCTCCCCCTTTACGCACCCGATCTGATTAGATTTCTACTCACAGCCCAGTGCGGATTTCAAGATGCTTATTTCCTTGAAATGTGATTATGTCCTACGGAATGCCTTGCCAGCGAAAGCCTCGTGCGTTGGAAACGCAAATATTCGTATATCACATCATATCCAAGAAAAAAAAAAAAAGAAAAAAAAAAAAAGGACCGAGTTTCTTTTTCTTTTCAGGAAAGTGGATGAAAATGCGCCAAATGTGAGTCAAATCATCCCTTTCTTAGTTAGTTGATTGATTAGTATACTAGCCACCGTCGTGGTTCCTTTTCAGATGCGTATAAACTTGTCAGAGACGAGGTATTCATCAAAAGCTACATCCCACCAGACACTCAATACAGTTCAACTCAACTCCGACGAAAAGCAATCCACTGACGCGACGAAAATCCACGCGAATGATGCTGCGCTGCGCTCCGCGCCAAGCCGTATTACGCAGCGCGCAAGAGCCGATCGGAGAACAGCTACAAGTGAGTCACCCCGCGAGCAGGAGCATCTAAAGAGGTGAGACTCGTCGAATACGTCGAGATCTCTTCGGTGAATGAAGTTCTAGTGTGAAGTACTAGTGTGCTACCCAGACGTGTCCAATGACGCGCGGCTCTCGGTGGGCATCGGCTCAGCGCACTCCGCCGGTGACACCAAGAATCTTCTAACACGTATTGATGTAGCCCTCAGCCCAAAGTCTCACTCTTCTGACTGTCCTCACTGGCGTCTTCTTGGATGCGTAAAAGTCAATGGCCCAATAATCTTTTTCCATCTTACGAATGATTGGTCGAGTGCAATAACCCTGAACGCTATAGATTATATGATGAGGGGGTGTGCGCGCGTTCGGACAGGTCTGTAGCTCCTGTTTGACGCACACATGTGCGTGTGTGATTGTGTATAGCCCGGGTACTAAGTGTGAGTGTTTGATGCGCCGCTTCTTCCTGTCTAGTGCAGAAGGGACACGACTGCCATCTACCGACTCTCCGTCCCCTGTCTAGACGAGGTGCTCTCCCTTACGACCACTTGAGCCTTTCCACAAAAGAAAAAAGGAAAAGGAAACCTGGTGCGTGAAAGCAAGCATGTAATTTTCAAACTACAGATCATAAGCACGTTGCAGTGACCTGCACACGCCTCCGACGGTTATGAAGTCAGTAATATATGTTATATGCGCACGGGGACTGCAAAACGCAAAGATCGTGCCAAAACACAAGGATTTCTAATCTCAAAAATAGCTAAAACCGAAGAAAGTTATTTTGGTGGGAGTTCATTGACAATGTCGTGGAAATGACAGAAATTTGTTTCCATAAGAAGTAAAAATCAATATCTATATTCAATGGTCAAATTCTTAAGAGCTGTCAAATCGGAGAATGGCAGCAAACAAAACAGTTAGACGGCTATATTCTATGCAATTGTTTTGATAAGAGGGAAACAGGATACATTCCTAGCTTCATCGTTTTTTGTTCTTCATACATTCATTCCTCTTTTAATACAATAAGTATCAGCTGTGTGCAAAGTGACCTACATTTGGATTTTGACCATTTCAAATGAGTAAAGTTCTGCAGTTTGCACATGGAGCCACACTGAGATGCCCATATCTCTGGGACCGAACCATACAGGGTCTTAAAAATTAAGATAACAAAAGAAAACTTGGTTAATAATTAGAATCTATAAAAGCATACTGAGATGTATTTTATACTTCTCGAATCAGAGGCATGCAAACTTTGGAAAAATAATAATATTGGCATGTAGGTATATTCTTTGAAATAGTTTTGATAAGAAAAAGAGATATATTTCTATATTCTATATCGTTTTAACATTATTTGTTCTTCAGTCTTCCTCTTTAAAAGAAAAAAAAGTATCAGCTGCAACTCAAAAAAATAAGATTAATTAAATGAAGGAAAACTTTTCCACGAAATTGAATTATGTTTTTTCCAACAAAATTTAATTGGTTTGAAATGATTTGTTGTAATCTTGTTGTGTGAACT